>JBCAQO010000006.1:1122675-1510611 GCA_039111635.1 Heterobasidion occidentale
GACGCGTCTCGGTATCGTGATTGATGAACGGGAGGGCTTGCGAGTCGTCTTGGCGTCCCAGAGATGGGGAAACGTCACTCTCCACGCGTGAGTACGGCCTTGAGAGAGAGTGATCTCACTCTGATCGTGGATGGCGGGACGTCAAAGCCGCATGGGCCGAAACTGGAACATCACGACCTGAAGCAGTGAGTATTCGCCACCATTTTTCACCTTGATATCACGCTGAAAATATTGCATAGCATTGGGAGTACGCTACGTGAAGTCTACGCCTGGGACTTGTCCATGTTCGCGAGCGAGCGACCACAGATACATGGCAACCTGGTGTGAATGACGGGCTCTTTGTTACCTCGATCGATGTTAAGTTGCACGATGATTTCTTGTTCTCGCTTGGCCCCTGCGCGGCTGCCATATCATTACTGGGATGCCGTTCACACATGCCAGTCACTGGGGAAACTAACAATTCATTGCGTGCAAGTGGTCCACTGCTAAGTATGTATGTACAGGAGGCTATCGATCAGCGACAACGAGGAGGCGTACACGGTGGCGGCGCGAAAACGGCGGCAGTGTCGACGGATACGAGAGCGGCGGGAGAGGGCCGATGACGAGAGAAGTGGGCGGCAGCGCCGAGGGAGTCGACAGCGAGACCCGCCAGCGTCGAGGGAGCCGCCAACGAGGAGGCAGGAGTTGCTGTGGAGGGAGCGGCGCCGTCGACGGGAGAGTCGTGCACGTCGAGGGAGGCGGACGTCATCGTCGAGGGAGGCGGGCGTTGTCGTGGAGGAGGAGAGATGAGTCGCCGTCGATGGAGCGGCGTCGTCCAGGCGGCGTAGTCCAGACGGCATCGTCCAGGCGCCGTGGTCCAGGCCGTGGTCCAGGCGGGGACATGGTCGGAGCGTGCAGGCGGCGGGGTCGAGGGAGCGGGCAGGGTCCAGTGAGGCGGCCGCGTCGTAGAGGGTGCCGGGCGTCCAGGCGGCGTCGTCGACGAGGAGCCGACAGGGTCTAGTGAGGCGGCCGCGTCGTCGAGGGCGGACGACGAGGCGTCGAGGGAGCCGTCGGTGAGGCGCGGCCGAGTCGGCGTCGTCCAGGCGGGGGCGTGCAGGCGGCGGGGTGGAGGGAGCGGGCAGCGTTCAGCGAGGCGGCCGCATCGTCGAGAGCCGGATGACGAGGCGTCGAGGGAGCCGTCGGTGAGGCGCGGCCGAGTCGGCGTCGTCCAGGCGGGGGCGTGCAGGCGGCGGGGTGGAGGGAGCGGGCAGCGTTCAGCGAGGCGGCCGCGTCTTCGAGGGAGCCGCCAGGCGGCGGCGTCCAGGCGGCGTCGTCCAGGCCGTCGTCCAGGTGGGGGCGTGGTCGGGGCGTGCAGGCGGCGGGGTCGAGGGAGCGGGCAGGGTCCAGCGAGGCGGCCGCATCGTCGAGAGCCGGATGACGAGGCGTCGAGGGAGCCGTCGGTGAGGCGCGGCCGAGTCGGTGTCGTCCAGGCCGTCGTCCAGGCGGGGGCATGCAGGCGGCGGGGTCGAGGGAGCCAGGTGCGTGGTCGAGGGAGATGAGGGCGACGTGAGAGACGAGGGCGGCATCGTAGCCGTCATCCTCGTTTGGGACGGGGTGGAAGAGGAGGCCGCGGTGGGGGAGGCGTCCAGGAGGTGCCGTCGTCGTCAAGGGAGAGGTGACGTCGAGGACGAGGCGAGGGCGCTTGCGAGGCCGGGCCGACGTTAAGAAGAAGGCGTCGGGGAGGGCTGTGACGCGTCAGCGTAGCGTACTTGTTATGAGCAGTTATAATAATTAGCGGCTGTTATTGCATAGATCGTATGGGCGAACGGTCTAGTCAAGGTGATGTCGAGGTGTCCACGGGGTTTGATGTTCGATTCCCGGTCTTTGCTGTATTTTGTAGCAGCTAGCAATCATTACTAATCACTCAGACACATCCGAGCTCGGATATATCCGAGGTGGCTGCCTCTGTTGGGATTCCAAATTGTCGGAGATTTCCGATTACACACCTGGGACACTTTGACCGCCATAGCCACTGCAGTGACTAGTGACTCGGCGAGCCTCAGGCTACCAGCATCCTCATCATCCCCGTATCTCCATCTGCCGAATTCCCAAACTCCTTTCAAGATTGCACTAGATTTGCTAGTAGTATAACCACTCTCCGTCCGCTTGCTCATTGCAGGTGACTGGATTTTGAGTGCACCGTCATCCTTCCTTGCTCATTGCAGGGTCGTTGGACATCAAGTCGAGTCCTACGTTATTATTGCTCATACTACTAGGTCAGTTCGCATCGCCGTGTTTTTCTTGTTCCTCCATTGGTTTACTGTCTCATTGGGCACGTTGCAGCCATGGCCGCCGTTACTTGTTGGCAAGCACGGCCGCTTGAAAACCTTCGCGAAATTCTCGATTCTCGTCGATCCCTACTGCACGGCGAGCAGGTTGACGCCCTAGATTGTCTCTGCGTTGCTCCATTCCGCAATCACGATGAATTATGGATCTCCACACCAAACATGGACTTTGTTCCGGAGGTCCCTGTGCACCCCGACGACACACCCTTCAGATATTTCGGAGACGGCATGCTTGGTGCATTTGAACATCTGAAGTGGCCACAAGCTTTCGACCCAGTGGAGCCCCATTCCTATGCTGCGCCCATGAACCCGAGACTGAAGGAACTCCAGAAGGTCGACGATCATCATGGCTTACGAGCACCGGACTTTCCAGTGGACGACAAAGAAGGCGGCCTTCCTCAATTCGAAGATCCGGATGCTGCGTGGTTTTCCTTCAAAGGAACGGACTTTCGTATCTGCGAGGAGCTGCCGCGCGCTTCAGTAGGAATCTTGTATGAGACAGTGCTCTCCCGCCTGCGCAAAGCGATGTTGGAAGTGCGTAGGATAGGAGACGAAATTGGGGCTCAAGAGTTTCCCGAAGGCACTCCGGCTGCTGTAGTCAATGCACACACGTCCAGCTACATGTACCAGAGACATCGATCTGAGGCCCTTTATCGTGCCTACGGTTCACTCTCGCAGATTCCAATGCCTTTCTCCGACACCGTCTTATGGTTTCGTGAGTTTCAGCGTATCCTGCTTGAATTACGCGCCTGGATTATCTATATGCTGGTAGTGAAACCTCGTATGGAGGATCCTACGTTCGATTGCCCTCAACCTGTTCTTCCTCTTCGCGGTGTCATCACCTCAAGTTTGTCAATGCTTCGAGAGTTGTTCCGGATTGGGATCCCGGTTTGGTACATCCGGAGGCGCACCACTCTTACAACCCGCACACTTATCATCTCCGTCAAGACAGTCATCAGAACCGGCATCTCCTTCAGCTCATCACAGATTTTTGAATATGCCAACCATCGCACCAAGGCCCCTCTCTGGGTGGAGGCGTCACACGGTGAACCGTTACGCGGCACCATTCAAGACAGGCTGCGAAAGTTTAGCTTGACCAGTCGACCAATTCTACTACCGCTGGAGATCTATTCTCCTGCAACGGTTGGGGAAATCGAGCGGCAAAATCCGCCTGTGTGTCGGAATCATGCTATGTCAGGGCCGGATATTTCGCATGTCATAGTCGATGAAATCCCGACCGAGCGTGACGTCAATAGCGACGAGCGGCAGACCGCGATGATCAGCGCTTTCACTGGTAATGTTTATGGTAAGACTCGATTGACTAGGTCAGGCTTGTGTAACTGATGCACAATTTGTTTAAATAGCCGCTAAGCTTGTACGAGATGGTCCTCGTTTCATCGATGACCCCGCTTGCACCATGTTTGAGACCACCACATCCGACTTTGTTGTGCTCGC
Organism: Heterobasidion occidentale; assembly: GCA_039111635.1. NCBI lineage: Eukaryota > Fungi > Basidiomycota > Agaricomycetes > Russulales > Bondarzewiaceae > Heterobasidion > Heterobasidion occidentale. Next base: position 1,126,455 of record JBCAQO010000006.1, read on the forward strand.
GTCGGCCTATTCATCTAATGATCAGTGGCGTAGAAGTCTGTTGTCGAGGTCTCGCTCATCTGACAAGCGTGGTAAGTTCCCTGCGTTGCGCCTCTATGGTTTCATTGTCACGCAACACACACAGAACATCGCCCACCATCGCCCGACGTGAAGAATGCTCCCAAGGTCCCAGATGTCCAATCAAACGCAAGTCATTCGCAAATTTCGAGTCCTCCGAAGACACTGGCGCCTCATAAGCAGCGTAGTAACAGCCATCGATGTCATGGTCCTTCTCCTAAAACAGGTCTCCGGGTTGTGCACCCCACTTGGCTTCCCCCACTCGCCCCGGGTTGGATAAGCGTCTTCGAAGAGACCATGGATTTGGACGATGATCCAAATATGGCCCTTCAGTATCCTCTCCCCCCATTCATCTGTTCTTTGCGGACAAAGGAGCCGTTTTTGGGCATAGAGTTCACAACTGGCTACGCATTCGCATGTGGTGTCTGCTGGAGGTTCTATGCCCTTCTAACCACTGTATGGTCCTGATGACGACCAGCCAATGGAGGATTGCATTAGAGGGGAGATATTACCTGCCAGACAACATGGTCAATTGTACCGTGAAGCCTCAATCCTCTTCACACGACATGGCTCGCTTACCACCATGGCCTCGCAAGACTAAAAAGGCTCGCTTGGAACCGCAAGTCGCGTCCAATGTCACCAGCGCTTCGTCGGTCGAGGTGCGCAAACGTAAGAAGGCCTTGGACAGACGTGTTGCAGATCGGGTCGACATAGGTGTCCGATTCCTGGTGCACGCCGGATTCGCACCATACGATGACACTACATCTCCGCAATGGGGCAGAACCTTCGTCACTAGCAAGATGGCTCATGAGGATAAGGACCTCTGGGCTGAAGTAGTATGGGAGCTTTCGGTAGCTAATTTTCGTCTTGAACTCCTACAATTGGACAGGAAGGTTGTCATGGGTGTTTACTGTTACGAGGACAAACGGTATGCCGCCCAACGCGAAGGAAAAATCTGCCACATATGGGCCACGGGGGGTCTCAGCGTAGACTGGGAGCGTGAGAGTCGGTGGGTGGACCGACTTGTGATTGAAGATTGGGAGGCCAGGCGTGGTGCTGTGAAGGTAATGGCTGAAGTCCTCTGTGGATGGCCCGGCGGAAGTAAGCTTATGTGGCACAAGGATTACGATTCTAATTTCAAAGCTTTCACAGACTTCGAGCATGCGGTGTTTCTCTTTTATACTGTCACGTTTCACAAGCATTGTGGGAGACTCCCTATTATGCCTTTATCGCAGCCCAAATCCCTCGCTCGTCACGTACATTCATGATTTCGCATGTTTTTTTTGCCCTCTCACGCAATAGGTTCATGTCGCAAGTCTGATGCCATTCAGAATGATATACATGTATCAAACAACGCCGTGTCTCGGATCGTGAAAATGCCGTCTCTCGTATTCGAAGTACCTTTCAACCGTTCTTTTCGATCTACGAATGGTGACTAAACGGCGCTAATTAGAATGCGGAAGAAACCTACAAGCGCTCTCGGACTACCCCAGAAGCCTGACCTTCTGCATTTCAACACTCAAAACTGGCCGTCTTCAGTTTATCCATAGAGCACGGTCTACAGACACGTTGTGACGATCGATCTCTCGCTTCGCCTTCAAGACCTCAAGGCTCTTGCGTTCACTGTCCGTCTGATAACCTTCGGTTTGAGCGGAATCGGTCCGCGAATGTCGCGGCTTCGGCTTGAGTAATACATCGAGTAAGTCCAGCAATATGGCCTTGAAATGGATCTCTGCCCTCGTGTGTATATCCTCACGAAGCTCACGTGGCAGCGCGCAGGGGAACATGAAATTGTGATTCGGTTTCGCCAGCCACTTGCGCGCGCCTAATTCGGAATTCACGAAATGGCAGACAGGGCATGCGAGTTTAGACGTGCCGACGTAGCAGGGGTCTATGTCGCTCTGTAAATCTCCATGTCAATATTGGCATTGGAAGGTGTAGGGGGTGAAAACTTTCCGGATTAACACCATGTGCAGCAAGCAACATGCTCCCATTGTCCAGGTTCTTCCCGTCCAGGACGCTAGCCAAGAGACACTCGCAATGGATACTCCCTTGGAACATGGGAGTCGGCGATAGTAAATTCTTGCAGTGGCGGCTAATTGAGCTCCCCGCCTTCTCGGCGTCCCTCGTCATCAATAATTTGAGTTCGTCGATCACTGTCTTCGTGCGAGCAGTCTCGTCGTTCTCGCTCAATACCTCCTTCACCACCTCTTCCCAGGGTGCCATGTCTGTCCCAGGATGTTCGGCAGAAATGACAGTGTAAGTGATGTTCCGAAGATACTGTGCCGAACCCACGAGACCGTGAACAGCGAATGGTATCACAACCTGTCGACGCAGCCACTGCTTGTATGCGTCAATCGGTGTCGAGCCCACAGTGACGAACATATCTGTATCATCGTCGTCCACCACTGCTTGTTCCTCCCACGTATTTGGCTGGCCCTGGGACTCTCTAGATGGTGTGGTATACTTGGGTTCTGTACCTGCGAAGGGATGGTCGAATATATCGGGAATGGCGAGAGTCAGGTAGTCTGCGAAAGCGTTGGAATATGCAAATGCTTCCAAAAGAGTGACATAAAGCCAGGTCTTGTTCATCATCGCGCCGAAATTGTCTGGCTGGGCTTTGGAAATCTCGTCCAAACAGGTCTGATAGCCTTTCAGAGCCAAGCACAAGGTATGATGGAAGGCCACGCATGTCTCCTTGACAAAAAGAACGTCATTGTTCTGCGCTCGGGTTTTCAACTCGAGTCCTCCGTGCTCCACGCCGAAAAGGTCGATGCCCCACCAACGTGCTATGAGCTCTCCAGAAAGGACTTGGTCCCGTTCTTTGCGTAATGTAGACTTCTTCTTGAATAGTTCAGGCAATCTGTCAGGTTCGGCATTCAAGATCTTGCTGAGGAAGGCGGTAGACATCGTACACCTGAGTCGAGAGCGCATCTTGCGGTAGCCACGAGAAACGACGTGAACGCCCAGGCTGTAAGGTGTGGTGTCCTCTTTCTTGAGTAACTCGATCACCTCCGAGACGTGCTCATCAAACTTCATGCTTTATGAACTATGTCAGAAAGGTTATCATTCGATAGAAAGTTCGCACTCACTTCTTTTGTTCATTTAACATGGCCTTTGTAAATGGCACGACATCCTGTCCCCGATCCTCCTCATTCGTCTCCGATTTACCCTTCATTGCTACTGACCGATTCATCTTCCCTCTCGACGGCTCTGTCGCCCCGTCCTCGCCTCTGAGCTTATGCTCCTTGTGGTCATCGCCTCATCTGTCGCAGCAGTTGTCCTCGTCCTCACTTGAGACTCTGTCTCCAATCTCACTCTCTTCTCCACTTTCGCTTGAACCTCCGATTTCAGAACTTTCTTTCCCTTCTCCGCGCCCGTCCCCGTCGTCTTCGTCTTTGCTGCGAGATCGGTCTTCCCTCTCGCCTCATTGGGGTGTGTCGGATTGGTGGTAATGATGCAGTTATGCATTACTTGGTCTTCCGCGCATTCTATGGAAGCGTCTATGTCGCGTTGATGTGAGACCGAGACGACGAGGCTGACGTTAGCGCCCCTCTGCATACCTGCCGCCACAGCCACCACTTCGCGGTCTCTGACAAGCAGTGTAGCAAGCTGATCGAGCAATCGGTGCTGTGACTGGGGCCTTTCGACGACTTGTCTCTTGTCTTTGTAGACCGTCTGCGTCTGGGATAGCGAATTATTTTGTCCTCGAAGATAAAGGATAACCATGATCAAGGTGGTGATGGTTTTGAACTTGTTGATCTTGTTGACCAGGGACTCGGACGCGTTCATGATTTCGACGATAGTAAAGGCGGGGAATGGGAACTGAAGCTCGGAGACAGGACGTAGTAAGCAAAGGTAGCAGTGAATGTGGGGTGACGCCATATTGACCTTCACTTACTAATATATACGTCGATTGCATCCGGAAGAGACGCGGAAGATTGATCAGGGACTATCCTGGACTATCTCGGTCAATCGCCAGTGTTCAGACAGACTCAGCAGTGCCTCAGCATCGCTTTCTCTTGATTTTAAAAATACGAAAAAATGACAGGTTGTATTCCAAGAAGCTAAGATAGGTACTGTATGTGCAACAATTGGTGGGTAGAAACACTAAAATGAGCCTGGCCGCTACAAAGAAATCGGTTGCAACTCCGATGGAGCTCGTGCCGGCAGAATCCGTCACACGTGACGGCTACAACTCCCCTTTCCAACTCTTCACCCATCGCTGGCCCATCTTTGCTTCATTTAACTGTATACTCCCCAAGGATGGCACCTCTTCCATGGCACCTCTTCCATGTCATCTCCGAACGGCGCTTGCTCATTGCAGGCATTGTTTGGTCATCAGCAGCTGGCTCCTTGCTCATTGCAGGGTGTTAGACTGTCTCTGTCTCAACGGCGTTTGGAGCCTCTCCAGGCACTCATCGGTGGTTCGGATGTTAGAGGGTTTTGTGGTACAAGACGGTTGACCGTAAAAATGTGATGAGCACTTTCTGGTCTTGGGTTTCTGAGTAGTCTTCTCCTCATAGAAGCTATTCTACTTCACTACAGCGCATAACGATTTGAGATCCGATCGGCAAAACACATCTTAGCGAGCGAGCGAGTCATGTCTTTCTACATATAAGCTGACAGACCATCGCTTGCGCTGAAAGTCCCCACCCGCGCTTGTATCATTCGACCTCCTCTGGCCACACGATTTTCATGGAATTGCCGCCGGCTTTCAGCGAGTCTTGTGTTTGCGGAAGGTCATTCTCGCTGCCATCGGCGCTCACTTACCACAGGCGCACATGTCAGAAAACCAAGAAAAGGTTTTCTGAGGCGCTAGCAAAAGCCAAAGAAGTGTGGGCTGCGAAGAAACGTCGTCGAACGGATGCTGATGGATCCAGAGCAGTTTTGGAGACAGCACCGTTGGTCGCGGAGGTCTTGGAGCCAGCATTGTCGATCGCAGAGGTCCCTACACCAGCTGTACAACAGGTGAGTTTACATCTCAAAGTTTCGCCCTCATCTGTATCTTAAGGTTTTCAGTCTATTCCACAGTCGTCCTCCGCAAATCAAGATGACCCAAACCTTTCTCTGGCAGAACGCAGGCCTCGTAGAGCAAATACCAGGCTTCCTAAACGTTATCGTGACATGTTGCCTCAGCCCCCGGCAGCTTTACCCGTTCAGTTGCAGTCGCTATCAGAGCCATCTTCTTCCGCGTCTATAACTCCGATGCAGTCGCCTCCCACCGTAGCCCTCTCTTCCGATCCACCTCAGGTGATTCAAAAGTCTTTGCGACAGATCTTGAAGTCTCCCCGAAACATTTTTGGGTTGTTTCGTCAGTATCATGCCACTGACTTTCCAGCACACGATCCCGAACGAGTCGCTGAAAAGCCTGCTTTGTCAACGCAGGATGACTCGAATGCCCTCCCTGAGTCTTCTTCTGCGCCGTCATTCTATCCTTATCCCAATCGCTCGTCATTTCTTCTCGGTGAATGGTACTGGAACGATGGAGTACGAAAATCTCAATCGAGTTTCAAAAATCTCATCGACATCGTCGGCAGTACCGATTTTCGCCCGGAGGACGTCAGAAAAACGCCATGGAGCAGTATTGATCGCAAGCTGGCTGGTCAGGATGAGGATAATTGGGAGGACGAACAAGAGGAGGATGGGTGGATACACGACACCGTCAAGATATCTATCCCGTTCCACAAGAAATGTCTTCAACCAGGGGCGCAGGATTATGTCGTCACAAGTTTCCATCATCGACGGTTAGTGTCTGTGATTAAGGAAAAGATCACCAACCCGACAACCTTTCCCCACTTACATCTCGAGCCATATAAACTGCTATGCCAACCTGGTAGTGCTCCAGAGGCAGTACAAGTCCACGGAGAAGCCTATACATCAGAGGCTTTTTTGGATGCACACAACGCTCTGCAGGAAAGTCCAGGAGAACCAGGGTGTAGCCTTGAAAGAGTTGTCGCCGCGCTGATGTTTGCATCAGACGGCACTCATCTTTCGACCTTCGGCGATGCCAAACTGTGGCCTGCCTATCTTGCACTTGGCAATGAATCGAAGTATCGCCGGTGTAAACCATCTTGTCGTTCCTTCACTCATATAGCTTACTTCGAAAAGGTAAATCGCTTCCATTCTACAGACGAACGACACTGACGAAACGAAATAGCTCCCGGACGCTTTCAAGGATTTTGCTGCCGAAAGAATTGGAGGAAAGGGACCCAACAGCGCTTTCATGGCCCATTGTCAGCGCGATATGTTACAGGCCCAATGGAGGCTACTCCTTGACGACGAATTTCTGCATGCCTATGCGCACGGCATTGTCATTGAGTGTTGTGATGGAGTCAAACGACGGTTCTATCCTCGAATATTCACTTACTCTGCTGACTATCCTGAAAAGTCTGTTTTTCCCCTTTTTGATATCACGGAGTACCCCATCACTCAATCATGTGTCCCAGGATCATTCTCGCCAGCATACGAAATCTCGGTGGTTGTCCTTGCCCACGTTGCCTGATTCCTCTATCCCGGGTGCATAACATCGGTATGCCTCAGGATATGGCACAACGGGTGTCACTGGCTCGCGTGGATGACCAACACCGTCGGGTTGTTGTGTCGCTTGCTCGGGAAATAATCTATCACAAAAATTTTGCAGTAAACAGTTCTGCCGTAGAAAAGCTGTTGAAGCCAGAATCTTTGGTCCCAACAACAGTAAGTTTCTCGCTCTATGGCGTGAACATCCAAGTAAGCTAAACATTCATCTAGAATGCATTCTCGGAAAGACTGGCACCGCTTGGTTTCAACATGTTTGACATGTTTGTTGTCGATCTCTTGCACGAAATTGAGCTTGGCGTGTGGAAGTCATTGTTTATACACCTTCTCCGCATCCTCGATTGCGAGGACGAAGGGCTAAAGCACATCTTAGACCGAAGGTATGCAGAGTCTTGTCGTCAACGACCAGGTGGCTCAATCTTCACTCCCGTACCGACAGGTACCTTCGTTCGGTAGAGATGCGATCAAACGTATATCTAGAAATGCTTCCGAATTGAAGAGGATGGCTGCCCGAGACTATGAAGACCTTCTACAGGTAGGATCAGTTCTCCTTGACTGGTGTTTTCGTTCTGAGATCTGCTGCAGTGTTCAATCCCCGTCTTCGAAGGACTCCTGCCTGAACCGCACAATCACCAGATCTTGCAGCTCTTGTTTGTACTGACTCACTGGCATGGACTGGCAAAACTTCGAATGCACACCGATCACACCCTTTCCCTTTTAGCTACGCTGACCGCTGTTTTGGGAGAGCGTCTTCGAGAATTTGTCGACAACACATGCTCTGCTTTCAATACTCGGGAGCTCGCAAAAGAGAGCGCTGCTCGACAACGACGCCAGCAAAATAAAATGGCCAAACTTCCTCGTCCTGCATCTGTGCTCGCAAGCAGTTCAGCGGATACAGCCAGAAAGCCCAAGTCATTCAATTTGGAAACTTACAAGATTCACTCTCTTGGTGACTATGTTCGATCTATTATAGCATTTGGGACAACAGATTCATATTCTTCTCAATCGGTCCGTGCCTGTTTTTCTCTGTGTGCTTCCTGCGAATATTGACACATTCACAGGGTGAACGTGAACATCTTAGACCCAAAGGTAGTTTCTTGCGTACAAGCGGCAAAAATTATACAAAGCAACTCACACAGATCGAACGACGTGAGACTCGCATCCGCCAGCTTTCCTATAAACACGGCAAACAAGAGTCCGTCTCGAAGGATTTGAAACAGCGGTATCATATTGGCGAAACGGAAAAGTGCCCTGTGGTTCTTCCTCTCTTTTTACAGCGAAATTCAGGAGATCCCGCCATCAAAGTACGTTGATCATTTTCTCATGTGAAACTATCAGACACTTATGATCTTCAGGAATTCTTGTCCAAGCTCAGGGCTCATCTTCTTCCGCGCATACAAACTGTGTTACAGGTCGAAGCCGCTACGCTTCCTGAGTATTTGAGGACTGAAATTCCAGTCCGGGACCCTACAAAGCGGGACGACTGCGATCTCATCTTCTTCAAGCACGACAAGCTCTATTTGCACAAGTTAGCGCGTTTCAATTACACGACTTACGATGTTCAACGAGGACAGGACAACATTCATCCAGGTCACTCTCGCAGCAATGTCATGGTGTTGGCTAACGTGGATTCCGATGCAACAAGTCATCATTTTTGGTATGCGCAAGTCCTTGGAATTTACCATGCAAATGTTATCTACACCGGCTCCGGCATGTTGGATTACTGCCCTCGTCGTATGGACTTCTTGTGGGTCAGATGGTATGAGACCATGCCTGCGACGGACGATGGTTGGGACACTTGCGAATTAGATTGTCTCCGCTTTCCCCCTTTGAACAGGGAGGATTCCTTTGGATTTTTAGACCCAGTAGACGTTCTCCGGGAATGTCACATTATCCCAGCGTTCGCAAAAGGTCCTCGGCATGCAGATGGGATGGGTCTCTCCCGATGTGCCAAGGACGGACAGGACTGGAAGGCTTACTATGTGAATCGGTGAGTGAACATCGTACTCGGCATATGAAAGCCCGACTCACGGTCTCGCGTCTAGGTTTGCTGATCGTGATATTCTGATGCGTTATCACTGGGGTATGGGCATTGGGCACATTCATGCCCACGAACGATCAACTCCTGTCATTCCTTCTGGACGACAAGGGCCCTTGGAATTTCTTGAGGAACCAGAGCCCACGACACGGGTGCCCGATCTTCAGGATACGGATATGGAGGAGAGAGAAGACCCAGAGCTGGCCTTGGAAGATCGTGAGGCAGAGGGATGGGAGGATGTGTCAGATTCAGAGGAATCCATGGAAGATCCGGAAAGTGTAGATGAGGACACAACGATGTTTGATGCCGAGGACATGGTGTTTTCATAATTCTATTGCACGATTCTTCAATAATCACATCTACGTACATCTCTTAATCAGGGAGGGCTGGGAAAGTAACACCCCACACCCCTGGCATGATTCTACTGGAATGGGGGCCGACGAGGGAGCGGGGAGCAGAGAGGCCCAGGAACGACCTGAGGACGGATGCAGGAGCCTCTCATCCGAGTGTGAGCGAGTCAGCCGCGCTCCTGGGACTTGCGGAGGGATTCGACGAGGGAGCGGGGAGCAGGGCGGCCGAGGAATGACGTGCGGACTGTGGCCGCAGCGAGGACGGGGCGCGCGTGTCGAGCGTATGCGAGTGACGTGACTACGGCCGCGATGTGACAGGTGCGTTACGACGCGTTTCCTGGTCACGCGACACATAACGCTTACGAAATATTCATCTAAAACCTCTAATCGCTAGGTCATCAGGAATTCTTCACAGATACGGATGCACTGGCGACATTAGAATCTTTATCTGTCAAAATGGGACATTGTTACGAGTCTTCACTGTGTATCGTGCGTTCTGTACAGAGCGTTGCCGTTACTGATTTTTATTTGTACAGTATAAGCCATTAGCGTGCGTCGTGACTTACTGATCACTCTGATAGATGTCTTGCAGACCGCGAGCGGTGTGGGATATATCCCTAATTGCATTGTCTGTCGCGAGAAAATCAAAGAAGCGCGTACAAACGAACACCACCGTTAAACTCTGAACGTGCAAACGTTTGCACGCAACCTGCACTCTGTCAAGAGCTTCCATCAACAAACATCCTCAACTACTACACCCTCTGAACACGGTCAATCACAGAATCAACATGACACGCTATCATAAGGGAAGGAGGGGGACAAGGTGAGCACACAGCACGCTGTGTTCTGCGCTAGCGTCGCTAACGATCACGCTTGTTAGAAACACTCGCTCGAGGTGAGCATCTCTCGTTTTCACTGGACCATGGGAGTGAAACCGCTGGTACTAGGCGCGTGCTGACGCTGCGGAAAGAGCGTGCATCGGAACCGACAGTCTCGTGGGCGTTTTCGGAACACTATAGCGCGAACGCGGAGGAGAAGTCAAGGGTAGAGTCACTTGTCCGAGAGTTTCTCCGCCACGCTGGGCCCGAAGCCCTACGCGATGTAGGAGCCGTGTGCATTCGGTGAGTTTGGATTTCACTCGCTGTTTGATTCTCTTTCATAGTGCTCTCTCCTTAGGTCCACTATGCATACGTCGGACGATGAAGTAGAACACGTCCAGGTGCGCGTATACGCGAAGGACGGACGGCGTTTGCGCATCAGGAAAGGGGGAAAGGATCGATGGGCATCCTTGCATATCCCCAACGATCGTGGTCTCTGGGTGCCAATCGTCTTCGTTGAAAAGAACGCCTAAATGTCACGTCTTCCCATCCAAGTCGTCCCTACAATCTGATTGTCGTTGTACTCTATTTACTTCTTGGTCATGCGCTGTACACTAACTATTTCTTGATCATGCGTTGACATATGACAATGCCTGGTAAAAATTCACCTATAATTCATGCTTCTGGTCATGGACTGCAAGATCATGCTCGGTTGTCATTGCTATTTGAACATATGACAATGCCTGGTAAGATTTCGACTATAATTCATCTTTCTGGTCATGGATTTCAAGATCACGCTCAGTCGTTATCGCTATTTGAACATATGACAATGCCTGGTAAGATTTCGGCTATAATTCATCTTTCTGGTCATGGATTGCAGAATCTATTTCAGTCTTATCTTGCTTCTCTTTTGTAAATTTCTGGTGAATACTTGATCAGACTATACAAAGGTAGAAAAAGGCTTTCCAAGCCGTGACTATATGTCACCACTTGACCAACTCCGACAGGGAAAATCAGTACCAAGTAATTTTCCCGATGTTCTTAATGAGCAAGTGAGTTATTTTGCTTTCCTTGCGGCTCTCATCCATCATGGACACTACTCTCTAGCAAAGAGTTACAAGAATCTTCTCCTGTCATCTTATTTCAGTCCTCGGGATGTACGAGAGCCCTTTCAGACGCAAGCCCCCCGACTGAGCATGCGAAGGGTATGTCTTTTCGGGTTCATTGTACAACAATATGGAAGTTGACTTGATATTCCAGACTTGTTCTCTAAACTAAGCATATCAGATCGACTTTTGACTCCTGCTATCCTGATAGCCATGATTCTCGGAGTAGTTATCGGAGTCTTTGCACCTGGCGTCCAAAGCACCTTTGATACTGTTAAATTGAACGGCGTCTCAGCACGTATGTATCTCGATTCTCTATATAATGCATCTCACACGTCGCGTCCTTCGCCAGCTATCGCCATTGGATTGATTGCCATGATGTGGCCGATTCTTACCAAGGTCCAATATGAAACGTTCCCCGCTCTATTCACTTCACAGCGCCTCTGGACCCACATCGTCTTATCCGTCGTCCTGAATTGGATTATTGGACCGTTCATTATGCTGGGCCTTGCATGGGCAACTCTACCAGATCTCCCCACGTATCGCACAGGAGTTATCATGGTCGGGCTCGCTCGTTGCATCGCTATGGTCATGATTTGGAACCAGCTCGCGCGCGGAGACGGCAACTACTGCGCGATCCTAGTCATGATCAATTCCATTCTCCAGATTGTATTGTACTCCCCCTTCGCAGTCTTGTTCATCAATATCATCGGAAACCAAGAGTCCTCGATTCATGTTTCCTACGGCAAGGTTGCGATCTCTGTGCTTATTGTATGTTCATCTCGTCATTACGGTTGCTCTCTTCCTAACTCTATTTCAGTATCTAGGAATACCATTAGTGGCAGGAGCGATAACACGATACGGTGTCTGGTTATTTACCAGCAAACGCTTCCTCAACGAGAAATTTCTGCCTCTCTTTGACTATATTTCTCTTCTCGGGCTTCTCTATACTATCATCGTCATGTTCGCCTACCAAGGACACCAGATTATTCATAATCTCGGTCCCGTCTTCCGCACCATGGTCCCCCTAGTCCTCTACTTCGCAATTATGTGGACATTCGCATTCTGGATGACTTGGCGTCTCAGCATTCGGTATCCGTCGATCTTCGGGTATGAGATGGCTGTCGTGCAGAGCTTCACAGCAGGCAGTAACAATTTCGTAAGTTGTTCGTAGTTGGTCTGACAACATCATCCAGTTCTCAAATATCTTCTGTTCCAGGAGCTCGCGATCGCGGTTGCAATTGCAGTCTACGGTATTGATTCAGACCAGGCTCTTGCTGCGACAATAGGGCCACTTGTGGAGGTCCCCACCCTTTTAGCATTGACGTGGGTTTCGTTATTCCTCCATCAGAAGCTTGCATGGTCTCCATCGGAGCTTGTGGAGGGGCATGTAGCAGAGAAGGATACATAAAAGTGTACCATGTTTTGATCTCCTCCTCCTCCACCATTATGCCAATATGTATACATATGCCACAGACGTGTCAAAAAATCCGAAACAGCGCTGTCGTTCACATCTGCAAAGTTGATCGGTGGTCAGAAAGGCGCTGTAATATGGTCATGTGCGAATTATCCTCCTGCTGCATGGGTTGCGCAGTCTCTTCCTCTTCTACCAGGCCCTCGCAATCTATGTACCCGCCGCAGCATTCCGATTCCGACTCGTGATAGGAGCCTGCGGGGGTCAAAGGCGCTGCTGAAAAGAACACGGGATTCTCGTTAAGCGTTAGGACTTTAGCTGTCCCTTGCACACGCTCCAAGCTTTTCCCTGGTGAGGTACTGGCAGTGCCTTGCGGGATCGTCTGAGAGAAGAAGGTGGCGAGAATCTCGGCAACGTTATTGTCCCTGTTTGAGACCCTATGATCCAGGCGCAATCAGGCGTCGGGCTTCTTTGGCTCTTGGCTCTTTATGCTCCAAAAACCATACCTTGACAGTTTTGCGGTGCTCGAGGCCATCTGATGAAACCTCGCCAATGTCGTCTGCGTGCGCGCGAGATGCTCCATAAGCTCTGAGCACGCATTGATCTATTCATTGTCAGCTGCAAGTCGCGCATGTAAGTCCTTTGGAAAGTCACCATATCTTCATCAAACCCTCCAGAAGAGCCTGCCTTTGCTATCGCGAGCTCCTGGCGCAAACGTGTATTCTCTGCCTCCGCAACACGGCATCGCTCTTCGAGGTCGGCGACATACTTGGCCCGGCGGTCACGATATGCCCGTTGCTGTGCAAGAGAGCGTGAAGGTGGTATAGTCATGTCTTTCTTACGGCCTCGCGTCATATCGTACTACCCAAATGCCGTGCTCGGAGCGCAAGCTCCTGCTGTCTGTGCTGCACAGTGCTGCACTGCTGTTGGAATAGAAGTGGCCTATGTAAGTCCTATGTAGGGGTGTAGGTTTGGACCACGAACTTCAAATTCAAAGTCAAAACCAAAATCATAATCGATTTGTCACCGATCGTCACCTGACTTTGCAACTAGCGCTGGCGCCGAAACCGGCGTCCTCCTGTGATACACCAGCCAGCTCCTCACCACCGACATGCTTTGTGAAACTGTGTGCATTTTCAGCTCTATTGTGCTGGTATAGTATCGAAGTGAGGCATGGTGAGGCGGTCCGCTGTTGATATCGACGGTCATGGCGAACTGTCACTTGAGGGCCTTGTGTGCTGTCGTATCGGAAACACATCACAAGACTCCTGTGACCATCCACTCGCCCCTGCGTCATGAGTGATACACTGATATTGGCGACACGCCCAAAGAGCTTACCAGGTAACCCGGTCAACCTGTCAATAGCACCAAGCTGAACCATCAAGATCCTGATCCTGTCACGAGCACCCCTTCTATCAGAAAGTATGTCCAGATTACCATGATGCCATATCACCTCGAGACCTCGAGCTTCACAATGGACCTAGCGACGATACCTGTTATCAGTCAACATCGTGTTAACAAGGTTGTGCTCTTGCTATATGCGATTATGTGGGCTCTCGTACCGACAATAAGCTCGGCGCTGATTCTAGCTCTCCACCTAGTCGCTCAGGAGGAGCTCTACACCACAAGGTTTCCAAAAAATGTTAGCAGCCGCTCTTTGTGAGTATGACGGACACATGTTTGACGTCCGCTGATGCTCCAGGGGCCAACAAGACCTAACAAGACGCGCTCAATCTCAGACCGTTCTTTACCCGCGCAAGGCTCATTCTTACTACTCTATAGTGGCTCTTCGAATCTATTGCTGTTCTATGCGCTATCAATGGGGCACAGAAATCGAACGCTAAATTCTGTGCGTACGATGCCGGCACCGAGCTTAGCTCCTGGAGCAAACCGACGCCCGACGTCATCTGCACGGATCACACGCACCTTGGCATAATACCAGTCTCTTGTCTTTTCTCACCAGCTGATACTTCGGCGTCCCATGCATGTACCCTCCATCGTCATCACCTGATAGATACATTCTCGCTGGCAGAATTGCTGTTCACTGACTAAATCAGGGGCCCTCAGTGATTTACTGACTAACTTCAGAATGCAGAGTTTCCATCAGGTTGTGATGTACGATCGAGACGGGACGCCAGTTCGTCTGACGGCTCTATTCGCGGATGTTCGTGTTGTGGCCCACTCGGAGTCCGCGACACGATGTATGACGCGTCCCGCCGATGATGAACAGTAAGTCATGGGCTCTCACGCTGCGGCCTTATCGTCGTCTTTGTGAGGTTCTTGTCACATAACTCAGCTGCTGTATGTGCTGAGAGTCAAATTTTGATCAGAAGAAGAAAAAGGGTAAGTGTATTCTTGTTTTGATCGTGGTACTTACTCACTTGAGAACCCAAGGACATAGAGTAAATAAGGCCTCTTTCGTTATCCAATCTGCGTCTGCGTTTTACATCTATTTTGCATTCGGGGAAGTGGCACGGCCGCATTCTCGGTCATCTGGCGTGAGCTCTGACGCCGATGAGAATACCGGACTATTGGTCACAAGTATGTGTTATGCTCACCCTTTCCGACACACGAGGCGGAGTAGGGCCTCGGAACAGCGCGCGTTACAGTGAGCTATGCGCCTTACTGTTTTGCGCTGGCTCCTCTCATTTTGAGATCTCCGAAATATGCCTGCGGTCTGCGAATCAATGTTAGATGAATACACGGGGATTACACATGGGTTGGTGATAGGTAGGGAGAGAACGTAGCTAGAGCGGTTAGCCTTTGGTGCGGGAGAGGGCATAAGTCCGCAACATACCTATGAGAAAGCACTAGAAATCATGTATTTCGCCACAACTCCGAACAATGGAAGGCACGTAGCTGACTATGATCAAAACAACGATTTCATTCATCGAGTTACAGAACAAAGAACAGCTTGTCGTCGATACGGTACGCGGACTGGTAGTTGTGTAAAGTGCACCCCATTGAAGACTGACACAGCTTATAGGGTTCTCGCATAAATGGTAGCCCGCGCAGCAGTATGGTAACCCAAACAAGGGATGGTTTCCTTCGCATATAGTCCACTGTGGAGGGACCCGTGGCTTGTGTCAATTGATGGAGCGACGAAGATCCGAGGCTGAGGAGGGTGAACAGGTTACGGGACCCAGTGATCACGACGAGGATCTGAATTTGGAGCCGAAGACGACAGCTTCGCGGGTGAGAGCGCAAGGAAATGGCCATTGTTGTCCAATCGAAGTGTCTGATTCGGGCGATTCAGCACAGGAAGGCCCATGAGACGCAGGTTGGCGCAGCAAGTGGGCTAGGCACACGAGCTGTGAACGACAGCAATCGATCATGCGTCCGCTCTTGCCTTTCATGGTATGGAAATGAGTTGCGTGGAATGAGTCAACGGGCGTCCGCACACCACTATGGGACTCCAACCCCGGGAGGCACAGTAGGGGAGAGATGGCGTTGCTGATGTGATGCGTGCGAGAGACGACTGGGACAGGAGTCCGGACCTTGTGCGCGGGTCGTATGCAAGGCGGAAAAGAACTGGAGGCTATGCGCCGATCGTGACTTTGGCTGATGGCGTCGTCGCGAGAGGCAAGGCGTTGGGTCCGAAATCAAAGCTGTGACCGTGGTTGGAAAGCGCGGGGCTGGACAGCCAAGGATGGTCCTGGTGCGATGAGGGTGCTAATAGGGCTTGTGCGCAAAGGGATGGGGGAGGAGAGGCCGACAGCGCCGGATGACTCGGTGAGGTGAGGCGAAGCGAGTCGTGACTCAGGGAGTGTTTGTGTGTGTTTGGCGGGAGCGTGTATAACAGAAGGAGTCAGTTGAAGGCCCACAAGGCGAGTGCCAGAGATATCGCGACCCCCTCGAACGCCCAGCTCTCGTCTTGACTCGGCCCTCCTTTATTTTCTCTAGACCGTTCACTGACTGTCTCTGACTCCCCCCTCCTTCAGCATTTAAGAAGTCCTCCCAGCTGCTGCTGAAGGACGAGAATATCTAGTCGGGTCATCCAGGTCGTCTGACTCTGGAGATCCGCCTCTAACCTGCTGCCGTCAAAATGTATTCTCACCGGAAAACCCGCCGTTCATTCGTCCGCTCGACCACCCTCGCTCTCGTCTCGTCTTCGTTCCGTATTACTGGATCAACCTCACCCCTTGTCACCCTCGAGATAAATGATAGTCCCATCTGAATAATCTTCTTGTTGCCCGTGCTCCTCGACCCTTCCGACCGCATTCCTAATGCACGCCATCTCCCACTCTCTCACCCATCGCGGGTCGAGTGCGTCCCGCACTCGCTCCCGATGGCAGCCGTATTCTTCCGTCCCCTCCTCGCGGTCTCCATCGAGTGCATGCCTCAATACCCCTGCTACAACTGTATCAACCCCCCTCAAGCCAATACTCTTCGTCTTGCGAATCAGCCCTTCTCAACTCTTCATCAGCCCTACCTCTCTCACAGAAGGACGGAACACCACGCGATGTGCAGAAATCGAGATATGTGAACGGTTTAGTCGGTGCGGCACTGCTCTCTCCCTTCCCTTTGTGGCGCGTCAGTCTCACTTTTCCAACAAGATCTGGCTGTCAAGTCTTTATGCGAGATATGGCATCCCCATGACATACCCGCTGTTTTCTCGGCACCCACTCGAACAATCGTCCCTGCACCTATCGCGAGCAGTCCCGTATCCCTTCCGCCCACGCATCAGACTAATATACACGTCTTCCATCCTCGATACTCCCAACTCCCTTCGCCAGTCTCTCCTGGGTGCCCTTTACCATCTCCATCCACACCTTTCTCCACGACATCACAATACTCCGACAACACGACCGATAACACTTCCACCTCCTCATCTTCCACCTCCTCTAAACCAACTCGAAGTAATGTAGTCCCGCTGAAGGGTTTCGTGCACGAGGTCCTGCGTAGATCCAGGACCTCGTGCAGCGTTCTTCAAACTGCACTATGCTACCTTGAAGCCATACGCTCGAAGGTACCCAACATCATCCAGCAAGAGAAGCTGGGCAATGGTGTGCGAGGCGAACCGGATCAGAGTTTTCGGATCATCCAGGCCGATGAATCTGAGGCAAGCTCATTCGCCGATGAGGCGATAACAGACGACCTCATGGGAACCTCGTACTCTGCTGACTCGGATAGCTCGTGCGGGTCAGTCGAACCTACTGTTCGTATCATGGACACTAGTCTTCCCCCGACTCCTTCGTTCTGTTCAACCTCACAACCGGAAGTCGTGACCTCGCTGAGGCGACCTGGACCTTCTGCGGAACTGCCGCCGTTGCCGCCATTGCCATCGCCCCTCCTCTGCCCTCGCCGTTCGTTCCTGGCGGCTCTCATCCTCGCATCGAAGTTCACGCAGGACAAGTGCTACTCTAACCGTGCCTGGGCGAAGCTCGCTGGACTTCCTGCGCGCGAGATTGGGAGATGCGAGCGGGCCCTTGGCGAGGCCCTGGAGTGGCGCCTATGGGTTGGCAAGCTGCCTTGTCCCCGTGGTCCCGTATCTCGTAGTAGAAGCGATGGCGCACTGCTTATGCCTGGCTCTACATCGTTCGCAGAGGCTTTGAATCTGGGTAGCACGCCCGGTTATTCGATGCCTCCGCCTTCGACACTGCGTCGCTCTAGCACGCTCCCTGCGAGCGCTTTTGCCTCTACTCTATCTCGAGATGCCTCCGCACTTTCCCTCCGTTTCCCGCAGCCGTCACTCGAGATGGCGATGGTTCCTCAGACCCTCTCTTTAGATTCGCATCTTGCTACACAATTCACGCCCATGCCTGCGCCGCCGATGACAACATGGTCTCATGGAGAGGCCGGCACAGATATCTCTTACTCCGCACCCTATCCTGCACCGCTTTCGGACGCTTCTTCGACACCAATGCTGAGTGTGTCGCCGACGTCGACCGTCTCGTCTCAGGACAGTCTGTACGAGGAGAGGACGATCAACATGGCGAATTTCGTGGATGTTGCCTCGCCGTTGGCGATGAAGGTCGATTCTTCCATTATAGCGCCGCCGTCTGGATACGCGTTTGCATACCCGGGCGAATGGCCATCTACGGCTGGGGAATACATGAGCGAGGGCGGAATCAGTGGTTCTTGGGACGGTGTGGGATACTCCCTACGCGAAGATTTTCGTTGTTAACACCTCGCTGTCTCCCGCGTTAGTTTTTTTTTGTCCCAATATCGTCTCTAGCGCTCGACTCTTATCTATTTTCTTGTTCTTTAACTCCCTTGTACACACTGTAACATTGTACATAGAATTTGGCAGGCTTTGCTCTTTCCTATAGTCTGTTCATACGCTCCGCGTTGTTATCTTCTTTTGCGACCTGTCGGGCTGCGTCTTTCTTCCGTGCCTGCGATCTTTGGGCTTCCCCCATTCGGTTCGGCTTGATGGACGACACTGGTGCTGCCTAATTATGCCTACAACGCACGTATGATCTATTCTTTCTTGTTGTCCTGTTCCATGTTGCACGGTTTTCTGAGAGTGATCTTGTCTGCACGCACACAGTTCCGCGGCCGACCATATCGTCGACATTCTACGGGACCCCGACCGCACGTACGCAGTGACCGCGGAGCCATCGTGCGCATCAAACTTTTCGAGCGACTTCTGCGGAGGTCTTTAACGTGCACTACCGCGGAGGCGCGGCTTCGGGCTACGTCGTGACGTTCTCGCCGGAATGCGACTCCATCATTCGTTCACCATCCATGCATGTCAACAGGTTCGGGAACCGCAAAGGGCTAGATTCTTGCACCCCATGTGAGTAGCTACTCGTACCGTTGCTGTTATAGAAACTATGATGGGCTTCCTGTAGTCACTAGTCACTGTCAGGGCGGATCATATTCGAACGCACACCAGCTTAACATGTGCCGCGCTTCAGGACCCTGAGGCCTGAGGGCCTACCAGTATCATATACGTCGGCGTCAAGTCAAGGGCTAGACTAGACAGACGCGCGCGTCGCTCGGCTGTCTCGCTTCTAGTACAACAGATCGGTTTTAATCCTCCTTTCAATCTCTTGCACTTTTCTCCCGCTCATTGCCTTTCAGCTAAGTAGTGTCCTTGGATTCCGCACTCTCCCCGCAATCTTTGAAACGGAGTCACACATCTGTCAAACGTGCCACTGCCAATACAGTGTGCATTCACTCGAGTGCCTCACGCGAATTCGATGGCATCGATATGAACCGGATTCTCCCAGTTCGCGTCATCGCTTCGCGGACGGACAGCCTATCATCCAACAGCGCAACTTGCTCGTCGGATAAACGCAGGGTGGTATCTGTATGGATGTTCTACGTAGTATCACGATTCAGTTTCGAGATGCTGATGTCTCATCAGGGAAAGCTCCCAGGTGGTTTCGCATCCAGGGATCTCCAAGGTTTACGTTGAGGACGCTCCGACTAGCACGGACTTTGATGGCATCGCTTTGTGCTCTTGAAGGTCTATCCCGAGGATGCGCATGACGTGCGCACCTGTGCAGCACATACACTGACATTGGCTCGATATGACCTTTCAGTAGCCAGCGCAGCCCTGGTTCCATCTACCAATGACGCCCTCCAAATTTAACGCTGCGGTGTCCCGATTCTGGACTTGTGCAGGACTATATACAAACAGCGAACTTCTCGGAACTTTCCCTTGCAGCTCCCTCTAGGTATCCCTTTGGTAGCTCTCCAGGCCTTATCCGATACACCACGAAGCGCCCACTTATGGTCTGGAGCATCGATATGCACCTCCCGCTCGGAAATCTTCTTCGGAAGATGGAAGGATGTAATAAATGTGACTCACTGTTCCGAGTTGACATCGCCTGTGGCTACGTTCCTCGTTGGCTGAAGCCGAAATTTTTACGCTGATTACGCTGAGGGAGACAGCAAAGATCTCTACATTATTACCGTATCATGACGATCAACCGAGCGTCCGCCGGGAGCCGGTGTTTTGATCATCTCAGAGGAGTGCCTTGTTCTCATGCGATACGGACTGAACTGACGACACTCGGCCATGAATAGAAGACGTACATTCATATTCATATCAGGATAAGTATACACGGGACCATTACTCGTCACACGTTCGTTCTGCCCGACTTCCTTATATGACCTTTCATACATAACTTTCTTTAGATCTGTCCATCTTATCCAACATTATTGGGTTTCATGACGCATCTGTACGTCTACTCGTTGAAGAACTCCAAGGGAGTCTCGGCTGTCTGGATGGCCTGCCAGGTCGTCGGGTGTCCGTCTGCGTCCTTGTGACCTTCGTCCGTGAACAGCGAGTGAAATTTGACATCTTCCGTTCCCTGGAACGCGCAGGCGTGGTCAGTCGAATCGTTTTCGCTGCCAAGTAGATAAGCTTGTGAGCTAGGAAATAGACGCACTCTATTCGGCGGGTCGTGGATGCTGTACCGGGTGATGTTCAAAACCATCAAGATCGGAGGTACAAGTCACATAGCAAGCGACGCACCGGACATGAACGAACCCTTCTCCGAGGTCATCATTGACCGCAGGAATCCTGATCTTCCCTAGGATGATGGTGCCGTAGCTGGTGGGTGCGCTACGGACTTGGACGAGGTCGCTGTTGAGATCGAAGCCTACGAGCTCTGAATCGGAGAGAGATGACACGCGAGACCACATCTTGGGCTCGTGTTTGTCCCAATCGTGGCGAGATTTGACGATCGCAGCCTTGACGTCGTGGAGGACAGTCTGGAAGGCCTCGATCGCGTTCGCATGAGGCGCATGCGCTTCGTTGAAAACAAGTTCTTCTTCAGAGGCTGCATATTTTCCAGGAAATTAGTTGTTTTTCAAAGAAGGCTCTGTAGAAAGAGTCACCCATTGTGTATGCACTGTGAGCGATGGCGAGACGGAGGGCTGCACCGCGGGGCGATAATCAGTTTAGCGGTTGTTGCCTAAACGGGAACTGCTCTTTTCAAAGCACAGGCCAGGTTGTCGACGCCGTTCGGATTGAGCTCGTAACCTGTGGATGTCTCAGCAACAATCCGCTGCAAAGCCTTCGCTCCAGGGGGTCAGAATTAAAGCTAGGAAAGGTGCTGTTAAAGCCCAGGCAAAGCACGAACCCACAGGCAAGTCTTTTGACTCGTATCACCCTCTTTCCCCATCCGCCTCTGATACTCCTTTGTAGTCTTCCGAGACCAAGTATACAAGCACCTCGAGGCCGTACCTCAAGGAGACTTTGACGCCGTCGCAAACAAGCTCGTCTCAGCAGGATCTACCCTCGAATTTTTGAAATATGCCGATGCTCTCTTCGATATCCTCATCGTCGGCGGTTTGCTGCAGCCAGGTGGAAACTACCTCGATGAGGATCGCGCTACATCTCCTTTCTCTATCTTCCAGGCGAAAGAGCCGCCTCAACTCGACGACATAAAGAACTACGTGGAGGTTTTCAACAAGCTCATCAGAAGGTGCGTCCCCTCGCACGATGTCGCATGACCACACAACGCTCATGTATGCGCACGGACGCATAGGTACAAGTACCTCCAGAAGCCCCTTGAGACCACCTCTCTACCTACCCTTCTCCAGTATGTGAATCGCTGGGACCCCGTTCAGAAGGAAAAGTTCGCTATGGCTACAGGCCTTCTCATGGCCCAAGGCCTTGCTGGCGCCGCCTGCCTTTTGAGCTTGACGAAAGACCAGCTTGTCAAGAATGGTGTGTTTTCTTGCCAACCACCTGCATATATGCATTTCTCAAACTTCTGCATGCGCGTAGACATTGCGGTCAACATCCTGACGCTCATCTTCCGCGCATACCTCGCGGAACAGTCGATGGAGTCGCTCGCTGGAATACTCAAGCGCGGCGGCATCAAGGACCTCTCCGCCTTTTTCCCTCCTAATCGCCGAGATGACAAGGTCCTTGACGAGCATTTCCGCAAAGAGGGACTCCCACAGGTCGCGGATTGGTGGACTAAGAAGCAGAACGCCCTGATCAAAGAAGACATCACCAATGTCGTGCGCGAGAGCCTCGAGCACGAGGAGGCCCCTTCCAACGTTAGTTTGTGAATCCTTCATGGAATATCGGGTCATCGCTCACGGTTGCGTTGCCGCCGCTAGATCGTCTCGGCCATCAAGAATGTCATCGAGGAGAGGCCCTTGCCTGAGGCTGAGCTCATAGCTTGCCTCTGGCAAGGTCTGATGGCTGGCGTTGACTGGAGCGCTCGTGCCGATCAGATCGAAGGCCTCGCTCTTCGCGAAGTGACCGTGCGTCCTACCCTTTCTTCGCCGTATTATCGACTGTACTGATTGACTACACTTTGCTCAGAAATATGCACCTATTCTTGACCCTTTCTGCAACAACGCTAAGACCGAAGTCGCATTGATTAATACCGTTCAAGTGTACTGTTACGAAGACACACGCATCATGAAAGCATTTCCACAAATTCTGAAGGTCCGTGCTAAAGATCATCAATACGCGAATCGTCGTAAAATGCTGACAATGGCTTGATTCATTTTCGTAGGTTCTGTATAACAAAGATTGTATCTCTGATCAAGCTATCATATACTGGCATCAGAAGGGCTCCAAGCCTCAGGGTCGCCAGCATTTCCTCAAGAGCACTGAGACACTCGTCAAGGTCGGTTCCTTCCCATTCGTCTCTATTGCCGTACGTGTGGCTGATTTTCGTGATCCCTGTCGCAGTTCTTGCAAGAACAAGAAGACGACAGCGATGAGGATGAGGAATAGACATTGTTTTACTTCATGCTTGTTACTTCCAGGGCGTTCAGGTGTATTCTTTACGGTCACAGGATTGAGTTTAAGGGGACACCGGTAACGGTTGGAGTCGATAGCAGTGTATTTGAAGAGCTTTGAAGTACTGAAACTTAGGATGCGATATGTATTTCGATCGCAGGCGAATGTGCCTCGATACACGAAGTCCACTGTCGTGTGCAACTGACAATAGATTGACTAGAGAACCAGGCTTCAGCGCTTCAGCTTGAGCACGGACTGGGGCTCCCTTTTGAGGCTTCTCAATTCCTTATGATATTCGGTTCTGGCCTCGCGCCTATTGTCCTTCTAGACAATCTGCATCTACTTACTTTCGTATATAAGTCGAGCATAGCTTGAGGCCGGTGACGACGTACGAGTTTTGTAAGGTCTGCGATTCGGAGTGCGTTAAATATTTTCTCCAACAGCTCTTCTTGACTTCGCGAGCGTACGCTAAGCGTGAGATATAAGATACTCCAATCCGAGAAAGGAAGACTTCGAAGATGTTCAACTCCTGTCGCCCTGTGAACCCTTATAGTAACACGAAATTAATATTGACAAAGTGAGCCAGGATCTTCACGTCCACGTCGAATGGCTGGCTGGATGAAGGGCGCGACGCGAAATGACGATTGCCAACGGAGGAATTGGGTATGCAGACTGGTCCGATCTGGATCGTGAACTTTCTCGTCGTGTCTGGTGGAACGATGCTCATGGAGTGATGACATGGCCTAACTAATTTAACATGCTCACCTCAATCGCATTCTGAGGCATTTTGAGGCAGACGGAGACCTGGTCTTGTTCTGGCGTACCGCGAGCACGGCGAGGGTAGCCTTCGCTGCTGGAATCAGCTTGAACCTACATAGACCGGCACGCCAAGAGGTTTGAAAGTCCCATGAATTAAATACAACATACGATTACCCGTATGGCGGCACTCTCGGTAGTAGTACAAAGAAAACACGTCGAACAACAAGATGCGAGGGTAAGCCACTTGCTAAGCAATAAAACCAACAGTGAATAAAGGGCGGGGGTAGCTATAAGGGCGAAGAATAAACAAAAGGCAAGAAACGTTGAAGTCAGTGCAATGTCTCAGACCACAACGAAACGTGCCTTTGCGAAACCAAAATTCGCTGTAAACAGAACCCGTATCCAAAAACGGAACGATCTACCAAGCCTCGGGCATGGGCGCAAAGTCGCCAGGCCACCCGCTGGTGCGATTCAAATTCATGAAGATACCATCTGAGCCGTTCACAGGCAATCCAAGATCCGTCAGACTCTGCAACCACATATCACACGCACATACACACAAAGAGAAAGGGAGAAGAGCGAGGAAGAGAGCAAGGGGAGAGAAATTTCAGCACGCACCACACGAAAGCACAGAAACCGGACGGAAACGCACCTGCTCCTGAAGCCAGAGCGGTATATCGGAGGGGCTGAAGTTCGCGGGGTTGCCATGTCCTTGATTGGACCAGGGAATCCGAGCTCTTCGAGTGTGAAGGGCGGCTGGACGCCGGTTGGATCGACGAAGGACGGCGGCGGGAGTACCATCGATTCTGTCTGGTGGGGACCAGGGCCCATGCCCGGGATAGGTGTTGTGGTGCCCGTGGTGAGCCCAACTTTGCGCCGCAGGTTAGCGAGCATGATGCGCAGCGTGAGGGCATACCTGGCGATATCATAGAGGAGAAAACAGTTGAGTGCCATGTGTCAAGGCTTACAATATGGGGTGATTAATTACCGCTCAGCTGCGACTTCGGAAAGCAGTTGCGCGAGCTGCTCAACTTGCGCGGTGATTGCACCAAGGTCGAGTTCCGACGGGAACAGGTTTGCCATCTTGAGAAGAAATAGCCCTGAGAACGCCGCGGTGACTAGGCTGTCGTGGACTGCGTAGCGAAGGGCGGCACTGCGCACGCAAGCAGTCGGTTAGACGTGCGCTGTGCAAGGTCGATATTACACATACCGGTATTCTGAAGAGTTTAGGAAAGTTGAGAGGCAGTTCGTGGCAGCGTCTTTTGCCTGGAACGCTAGCTCCCGCTGTTCGAAGGGCATCTTATCCCATGACACGCCGCGCAACGCAACGCAGACGAGCCAAAGCTTGGCGTAGTGCAGCTCACCGGCGAGAATTTTTCTCAGTAAGGAATCGCCGTCCATAGTTTGTTCTACATGTCAGCGTCAAGCGTCACCCTTGGATATAGTCGACCACGATACGGGAGGATACGGACGGTGTAGCTCATCGCTTTCGTGCCACCACTTATCCAGCGCTACATTGGCACGACGTATGAACGCCAGCGTATTATGGTTGACTTGTCCGTCCATGGGGGACAGGGTTTCGTATATTTGGGCTGCGATTGAGTCCGTGAGGTCGGTGCGTCATTGACGATGTCACAGAAACTCTATCAAGCGACTCACTTTTCTGCGCGATAAGCTCGACCAGCGCGACCAGCCGGACATCAGTGGGAGACGCCATGGGATGTCTCAAGAGGACACGGCAGTGTCTGATCGAGTTCTCATCGCGAAGAACGATAGGCCGGCCAGTTCCAAGGCTCATCCTATGGCGCGAACGATAATTAGCTGTTATTCGGTGGAAGGATCAGATAGTGGCCAACGTACTGGTGGTCAAACCAGTATAAGCACAGCCAGATCCTGGACGAGACCACCAAGTCCCTCTCTTCTTCTTCGGAGCGTTTCTTGCCTCCGTCATCCGCCAGTTTCTCGAGCGCACGATGCAGGCCCAAGTCGAGGGCCATGCGCATAGCATGACCGCTGGGCAACCAGCCGTTCGTGCTCCATGCGGCCAACAGCAGCATTCCTAGGATTTCAGCGGATGATTATCTGCTATAGAATAGACGGTGCATATATGCGAGAGCAAAGTACCTTGGACAGCTTCTTTCCGGACGACGGGGCCGAAGAGCGAGGAGCGGGCTATGCCCTGTGCTTCTTCCAAGGCTGTGTAGAACGTTGGCCCTGGAGGATTGTTACCACTCCTGATCTTCCCTGCAACCGCGAGGATCGCGTCGAACGTCCATGGTGTACGTTCCATGAGCCCTTCATATGTGTCATATGAAGGATCGAAGAGGGGGATGAAGAGGTGACATCCAGAGAAAAGCTGCGGTTATGTGATGAGTAGCAGGTGCATGAATCGGGTACAGAACGCTTACATATGGAACAATTCCCTTGCCTCGCTGTCCGATACGAGACCCTTGGTAAAACAGATCCGTCAGCACGAGGGGGCATAGTATTTATGTTGACTGACCTTCTCAACAACGTGTGGGAATGCGTTGCGAGGAATGGGTTCAGCCCTCTTGCGCTTTTTGACTCTATAAGACCATGATGAGTTGGCTGTTACTTTCGATATGTTGATGACTACCTCGGCGGAGAGAAGGAAGGTACGGCGGCGGCCTCTGCAGCAGCATTGGCGAGGCCTTGAAGGGCCTCGATTGGGGCATTCATGGTTGATCGAGGTAGAGTGTCTTCAGATTCGTCGTCTGATGATGGAGCCGTGCTCGGGACAATGCCGTAAGTTGCATACTTGTGAGGCTAGCAACGTGGATGTGAGGTGGCCAAGACTAATGGGACCATGATTCAAAGACGAACCGGAGGCGCGAACCCAGGAAGGGGGGGAAACGTTCGCTGATTGCTCACGCGCTGATCCGAAGACGGCATCGATTCGTAGGGATCGAGGCCAGTGCGGGTGCCAGAAATGTTGGTGACGTATCCTGGGCCATCACGGAGGCCAACGGGGTACTGGGGTGGTTGCATGACCCCCATGTTGGCCTGCGACTGACTCTGGATGGCGGCTAAAATGCGGTCGAGAGAAGATTGCATGCCTATCATTTGGCTTTGCATGACCTAGGCGAGCGTCTTCTGAGATAGGAACGCCGGTGGAGGAAGAAAGAAGGACTGACGACGTATTGACCTTCGAGGCGAGATAGCCGCCTGCAGCCGCCAGCGAGGAGTGAGCGCCGGATGGGGAGCGATGATGCAGGAGGCGACTCACTCAACGCTAGCGTTTGACATCGCCTGCGCATTTTTTTTCTCAGGTTTCTCAAAGACGCATTGTGTTCCGCTCAGTTGGCAGCGACGACAAGGAGCCTGGAGCGCAGTGAGGGTGTGAGGCCGGGCCGGGCGGTTTGGGCGGGGCTGCGCGGGACGGGATTGGAAGACTGACCTCGCCTTCACACCTGTTCTTTCCCTTGCGACAGGCAGTACAGGCCCGGGCCCCTCTCTTAGGTATGTGCATCGTGGTGGGCGTAAAGCCCGCCGAGGTGTCCTGGGGCGATTGGGCCATAGCGCCGTTTGCGGTGGAGATGGAGAGGCTAGTTCTTCGGCGCTTGGCGGGCACTTCTGAGCTGTTGGACACCGATGTGGCTGGCGACAAGGACATGGAGGAGCACGGCGGGGCCGTTGAGGGCGAAGAGGGGGGGACTAGCCAGTGGGAACTTTGAGAGCGGGGGACACGCTCGACGGCGTTTGGTTATTTGTCACTGCCGTATGCTCCAAGAATCACTTGACCCCGCAAAAGCCATCATTCCCTGCGAACATCGTCCACCGCGAACCCTCGTCCGCTTCTCTCTTACGTCCCTCGTCCCGTCTTGCTCGACACCTCCTCGCCATCAGATTCCCTCTCCTTGGCCTTTGGATCCATCTGTACCCGCCATGCACCATAATTGTGCGCATACACCCCGTTGCTCACGCACCGGCTAACTCATCGTGATTCCGTGCACAAGTCACTCCCTCGCGGCTCGCCTCTTCCTCTATGAACGCTTCTTTTCCCTCACTCACTGACACCCCCGCCCGAAACTTTACAGGCCATTTTCAGCCGGAACCGAAAGAAATCGGATGAACGGGTCGGCTTTCCTTGTTCGCCACGCGAAGAACCTTATATCGGTAACACCCCACCTTCGCTCTCCGTAAGGAACTCGCTGTTCTTTCGAACTGTCGGTCATTCTGTAATTTGTTATATTTGAACCCACCCCTGGCCCATTGAATCCGAAAACGCCAGGGTCACGCGGGAGAAAACAAAATTGCCATGTCTCTTTCTCTCCAGTTGGCTCCCCTCGACCCCACCGCACTGGCACCGACTTCGCCTCGACTCATCATATGAATTCTGCATATAGATTCCTGAGTTCTCCGTGCTATTTTCTCTGAGTACGGCTCGACGAACCATCGGCCGCCAACCTCGTTAGCGCGTTGACTCATGAGTATCACTCTCGGTGTCTCTAAGACATCTCAGGTCTCAGGATCGACCATCGCTGCCGGCCTCCGGGATCAAGACATTCGCGAGACCGCCGAGGCAGGCTTCATTCCGACTCAATATAACGACATCATCGTCTCGTTGGAAACGCCCCAATGCTTTCATTGTGCCCACCAGTCCATCAGCCGACTTACGGAAATGTCAATGAACTTCCTGCCCCAGTATGTAGTTTTCTCACCGACAGTGCCAATTCTCAGTGATAATCAATTGTTATACCGATCCTTGATCTCACAGCCGTTTGAAGAACGCCAAATTCTTTGCATGAGCTTCAGCATGGTCCAATGGCCCTTTAAGCCCGTGGATCTTTACTGTACCATTGTTCTGATGATCGTAGATGAACGGCTTGGATGTTACTTGTTTCCCTCATCAGATAATCATGAACGCGTCCGTGGCGCATACCGTAGCTCAAGTCGCGTCCCGTAGCGGTCACGCGTCCACTGGAGGGCGCGGCTGCCACCCCACATCTTTGACCCCCTTTACCCTTTCAACTATATCTGCTGTTCAGACGTCAGGAATCATGACAAGCAGAGATTCGGAAGAGAAACAGCCTAATTGGAAGGGCCAATCTCGCACGCTCAGGATTTGCCACTGGTGCACGAAGAAGCAGGAGCCAGGGGTAAAGCCTTTTCAGGCCTGCTCACGATGCAAAGAGGTTGGGATCGTTCTTTCCTGCCCGCTGATGGACTGACAGCAGTGTGCGGTGTCACTTACAGGTGATATACTGCGTCAGTAGACATGCTTTCAATGTGGACCGTCATTCTGAACGTAGATATCGGTCTCTTTAGAGCAAGCAGTGTCAAGTCGCTAGTTGGCCTTTCCACAAGGTAAGCAGCGCACACGGCAGCTTTTTCTCCACCAACCTCTTCATACTGCAACGCTCTATCTAGACACCGTGCAAAGCCTCGACGGAATTCAAGCAATCCGTGGCCGGGCGCCCAGAGCTCGCGCAGAGCATCGGCATTTTCAAAAAATGGTGCGGCACAACCGCGTCTTTCGCGTCTCCTGACCACTTCTGCACCATATCCGCTCACATGCCCCCGTTTTGACCGCGCCCAGGCATGCCTCCCACGTCGACCTTCTGCGCCATGCGGCCGTCTGCGCGCTCGACCTCGGCAACACGCCCGCGAATGCGGACACGAAGCTGCTTCTCATCCAGTTCGAGCTCAAGCCCAACCACGCGGAACTGCCCTATCAGGACAAATACTTTCCCGTTGGCGGGTTCGACCTCACCATGGACGAGGCCCGCTCGATGCTCGGCGGGATGCCGAACGGGATTCAGCTGCTCGAGCAGAGCAAGGAGAATCACGAGTTCATGAAGAAGAAGGGTGGGCTCGGAATTGCGACGTTGTTGTTGATGGCGAATAAGATGGTTGATCTCACCAGAGTCGTGCTGCCTTCGCAAGAGACTGCACGAACCATGCAGAGAGTCGACGATTGGGGGCAGAATTGGGCGAGTAATCATATGCTTAGAAGGTCAACGAGACGATGTATTGACCTTTTTTTCGCATTGTCAGGTCAATATGCTTGCTCAGAGGCTGGAAATGTCTACCAATACCAAGTAATCTAACGAATCGCCTTTGAACCCTTCGCCCATGTCCAAGCCGTTGGGCTACAATGTACATGTATGCTACTGACTGATGCTAACGGACGATAGCATGGGCTCTCACGCGTCTTTCAAGTTGCCGGCCGCCACAATCGATCAACTAGCTTTTACGCAGGGTCCACCGATTTTGGAAGTCTACAGTATGGCTACATACAAAAGCACTCTTGTGAGTCTCAGCCCGGCTTTGAGGCATCCTCGAGAAAGTCAACAGATATCCTCATAGTCGTCACCGACCCCAAGGTACTTACGGACTTCCTCCGCCTCAACGCCGTTTTGTCTCGTGAAGTGCGCAAGCAAGATGCTGTAATTGTCTGCGCAGCAAGAACAACAAACGAGATGGGCCTCCTCCGTCGGTACTCGCATCGAGTTCGATAGAACGCTCACCTGTCCAGCGCACGGCAGCCTCCTTCGCCAACGTAACCGCCCTCTTCTTCTCTTCGACTTTGGTCGGGTCGCACGCGCCGTATGCTTGCAGCTCCTTCTCCAGCTCGGCAGCTTGCTGCGTCAGCGATGATAGCTTGGCCAGCGAAGACGTCCGCTCAACCTGAATCGCGCATTCTGTGCTTATTTCTCGCGCATCAAGTCGGGGTATGCTCACGCTTTCGATTCTCGCGGCGTGCTCAGTCTCCATGTTCCCCTCCATGTCCGCAATCTGCTTCCGGTGATTCTTTTGGGCTTCCTTCGCCGTGTCGAGTCGGTTCTGCATCTATATCGCGTCTGAAAATCACAAAGGGATCGTCGAATGGATCAATGGGAAGGGGGACATACGATCGTCCCCCGCTGCGACGGGAAGCTCCAGAAGACTGCCGGTGATCGGACGGGTGCATATATGCGCATAGCTCCGTAAGTATTCCAACAAACCACCCACTGTCGAAATGCCACAGGGAGACAGACGCACAATTGGATGAGCCGACTTTGTCTGTCTGCACCAGGCCGTCGTCCACGAGGGACTGCAGCACTTCTTTCACCGACTGCGAGACTAACACCGGCTCGGATCAGCCCTGAACGCGTGCAGACTCGCGAGTCGGACGGGACGTGCCTATGCCCTTCATCTTTGGCCCGAGCTTCTCCAGCTCCTTAAGCTGCGTGAAAAGTCAGTATACTCATACGGGGCGGAACACCGTATCCAATGGGGATGGACCTGAAAGAAGTCTTTCTGGGTGAGCGGTCGGCGGCCCTCTGTCAGGATGTGCTTGAATGAGAATACAAGGAGCCGTGTCCTCACTGTCTCGTGAAAGATCTCCACAAGCTTCACCCTCTTTTCCTCAGCGGAGAGACCTCGAGGAGCCTGCAATTGAAATATTAGTTCAATGACCTTTACATGAGGGTCTCCACAACTTTCCATTTTTTTTGAGAAAAGATCGCGCTATTTGCGCTGGGTCGTGTGCAAAAGAATTGTGGTGGATGGAGTCTCGGGAGAAGATTCGCCATTGACACCGCGCGAGAGCGCGTCGAAGTCCTTGACGCGCCCAAACACGCGACCAGATCAATCCAGTCTCGTGACCGAGATTGATTTCATCCACGGCACTTAAGAGCGAGCTCACCAACATCGCGACGAGGTATGAATCCATGGATTATGCAGAGGCAAATCTATGCAAAACAGCGGATTCTAGTGTATACAAGGTGCGAGGAAAGAGCGGAAGGCGCGACGACGGCGTCCGTCAAAGTTTGAGAGAGAAAGATATGCGAGAAAGGATGAGGGATGCATGTGCCGACAAGTCCGAGATGAATTCTGGAGAGAACGAGAGGGTTGAGAGGAGCGAGGAGGCAGAGAAGAAAAGGAGATGAGAAGGACTGGTAGGTGGTTGTGAACAGAGCGCGAGCGATTAGTCCTAGTGATAAAGCGAGAGGACCGACCCGTGGAGGGCAGGGTAATCAAGAACATAAAGAAGGAACGCCGGCCGAAGCTCGATCCACAACGCCAACAAAGCCCAATGAAGTACGACCATAAATAAAGAAACGACAGCAGAGGAGCGGACAGCCGTAGCAGACCTAGCGCTCGCAGATCACCGCAACAGATCGATGTTCTGGTCGTTCGACGGGTACCGGTACGCGACGAACTCGGGCGCCTGGTCGACCAGTTGGTCGATGTTCTTCCGCGTCGGCGCCGACACCGACATCGACATCCGCGGGAAGGACGGCGGGCCGCCGCTCGCGTGACCCGACCCGGAGCTGCCCATCTCGTTCATCAGCGCCTCGTGCCGCGCCTCCGAACCCGACGAGCGCGTCACCGGGAACTCGACGCCCAGGATCGCCTCCCGCTCGCGCTCCTTCTCCTGCTGCGCGTGCCCCGACTTCTTCCCCAACAGCGTCGCAAACCCGAACTTGCTCCTCCTCTTCGCCGGGGTCTGCTGGTTGTGTTTCGAGCCATCCAACGGACCCATCGACCGGGCGGCCCCGAACTCGTTGTACGCCGCGCCCTGTCCCTGGTCGCCGACATATGCACCTCCACCGCCCGAGCCCCGCTTCTCGGGCATCGTCCGGTATGCCCCGCTGGGGTGCGAGTTCAGCCCGTTGAAGGACTGCCGCCTGTGGTCCACCTGACGGAACGGCGCTTGCGGCGCTAGCAGCCCGTGCGCCTGCTGCTCCGTGACCTGACGAGGATCGTACGTGAACAGCGTCCGCGGCCTCGGCTCGAGCTGGGTTTGGATGTTGAGCCGCGTGGTCGACTCTCCAGGCAGCGGAGGGAGAGACTTCTCTCGCCACGCCATCGCCGACATTGGACGAATGTTCGCCATGGAAGGAAGTCGAGGCACGGGCGGCGCGAGCGCTGGGTTTGTGAAGTTCGACGACGACCGCTGGCGCATATCCGGCTCGGACGTGACGGGATGGACGTTTCGCGTGGTCTGCGGCTGTGCCACGGGCTCTTCTTCGGGTACCGGTGACGGATGCTCTACGTCCATTTCCAAGTGACCGCTGTTCTTTCGCCCCTCGCTTCCGGCTACATCGGGGGCGCCGAGCGGACGAGAAGACGTTGGAGAGGGCAAGAGGCTGGACGGGGCAGTGGGAGGGGACACACCAGGTGATGACAAAGGATAATTAGGGGACGCGGAAGAGGGGAGCGAAGGGGTGGAGACGTGCCGTAGGGCAGACCCGCCGTGTTCGCCGGAGCTGCGGTTGACAAGATAGGAGAGGGGTGGGGGAGGGGCAAGGGGGAAGTCGTCGTCGTGCACGCGGTCGAGAGACCGTGAGCGGGGCTGTGCACCGCTGAGATGTGTGGTGTTCTTTGAGGAAGTGCCAGTGACCAGCCTCCAGATTTTCGCAATGCCAGACTTTTTCTTCTTTGGCTTTTCCTCGACTTTTTCCTCCACACCACGTTGCGGCGCCAAGACCGTGCTGTGTCTCCAGCCACGCAGCGAGGGTGCGTTGCTGCCAATATCTATATGCGAAGGATGTTGCCGGGCGCTTTCTCGTTGGAGTGCAACGCTATAGGATGAGTGTTAGTAGTGTGCCACGAAAAGAGCAAGGGTAGGAAATTGACGCACTGCATGTCGACCATGCTCCCAGAGAAGCCTGAAGGTGCCAAGCTATCCTGGCTCCTCCAGCCCGAGCTCAGATTCCTCATCCCGAAGAACCTCGTCCTCCGGTTCGGCGACGACGCCCCGAGGCTCTGCACCTCGGTGATCGACGCCGTCGAATAGCCCTGCGGTATCGACTGCGGCGCAAAGTCCGTCAACGCACTCGGCGGGCGGTTCGAGAGTGACTGCGAGTAGCGGTTCGGCGAGATCCCGAGGTGGAACCCGCTGTCCGTGTGCGGCACGGGGCTGTTGACGGAGTATAGAGACGCGACGTCGATGCCCGACCCGCGAGAGGACTTGCGCGCGCGCCGCTTGCCCTCGCGGCGCTTCCGCTCGCGCTCCTCGCGCTCCTCCCGCTTTACGTCGACGTGTTCGACGATCATGCCATTTTCGAGCAGCGTGACCTCGCGAGAGTGGGCGTTGATCACGCTGCCACTCATCAAAGTCGACGAGCGCGGGGCCTTGATGCGCACGCCTCCTGTGTCGTCCACAGGCGCGGCGCTGCTGCCGAGATCGTATGCCGAGCGCCGCAGCTGCGAATACGTGTCTCGCATGCGGTCGTCCAGCTGCCGTGACTCCTGCATTGCGCGTGCATGGGCAAGGGCTTCGGCCTCAAGCAACGTGCGCTGAGACTTGAGATACTTGTCCAAAGTCTGCCGCTTCGACGCTAGCTCCTTTGGATTCTATCAAGCCCGCAAAGTTATTCAGAGATTTGTGTCAAGGGGAGGCACGGTGAACGCACCAAGCTCAACCACAGCTTCAAGTTTGGCTCCGTCAACCGCCCGCCTCTCGCACGCGGGCGGTTCGGATTTTCGGGCGCGATGCCCTCCTCCTCCTCCTCGAGCTCTTTGTGCAAGAGCTCCTCGTACGCTCCGTCGCTGTCACGCTCCCATATGCCTGGGCTCGACACGTCCACGTCCGCCATGTCCTGGTCGCGCATCGCACACTCCACGCACACCTCTTCCATTGGGTTCGGGGGGCTCGGCGAGAAGACAGGATTGATCGGGTTTGGTGCAGAAGCAGGGGTGATATATGTGGGCTGTTGGGCGGGGGCGCGGAGCTTGGGGGACACAGGAATAGCGATGGGCTTTGGGGTGGAATAGGAGGGGGAGGCCATGGAGGACGCAGCAAAGCCTATTGCGCTCTGGCCGGTGGCTGCGCCCGTCGCTGGTCCGAGGGCGCCCGGGGAGAAATACGAGTGACGGGCGATTGGGGGGATGAGCGAGCTTTGGTGGGACTCGCGAGGCGGGGGCTGCCACGTTGTGCGCTGAGGTGCCTGAGTGGAGGTCTGGGTCTTCTGCGGATTCGAGGCGATCGTCGAGGGTTGCTGCGAGGCCTGCGACTTGGAGTCGGCAGGTGGCTTTGTGTTGGCGTCCGTGGAGTCGGCGGAGGAGGGAAAGAGCTGGAAGCTGTCGGTGAGGCTGTAGTGTTCGACTGCGTGGGCGCGCAGAGGGACGCCCTGAGGGTATAAGGAGCGGGGGCTCTCGCTCATCGGCCTTTGTTGCTCCTGCGTCGGATCACTGGACGCCCGTCGAGTGCTCTCCTGCGCCAACGATATGCCGGGTGCCGAGCTGCCTTCCTTGGATTGGGCATCGGGCTGTGGCTGGGGATCCGGCGTGGAAGGTTGAGGGTCGTCGGGAGTGATGTGTCTTGGAGGCGCGTAGGGATTGGGCAAGAGCGGTGACTGGGCATGGGTGGGAGTGGCAATGGAAGGATAGCGGGTGTCTTTGAGGTCGAGTTCTGTGAGTGATAAGCCTCTGGGGAAACGGTCGTGGAGGTTTGGAGCAAGCATGGTGATGGAGGCTCTGTTGAGAGAAGACGGGGACTCAGAGGTGGGCGAATGCAGGGCCATCGCCATCATAACAAAGGCGTGGGCACTGGGGATGATATGGACAAGAAATAAAGGAAAGGGCGGGTGAGTCGAGCAGGGGCACGGGGAGGAAGGTGCGGGATGGTGCACACGGCCGGTACTTGGGGGCAGAGAGCGTCGACGGGGTCGTTGGACGTCGATACGAACTCGGCCATCACTTCCCCACCTTCCATTACGTAACATCCCCTGTCTCTTGCGCGCTCTTCTTCTCTTGCTTTCCGATCCAACACACAAGTGGAATGTATAAAATGGCTAATATATACAATGCAATGCATCTCAATCTATCCCTCTCCGCCGACTTCATCCTACTTGCGGTACCTGGTCAGCGCCCAACGTCAGCTTTTCGACCGCCGGTGATTGATTGCAGTCGAGGCTCACCACATCACGTTCTTCCTGCTTCGTCTCATCTTTCGCTGCAACTGGAGCATGCCGTACAGCAGGGCTTCCGCCGTGGGTGGGCATCCCGGCACGTAAATATCCACCGGGACGATGCCTAGGTCCCGTCCATCCATCAGCCATACAGCAGATTTGACAGTCATCAATATGCAACGCACGATCACATCCGCGGACGACCGAGTACGAGTAGTGGTAGTAACCACCACCGTTGGCGCACGAACCCATCGAAATAACCCAGCCTAGGAACAACGGTCAATCACGGTAGCGTTGGTGTCGAAACGGACACACGCACGGGGCTCAGGCATCTGGTCGTACACCTTTCGCAGCGCAGGCGCCATCTTGTTCGTGAGGGTACCCGCGACGATCATGATGTCCGACTGGCGGGGACTGGCACGGAACACAACCCCAAGACGATCCTGGTCGTACCGGGCAGCAGCCATGTGCATCATCTCGACGGCGCAGCACGCCAAACCTATGTGAATAATTTCTGAGCGCGACCCGAAAGCAGGTTCAAAATTCCGTACCGAAAGTCATAGGCCACATAGAGCCTTGACGGGCCCAATTTACCACCTTGTCCATCGTGGACAACACATATTCTGGATAACAGGGCCCGCATTACGTTGAGCCAGTATCTGACAAGGGAAGGGTGAAGCAGACACCAACCAGCCTTGTTGTTCGGGGTCTCCAGGCTCAGCTGATTCGATCCTCGCTTCGCAATTTGCGTGATAGGCTCGGTCGCAGAAGTGGATGAGGTAGGAATGGGGCCCTCGACGGAAGGAGAGCGAGCAGGTAATGTGGTGTGCAACGAGCGGAACGCTACCCCGACTTATCAGCCAGGAACGAACGCACAGCAGAATCACAGACGTACCTGCAACGCCCACTGGGGGACGAAGAGCTGCTCGCCGGCCTGCGCTAGCAGCTGGGCCCAAAGCTCAGCAAATGACACCGACGACGACTTTGATAGCCATACGAACCTGATATTTTGAGGAAAGGCAGGGACATGACGCCGACGCGAGAGGCTGGAGGAGGACGGTTAGCGAGCTGGCGCCGGATGTTACGTCCGAGAGAATTCCCTCGCCGATGATTGGCCGGCCGTGGGGCGGATCGCTGGTCACGTGCCCGGCTCTCCCCGAACGTTCCCCCGGACGGGACGGGCCGGGTCCATACTTGCTTTCCCTCTGGAGATCGCAGTGTTGGACACTTGTGCACTTCCAATGTCCACGGCGGCGGAATCGTATATGGCCTGCGGTGTCAACGACGTCAAGATGGGTTGCTCGGCCCAAGTCTAAAGTCAAACAAGGTAGGATCCCGCATCAGACCTCGCGGCATCGCAGCGTGAATCGTCATTCGCTTCACATGCCCTTTGGTCCCTTTGGCTCCCTTGGGTCATGAAACTCGTCGACAGTGAGCTTCTGTTCTTGAACACTCCACTCACTTTCACAGGCCCCATGCTCGATCCAAGGGGAATGTTGGAAGGCTTCCGGTGCTCTGCCTGTGGTACTCTGGCACTGCGGCACGTACACGGCCCAAAGCGGCACTTCCCACCTGTCAGACACGGGTTGCGTCAGGATGCACGTCCCGTCCCGCAGCTCTCCCAAATGCATAAACAATCGAAAACTTTCATTCTCCCGTCGTTTTATGAACCGCACCTTTCAACCGGGCGTGCTCCCCTTGCCGCCGTCCCTCTGCGTCCCTACCCGCCAGTCTCCTCGCCTCCCGTCCCTCTTCCTCCATCCGCGACGCATGTCTCCTGTGTTCCCCTACGCCTTCCATTCCGCCGTGACATCCTCTTCTTGCCTCTCGCCGCCCCCGCTGATGCCCTCGATGGCCATGGACACTGGCGACTACTCGTCTGATGACAACGAACCGGACACGCTCTACACACCGTTGCAGGAGCAGGGGTATTCTGATCTACAGGGGCGTTCTGGCCACAAACCAGATCATGCCGACTCGCTCGCCCATCTCCCCAACGCGCGACACCTACCACAACACCTGCTGGAGGCTCATGATCCCCACGCATCCAGTGTAAAATATCAGAATAACAATGTACCGAACATATCACGCGCCCTTTCTCCGTTTTCTCCTGTATTCTGTCCATCGGTTCAAGACGACCCCTCTGGGAATCACAAGCATACCACTCTCCCTCCGACTCCTGACGTAGAACCCTCCAATTATAATCTCGCTTCCTTTGACGTTGCGTCAGGCTCAAGTATGCCGGATTCCGCTTCAAACATCGCGCGTGCACCTCCACCCATGCCGCACACACAGAGCTTGTACTATCTCGCGGAGCCCCCTGTGCCATCTCACGAACGCTCCTCAACGTCTCCAGGAGTGACCGGCTCTCGGCCTCGGCTCTTTCGGCCCGCTGCCTTTGAACGCACATATCCAACCAAAGGTTGCTTGTATTCTCACCGATTCCCCGCTGAGCATCATCTGAATGCGTCCTTCGTCCAATCCTATCTACTTGGGGACGAGCTTGGCGCTGGCGGGTATGGGTTTGTCATGACAGCGCACCATCGCCTCCAGGACTGTGAGGTCGCCGTCAAGTTTATCATCAAATCGAAAGTTCCGGAGCATGCGTGGATGGAGGACAAACATGGCAATCGCGTACCT
Organism: Heterobasidion occidentale; assembly: GCA_039111635.1. Taxonomy (NCBI): domain Eukaryota; kingdom Fungi; phylum Basidiomycota; class Agaricomycetes; order Russulales; family Bondarzewiaceae; genus Heterobasidion; species Heterobasidion occidentale. Next base: position 1,164,707 of record JBCAQO010000006.1, read on the forward strand.
ACCGAGGCTCTACTCCTTGGCTTGTTGGATCATCAGAACATTGTAGGGTGTATTGATTTGTTTGAAGATCCGTTGTATTTCTATCTGGTAAGTCTTAGTCCCGTTGTGTGACCTTTGGCGTTTACGGCCGGCCATGCTTATATGCCTGTCCTTGATAGGTACAAGAGTTGCATGGCACGCCATGGGTGTCGAGGCGTGTGGGCAAAGGCCCATGCGAGCAGGCTACTGCGCCGAGCAATTCACAGGCTATATCGAGTTCATCAGCGACCACGCCAGCCCTAACTCCCTCGCCATCAGAAGACTCGGATGTTCACTTTCCTCCCACCACCCCCCTAACCTCTCGATCGAGGTAGACGAAGTGCACGATGCCGAAACGTCGCAGTTCGACGAGTTCAGCATACAGTCGCAACAGAGCATGTGCTCGGTCGACGATCTCCTCCCCGTGCCCTGCTCGTCGCCCTCGCTCTTATCTCCAGCCCTCCCTCCCCGGCCACACTTCATCCGCCGACCCTCACACGACCTGTTTGAGTGCATTGAGCAGTCGCAGCACAAACGCCTCACGGAAGTGCAAGCGCGGTACATCTTCGCCCAAGTCGTCGACGTCGTGCACTATCTCGACAGTCAAGGCGTGACGCACTGCGACATTAAGGACGAGAACATCCTCGTCGACGCGCGCTTACGGGTCAAGCTCGTCGACTTTGGGAGCGCCGTCGTCGTCGACCCCGCGCTCCCCCGGCCGTTCTACACGCTCTTCTTCGGGACGACGGCGTACGCGGCGTCGGAGGTGCTGCAGAAGAAGCCCTATCAGGCGCCCCCCGCGGAGATATGGACGCTCGGCGTGCTCCTGTCGTACCTCCTCACCGGGGCATCGCCGTTCCCGACGGAGCAGGACGCGGTGAAGGGTCGCGTCGTGCTCAGCGAGGCGGCAGGTGCGTGCGTGAGCGCGGCCGCACGCACGCTCATGCTGAGGTGTCTGAACCCGGATCCCGAGGTGCGCGCGGACATCAAGGAGGTGAGGGAGCATGTGTGGTTGAGGGGCGCGTTCGACTATGAATGCGAGGCTGGCGGTATTGACGATTGATGCGTGCATTGGTTCCTTTTCTTATTCTCATCCTCATTGGCATTGAACTAAACCTGGAAGATCGCTCTGCGCTGGCCGCCGCCTTATCGTGACCTGCGTCTGCCTTACATAGTGGATCGCGGGCTCTCTCTCGGACTCCTGTATTCCCTCGTGTTCCTCTATTTTTTTCTTCCTCCGCATGGTTTTTTTATCACTCATGGTATATAGTCTGTTTGACGCATCCCACGAATTCCCATTGCATCATTCCATATGTATAGTACGACACCCCGGCATTCCAGCATATTGTCTTCTCGTAGCCCTTGATACTTTTGTATTAATTCATCGAAATGTATCCCCCCCTGTTTGTTTGTACACGGCGCGTGAGTCATTGCAGAGTATATATACTCCCTGTTACGTTTACGAAGTGCTCATAAGAAAGACGACTAAACAGCATCTGTTTCAGGAACTTCTCCTATATCCTCGAACCACAACTGTACGATCGTGCCTCATCACAGGAACTGTTGAGTTGCTGAAAGCGCCTTGGACGCACCTCGGGTTTCTCTCGGATGAATCTGGCCATGAGCTCCTTGCACGTATCATCGTCTTGAACGATCACCTCGACCCCGTGGCTGCGAAGAAGGTCCTCGCTGCCTCGGAAGTTGGCGTTCTCGCCGATGACGACGCGCGGGATGCCATATAGCAGGATCGCGCCTGTGCACATGCTACACGGGCTGCTTTGTTCCTCAGAGCCTGCAAACCACTCGGCGTCGCGTGCGCACGCTCACCTCAGGGTCGTATACTATCCAGTCGCGCACCCAGATGAGCTATGCGGTCCTGCGGACGCAAGGTGCGCCGCACTCACCAATGTGCATTTCTTGTACGCCAGGGCCTTGAGCCGCCCCGCGTTCTCCAGCGCCGAGATCTCCGCGTGGAGGGTCGGGGAGTCTTTTTGAACGCGCATGTTATGCCCCCTGCCCAATGGAGACGCGGCGACTGCTCGAGAGTCGGGGACGTCGAGGGTTTGGAAGAGGGCAGAGCCGATGGGGATGCCTCCCTCCGCGTAGCCGATCTGCGCTTCCTCGAGAGCGGCTCTGAGACCGTGAGCGTCCAGTGGGTGCATGGTTTATGGATGATGTTGTTCGGACGCAAAAAGTGATAAGGAATGATTTCCGGACCCCGGTGCTGGGTGAATTGTAGCTGCACACCTTCTATCTTGGGACGCGAAACCGTCCAAGGTTCTGTTCGTCACTTTGCTCTGACTGCGTCCAAACTGTGCAGTATCATGATTAGAACGTCGACAGCTAGTACGAATTGTCAATCATTTTATTGACTCGGAAGGAGTGGTACAAGGTCAGAGAACGGAAGCATCAGGCGCATTGTGGCGGCTATCGGCAACAAGCGTATCGGGAAACTCCGCTAGGACGAACCCAATACTCCCAATTTCGTACCGCCGTCGCCGTCAACAACGCCCTCAAGAACAAGATGAAGTTCAACCCTGGTTAGTTCATGTCCCTAATCGCTGCTGGAGTTCATTTCTGGACGTCTGGATCGAAAAAACCGCATTTTGAGGGGTGAAATATGGATGGATGGAGAAATGGCTGCACGGATGACTCTGGGGAATCTATGTTGGATGGAATGCGAGTATCGAGTTGCTGGTGTGCTGATGATTGTCTTTCCGCCCTTGTTCAATCCGCATAGACGTCTCCTCCTCCCGGCGCAAGTCGCGCAAGGCGCACTTCTCTGCACCTTCCTCCATCCGCCGCAAGATCATGTCCTCCTCGCTCTCCAAGGAGCTCCGCACCAAACACAACGTTCGTTCTTCATAACTCCCCTCGCCAATTGCATGCTCACGATCATACTGTGTTAGGCCCGCTCCATTCCTATCCGGAAAGACGACGAGGTCCGGATCGTTCGCGGCAAGTACAAGGGTCGTGAGGGCAAGGTTTCCCAGGTCTACAGGAAGAAGTGGGTTATCCACGTCGACCGTGTGCAGCGCGACAAGGCGAACGGCTCGAGCGTCCCCATCGGCATCCACCCAAGCAATGTTGTCATTATCAACATCAAGCTTGACAAGGACCGGTTCGCATATTGTTTAGCTCGCGGCCCGAGCGGATTCTGATTCCACTTGTCTTGCAGGCGAGCAATTTTGGAGCGTAAGGATCGCTCAAAGTCAACAAAGGCTGCTGCCGAGGATGTCGAGATGGCAGAGGTGAGTCTAATTCTCGTACAGTTGATCACTCGCTGAGCAGGGATGAATGACATAGTAAACCATTCTTCGGCGCCACGTTGTCTTCATTCTTCCCTCCCCTTCGCATGAGTACCCCAAAAGTTTTTCCATGTATCTATGCATACGGCCTCGCACATGATATGCCCCACGAGCAGCTTTCTGATGGAGATTAGACGGTCGCGTGTGCCAGTAAAACACCCTCCATCGGAGAGGTTTTTGTGTAGGAGGGATTGAGTCGGAGGGGTGTAAATCGTAACACATGAGTGCAGCTGAGTACCATCGATATGCGGTGTGGCCTTCCAAGGTCCGGTTTTCTGCATTCGTTAATCCTGGGATGAAGTCTCATGTCTGCTACGACGGATAAAATTGTCAACGGACAACCACCCATTTCCGATCCCTCCACTCAATCAACATACACCATTCTATGCAATTCTTCCAAGTAGTGAAACCAGACAGTGAAGAGCGAACGGAGAGAGCGAGAGAGTCAAAGAACGCCGTCCAGACGCGAAGATGGCGCTGCCACAACAATTGAGCGGAGTCGCAAATTTGGATGAGGCTGCTCTTCGACTCGACGGCTCTCTCAACTTCACTCCAGTTCTCCGTTACCCACCGTCTTTTTTCTCTCACCAATGCTCGCTATGGAATCGCGAAAACGCCATAATCTAGAAGAACCAGAACCTCTACATCCAAAGAAACGTGCGCTGGCTAACGCTTTTGATTCTCCTGTTCACCTCAACGGCAATGTATCATCAACACCGACTCCCACCGCGGACGACGAACCAAAAGATCAGGATAGCCTTGAAGTGCGTTCCTACACTCCTTACCTCTAGTTCTTTGCCTTTTATCTTTCTCGAGTCGCGCTGGTCTTCTTCTGACACATGTCGGCATATTAGCAATTTCGCAAGGAGGCGATTTTTCGACGCATGCGGCACTATTCGCGTGAGAACCAGCGAAGTCAAGTGCGCATAGCAGAGCTGGAGCACAGAAAGACCTCATACGAAGCCAGTCTTGCCGCGATAGAAGCGTGTTGGTCACAGGTGAATATCATGCTATGTTGCGCGTTATCTATGCGCTGAACATCGAGGGTCACACCATAGCTAATCGACACGATTCGTTCTATATCTCCACCTGATAATGCTCCATCATTGGGCGCGGATAGCCATGGTTTGTCTTTCTCCTATACCTTTGTCCCTCTTACTCATTTCGCTAATGGTCAAGGTCTTAGACATCTTCGACCTTTCAAAGCAAGTCTCATCCGACGCCGACCCACTTTTCGTTGAGGCACTCGAGAAGAAGGCGGAAATCGCACGTCAGCTGATCTCAGAGTTCGTACGGATGAGCGGGACCGCTCTATCCCACGATGAGATGTACGAAAAGTATCAACGGTCACAGACAGAGGTGAGATCTTCATACCGGGCTACCTCCCTAGCGTTGACCACCGCTCGCAGTGTTCCGCTCTTCGTTCAGAACTTGCCCTGGCCCGCTCACAGCTCGCCGACTCGACATCACAGTGCGACAAATACCACCTGGACCTTGTGACCGCCGAGAGCCGCCTCGATCGGTTGCGAAGTCGGACCGTGCGTGCTGTCGAAAGACAAGCCTCGTCGCCCACTGAAGTTGTCGAAGAAGTGGCAGTCGAAGAAGTGACTGAGCAAGTGAAGAGAGAAGGGAACAGCGATGTGGAGCCTAAGACGGAAGAAGATAGTGAGCCGAAGTCGGATGTGAAAGAGCAGCCGTCCCCTCCTTCAGTGAGTGGTCTGGTCAACCATTGGTGGGCGTTGCGAGTAACTTCTGATCCCTTGATCTGTCCGTCTAATTGCGCTCTAGGAGGTGTTCATTCCCAACGGAGTCACCATGCCTACGCTGGAGGGTTGGCAACAGTTGGCTGAGTTCCGTGAATCGGCAGTCCTCAATCTGCGCAAGGAAAATATCGAGTTGCAAGAAGACCTTCGGAAGATGAGGGCGGAGGTAGGCGATCACTTGTCTGCAACATCCATGTCTGACCCTGTTTTTCTAGGCAATGGTTTTGGGAGAAAATATAGTGTCTAATTCCCATGTTTATCAAGCTCTTCGCAGCTCTGCTTCCCAATTAGAGCACATCAATCGAGAGTTGCGCGAGAAGCTCAAGCAAGCCCAAAAACGGGAGGCCGACCTGCTCCAAAATCGCAGTCAATGGGAGGAAGAAGTGACTGTAGGTTTCGCGCCTAATTCCATCATATTTCTTAATCTCATAGCTGCGCAGGCGAATCTGGAGCGGACGAAGGAAGATCTTCGTAACATGCTGGCGAGGCGTGACATCGAAAATGCAAGACTGCGCGAACAGCGGGACCAAGCCGCTGCCGACATACATGAGCGCAAGCAGAAGGAGCATTTTAGGCGACAGGCCCTTCAAGAATGTGAAGTGCTTGCTCAATCTCGTTCAGCAAGTTGACTGTTCCATCCTTCGATTGGAACGAGTGCTCATACATGCGTTACCTGTAGGAACGACTGGCAGCACTGCAATCTGAGGTCTCTCGACTCAAAGCTCTTATTGCAGCGCGGGCAGGGGACGCGGATCTCGTGGATTTCTTTTCCCAAGAGAGGGGTGAAGATATTACCTACGTCGACGATCTCAAGAAGCGACTGGAGTGCGTCTCAATCTTTATGTACGCCTGCATTGACGTTGATCAGATTTTACGTTCTCAAGAGAGTCGAAGATTCGGGCCATGACGCTGGAAGAATCCCTCAGCCGCTGTCAGGGGGAGAATATCGATGTCGCGCAGCATATACGGCGTGAAGCAGAGACGCGGGAGCAGCTAGCAGCTACGAAAAAGCTTCTCCAACAATATCGGTCAATATACGGCGAGTCCTCCAGCTTGCCACCGGAGATCACACATCTCTCGGAGCAGCTGAGACTTAAAGAAGAGGAAGTGACTCGGTTGAGACTCCAGGAGACTCAGCGAGCCCAAGCAGAGGCACCGTTGTATGCGGAGCTGGATAAGTTATCCGCTGCATGGGAACAGCTGGATCGGCAGGTGAAGAGCAAAGTCTTTGACTTGACGGCCGCGGAAGATCGAATAGAGAAGGTCACCTTGGAGGTATGGAGATTCTTATTCGACGCGACTGCTGATCACGATCTTTCTTGCCATACAGAAAGCGAAGTCGGAGAACAAGTTCTATGCCGCGATGCGTGAAAAGGACGCTCTCGTCGCAGAGTCGAAGAACATGGCGCGGGTCATCGAGAAGCAAAGCAAGCTGGTGGAAAAGTTGACTAATTCAGAGAAAGAGCTCAATAAGGAGATAGTGAGTGACTCATTTCATTCTGAATGCACTTGTATAACTGACTTGTTATGAAGATACATCTATTACAGGAGCAAGCAACGCGAAAGTTGATACTTGACACTTGGCAAGTCACCTTCCAAGAAAACGAACGCATGACACAGCTATGGCATGCGCGTGCAGAAGAAAAAAACCACCTAGTCTCTCAGGTATGACACACACTCCATAATATCTTTTTATCTTTTTATTCAGACCTTTTCCTCTGTCGTAGGTCAATAAGGTTTCCAAGGCTCGAGAAGAGAGATATGAGTTGGCCAGGGAAGAGCTGCGTGCTGCCAATGAGCGGCTGTTGAAGGCTGAACTAGCGCTTGCCAGCTCAAAGGCTAAGCCGCTGACCGTTTCACAGAAAGAAGCAGCTTTGACGAAAGAAGTGGAGAATTGCATGGTACGTTGTAATTCAATTATGTCGTCGACTTCTTTAATCCGTCGAACACGATCACAGAAAATCCTCAAGTGTTCGATATGTCATTCGCACATGCGGGATACGGTTATCACAAAGTGCATGCATTCGTTCTGCAAATCGTGCGTTGATGATCGCATCTCGACACGACAGCGCAAATGCCCTGCATGTAATTTACAATTTGCCCAGTCGGAAGTGCAGCCGCTATATTTTCAGTAACCTTTCGCTCGTCGATCTCTGTTTCTGGCGGGTACTTGTTGGTACCCCTCATTGTTTATTCCTTCAGTTTGCGTTGAGTTGTTCTTTTGTTGTTGCTCTATACATCTGGTGCTCAGTTTGTTCCTTTCCCGCCCCGGTTGGTTTACATGCTCATGTTGATGTATCTTACCGTTCACTACAGTTGTTGCCGTGGCTTACCTGGCAGTGTCACTCCTGCGATGATCATTGCTGCTCATCACTCTTACCCAGGGTTGAACTTGTCGACCCTCATGATCTTCGCGGAAGTATGGTCGGTCGTAATCAAGGAAAGTGATGCTGTCTCCCGCGAAAATGGCATATCTTAAGTTAAGAGCAACATTCTATAATTTGAGCGCAAACAAATGATGCTCCCATGATCCCGGAGCAAGTTGCAGCCTTATTCTCAATAACCAGTACAACCTTTTTGTATACCCTCTCTGACCAGAGATGACTGGTTAGGTTTCAATAACATTAGGCAACTGCTTGAATATCTCTTCTACCTCCCATGCTCCTGCCCAGTACCGAACTTGACACTTAAGACCTTCCTTCTCGCCTTCTTTGGCAATTCGCTTCTCCAAGCCTCTATACTGGCGGCAGAGGATCATGTCTTGGCTGAAGGCGGACACGGAAAGCGCGTCAGAACACGCCGTTGGAACATAAAACACAAAATGGTACCTTCTCAGGCGGAGAATGGGGCAGAAATCGTTAGAGCCGTCGCCGACATAGATTATTCGGTCGAACTCTGGTCGATGCCGCGCCAGGAATGCTTCAAGTTCGTCACCTGCGAGTATGAAATGTCAAACATCAAGATCGGCCGTTAGTTGAGGATCGGGCGGGCGGTGCAACTGATATGAGCGACCTTTGCACATGTTTGGGCTGCATCCTACTTTGCAGGAGTGCTGAGGGCCAGCGGGATCGACTCGGCGACGAAGCTTGAGCAGGCCCGAAGTGTCCCATTCAGCGGGGTTGGTCACAATCTCAGTGAAGAGATCCTGAAGGCCCTTGGACTTTTCGCATACTCAGAAAGCAATTCGATAGAAGGATCGGATAATATGGCGCACCTGGAGGATAGTGGTAATAAAGACCGAGTTGGCGTTCGAGAGGCAGAAGAAGGTCATAGCAGGCTTTGAAGCCGCCTTGACGGCCTTGACGCCACGTACCATAGCAGGGTGCTTTGAAGGGTTTATATTAAAGCTTTGGTGAAGGTGTAGACGGGCAATTTTGCTCACGAAAGGCATGATTTTTAGCGCGCCTTCGATATCCTCTCTGGTCCCACCTCGTGCATGAAGCTCTCTTAGTGACTGAGCACTTTTGATAGAGATGAGAAAAGGGATATGTGGAATATGTGACAGCCTACATAAGATCGGTCCACTGAATTTCTTCCTTGAGTGTCTTCATCTTGCGACGAATGTCGGGAGCAAGGACCTCGAATATCCATCTATCCGTATCCTGATCAGCAAGAGACCTAGATGATGGTGGGTCTGGAGCGTGAGGAGATATTGTAGATGCAAAACTACCAGTCAAAGTCGAACACGATGAGCTGCCGTTCGATGTCTTTCGCCATTGTGGTTCGGTGAGAAACTGTCTCGGGATCCATAACGGGAAGGAGCACGCGCTTATCTAACAGAGTACGGACGCGTGGCGGCGCGGGCCACTCGAAAGCGTGAATGCCTCCCTCGACGCTCTGCTCAGCGAAGGCTTCCTACAAAAAATTGCCAGGCTTGCTCCAGCTCACTGCATCTCACCTTCAATGGACTCAGGACGGAAAGAAAGCCCCATCAGTCCGCGTCGCTCATGTTGATGCCGCCTGTAAGCCTCTCCGCCATCCTCGCGTTCAACATTCAAACAATCACTCTTGCATCCTAGCTCTCTTCTCGAGTAAGGAGGGTGCCGCCCAAGTCAGGCTGAAGATTGGTCTTGTTGGTGATGATACCGGCCACAACTTCACCTTCACTTCTCCACAACCTGTCGCGCTTACGGAGCGCGAAGCTTTCAAACGCGAACTCACAACCATCATTGGGAGGAATCGTAGCATCCAGGACGCTGCCACCCCTCAGGCGCCCGCTAGTGCATCTGTCACCCCTTCTGCAGTCTCCCTATCACGCCCAAAATTATTCCCGTCTTCTCACCCATCTAGTTCTCGCGCTGCGTCCGTGTCGAGTGACGCCCGTACTCCCGGGACTCCTATCAACGATCCTATCAACGATTTCCGTTTACGAAAGAAAGTCCTCTTGAATAATCCCGAACTTGCCGCGCTTCATCGCGAACTGGTCATCACAGGCCAGATCACAGAAGCTGAGTTCTGGGACGGACGAGAAGTAATGCTGTTTACTTTGTCCTACATCGCTGTGCAGTCTTTCATGTGTCTGTCATCTTATATCAGCATCTTCTTCTCGCTCAAGCAGCGGCGGAGTCTCAGAAACGGGGGCGGCCTGGTCAGCTAGTCGACCCAAGACCGCAGACCGTAGACGGTGGCGAAATCAAGATCGTCGTCACGCCACAATTGGTACACGATATCTTCGAAGAATACCCCGTTGTTGCGAAAGCCTATGACGAGAACGTTCCGAATAAAGTATATCTCTAGACTCTTATGCACCTCGCTAGCAATCTCTGACGTGATGGTACAGCTATCTGAGGCAGAGTTTTGGACACGATATTTCCAGTCGAAGCTCTTCAACTCTCACAGAGCATCCATCCGGTCAACAGCGACCCAGCATGTTGTCAAAGATGACCCCATTTTCGACAAATATCTAGAGAAACCAGATGATGGCATGTTCAAGACCTGCTCTGTAACATTGTCGTTGTGGTAACACTGTACACAGAGTTGGAGCCTCGACGTCAGAGAGATGGTGATGTAGAGATGTTTCTAGACCTTGGGGCAACTAACGAAGATCATGGGGAGGTGGGCTTCTTCATCCTTGCCTTGTTTCCCGGCGTCGAAGACTGACTATATCTGTGACAAAGGCTTGGAATGAGAAAGATATCACCATGCAAGCAGGAAAACAAAGAGGTGCCTTGCCACTCATTCGAAAATTCAACGAGCATTCTGAGCGATTGCTCAAGTCAGCAATGTATGCCTTCTCTCGACATTACCTGCCAAGCATTCTTACATTATTTGTAGGTCGGAGGGTCCTTCGGCAAAAAGAAGACGAGTAGATTCTGCAGACGTTACAGACGTGCGCATTCCTCTATCGTCCCGTTCTTCATGCTGTCATCTGATACAATTCCCAGCCTTGGAATTATTATTCACAAATAGATCTCCAAGACCTACACGACCCTAAAGCCTCAGCGGGTATCTTGTTAGAGATGAAAGACGGACACAGATACTTCGAGGGACGAACAGGAGTAACCAGTGCAGCTGAACAAGATGCACGGCCAGTAAGTCCATTCACACGACTTCCCGGTCTCGACGTGTGCGCATCAATTCCAGTCTGTAGACGTTTCAGCTGCTCTTCGAATGGCAAAGAACGATCTTCAAGATTGGAATAGGAATCTTGGGCAGGTCAGCACATACTCAAATTCGGATGATCCGTTCTGTGTTCACATCCCTGACACCGTCTAACTTTCTGATTTAGTTGAAGATTGAGCGAAAAGCAGGCGACGCAGCGCTGCTTTCGATGACTGAAAATGTAGCCACTCGTCTAGATGTCAAATCGCGCAAAAGTAGCCCTTCCTCTTTTTTCGGCTTCTTCCAGTGGGTTGAATACTGACTCGGCACAGACGACATCCCCGAAGACATTTTCAATCAAATGCGCACCTGTCAAACAGCCGCAAACGAGTTCCTACGGCAATTTTGGTCCTCGATCTACCCGTCCGCGAACGAGCATCAGCTCGCGCCTGCCACACCCGCACAGAAGAATGCCAAGGCCACACGCATGGCGGGATATCTGGTCAAGACACCTCAAAAGGTCGACGCCATCGTGACTGCGGCCCACCGTGCAGGTGTAGATCGGGGCAAGATCACAGTCGTAAGCAGCCCTTCTGTCTCTGTCCTCGCGGGGCTGCACGGTGTCGGGCTGACGACGGCTGGCTGTTGGGGTCCTCAGGCGATGAAACCTGTGTTAGACGCCGTCGACAAGGCGCTGACATTCTGGAGCACACGCAAGGTCAAATGATGACGCATGGACGTCTCTTCGTTCGTTCTTCTAGCGAGTACGCATTGTTGACGTATTTTCATGCGCGAGGTTTCTTAGCATATGTCTGCGATGACCTTGAAGTATATTACACACGTATCATCATATTTTGAAGAACACGGACTTTTGAGAGAAATACTGCGCTTTGGTTCGTCGCGCGCCAAATATTTAGCACGCCCAGTTTAATACTGTGAGCAACTTAACTGCACAGTCTAGTTCGCCACTTGCCAGTCATTATAATGAAAAATGCATCAATAACTATATTCCACGAAAGCAAGACAGTAGATGTTAATATAGTGCATCATGAACCGTACGGTCCTGGCTGTCGTTGAAGCTGCTGTCCTGACGAGATAGTACACTCATAAGTCGTAAACATAACCAATGCATGCAGTGCCACAGCGTAGAAAATGAAGGCATTGCGCGCCCGCCGATTGCCCAGGATCGACCGTGTGAGAACAAGTACGCCTCGCTCAAGTGGATTGAGGTTTGAGTATGCCCGTGCCGCTTCCTATATCCAAGCGAAGCAGAGAGGAGACACTATCAGGAGAGATCCCTTCGCAATACTGCACACGGACTTACCCGGCCACGGAACGCCTCAAACGGGTTCATCGACTCCTCATATCTTGTCCGATATTTGGTCATCTCTGCCGCAGAGCTCGAAGGGCCAGCGGGCAGAGGGTCAAGAGTCGAGTTCGTTGTGTTCTCGCGGTACGACTGCATATATCTGACCTTCTCATACAGTTTGAGGTTGTCAGCTTGCAAGCTGCGAATCTCGGTGCGTAGCTCAGAGATGATCTGGAACTGACGACGCAGTTCCTGTTCAGGGGACTCACTCAGCAAGAGCAGCATGGAAGAAGGGATGCCCGCTGAACATACCTCCTCAAGTTCAGCATTGCGCTGCCGGAATCGATCTCGCTGACTGGTGACAATGGGCAAGATCGATGTGTCTGCTGCTGATGTGAAGGGTATGGGAGTTATCCGCACAAGGCCATCCTGCAAGATTTTGAGACAAAAGTTTAAGTATCTCCCCTCGAGTTCGATGTATCCAAACACGGACGTCTGTGCTCTGCTTGTTCTTTCTCCCAAGGTCCAGCGTTGCAAGAAAATCTTCGTCACTGTCAGCATCTTCCAATGGGGTATGGGTACCATTAGCTTTTGCCTTCCCGTTCTGTTTATGACTTGGTTTGTGCTCATTGAGCTGGAGAAGGTCATCCTCGAGTCGCTCGTTCAATGTACGTTGCTTCTCAAGTTCAGACGTTGCCGAGGCAAGCTCTTCGCGAGCTTGTTGAAGCGACGTCTCCAGTTCACCGTGAAGAATCTGTTTGGGTGTTCAAACATCTCTGCAGCAGGGAGTATAGGAACGCGACTGACTCGGAACTTTGTCAACTCTTCCAAAATCCGTTTGTTCTTCGTCGCAAGGAGGACTTCAAGTGAGCTGGCCTGATGCGCGTTTGCCTTCGTAGCGTTGGGATTCGGAAGCTGGAGGCCCAGCTGATTATCAGAGAACGACCCCTCATCCTCATCGAAGTCTCCATCTAAGCCTGCAAATTCAACATACTTCGCGTGAGGAAGCGAAAGTCAGTGCTGAAAGGCATAAGTTTGATTTGCACGAACCTTCATAATTTCGAGTTCGCGTTTGATCTCGTCATAGTCAGAGTATCCCTTGAGCACCTGTCGAAGTTGTCCAATCTCCGTAATCTGTATGAATGAGGCAAGGTTCAATAATGGATGCAAAGAGAACGTGGGATGTGACTGACCTTGCCTTGTATTTCCTTGCTCTTTTCCTCAGTAGCTTTTCGTGCAGCAGCCTCTACTTCAGCAGCCAGCGTCTTCTGTGTACTTAGCAGATGGGAAAGCCGTTCGGTTTCTGCTTCAAGAGAGACAACTTGAGCCTTGAGGGCCTGAAAGCTGCAGGAGATGCGGTCTATGAGTTGTTCAAGACGTTGAAGAACAAACTCTTACCCGTCTGAAGTCTGATCTCCCGTCCTCAGAGATTCTATTTCTGCCCGCAGGAGCTCCTACAATATCATACACAACATATCAGCTAAATTTCCCTCTCGCAATACCGACTTACGCACATTCCGTCGTTCAACGGTCGCCACGCGCGTGTTTGCACGTTCTAAATCGGCCACGACCATATCAATCTCAGCTAGGTTAGTGAAAACCTCTTGATCTGCACTAAAGTGATGAGCATATGACATGTAGAGTAGAAAAGGCTAAGATAACTGACCTTGGCGGTGACTTTGGTCGAAAAGCTTGGCTTGGTTGGATTCGTTTGAAGTACGTAAATCACGAAGTTGGTCTCGGACGAGGGAGACTTGACGCTGAAGATCTTGCTCCCTGAGTCACATCACATTCGTCAATCAGCCTTCGTCGCGACTGCAAACGCATATGTACCAAGACGCACCGTTCTTGATAATTCCTGATTTTCTCGTCATAAGCGGCGTTGAGCTCGCTCTCTTTTTGCGCAACCTTCTCTTGAATCACAACCTCCATCTATCCCAAGCCCGTTAGCAAGCAGAATTAAACTTGATATCAAGACGCATGTGAGCAAGCGGATTTGACGTGACAGACCTTCTCCTCCAACTGGCCCAGTTTCGTCTCAGCCCTTCTCTTTGCCGTCTCAGTGCTAGCGAACTCGGCTATTCGTTTCTTTAGTTCCGCGTTCTCACTGCGGATGCGCTGCACCTCGTCTTCAAGATCCCGAGTCTCAGCAATCTTCACCGTTTGATCCTTCGACCCACATAGACATGATTATCGCCAGGAAACGGATACTGATGAGGAGACGCGACGTACGACAGCGGCTTCAAGTAGAGGGTATGGGTCAGGAGCCTCCGCCAGCACTTTGTAAACATTGAGGAATGCGTTTTCCGCCGACTTCGACCGCTTTGTGAGACTGTCGATCTCGGCTTGGTAGGCTGATACACAAGGGCTCCAGCGACTGCGAACATGACCAAGGTCACTCTAACACGTACCCTTGAGCAAGCCTTTGAACGCATTGAGCTTCTCCTCGTCCGAGATCTTCTTAAACTCTAAGCTGTATATGTCAATCTAAGCACACGTTGTTATGGTAGTGCTGGAAGCATACCCTTTGTTTTGTCTGCCAACGCCTTCCTGCCTACCACACTCTCCTTCTGATTCTCCACAAGCTCAATGCCCTGTGCATCTAGAGTCTTCTGTAACTCAGAAAGACCAATACCTGTGAAGACAGTATAAGTTCCATCTCTGTGTCAGTAAGAATGACCACTCACCCTTCCATGTTGCCAGCGCGCCAGAGAAATTCGTTTCCTGGAAAGCCATGACGGGCAAGGCGCCGCAATGCACCGCGTCAGTTCAATGATAGTCACGTGCATGAAACGATATCCCAGACAGGAAGGTCATGCTCAATATTCTGTCTCGGACAGAAACCGCTCAATTCATGTCAGAATATACAAGTTTCATGCAAAAGTGGCTGATTGAAACATCGTCTTTTCCGGCACTCAACTAACATCAACCTCCCAGATCTCTTTCCAACCAACTGCATTACTCTACTTTATCAAAGAAAGTGCTGCAATATTCCACCGTGATACTCCACCTACGGCCGCTGACAGATCACCTAGCGAAGGCCGGGTAGCGGGAACCAGTTCGCCAAAGCACCATCCTCGCTGCATCTTTATCACAGGAAATGAGCTCTTCTATAGGACTGCCAAGTAGCGATGATCTCTGGCTCTTGGCTTTCAAGCTTCAAGCTTGACGACTTGTTGTGTATATAGATTGCACGTACAGAGACAATTTCATGGCTTTATACTTAGCTTGTCTTCACTATGGCCATCACCGCTCCATCTGTCCTCAATGACTCCACTATCAGGGATGCAAGGAGAGGATCTGCACCTGTACAAACCCTTCCTTTCCAGGATCTAGCTCGATGACTTCGCAGTCGGCCTTGTCACCGTTGCCGATCTGTGTCTCCACGCATGCAAGGTCCATTACCTGATGGAAGAACGAGAAGGTCATTAGTTTGTGTAAGATTCGCTGATTGCTGAGGAATACATGGAAAGACACATACTCCATCCAACACGGTCATTGGTTGATCTATTGCATTATGATTCAGTAGGTGCCACTTTCCATAAGGACAAGGACTCACGCCAAACCGCGGTGCCATAGACGATCCCTTGCCCTGAATGAGCAAGGAAAGCACGCATACTCTGGAGGTCTGGGCCGCCGTCTTCCCCGTTCTTCGCGACCACGACTAAGTAATGATTCGCATCACTACCGCCCAAAGGCAGGAATGCTTGATTGGTGTATGGATGGCGCTCCAGTGCCCTCACCTCTACATCACCCTTGACGCCCCTGACCACTGGCTGGCATCTATATACTGAGATGCCTGGTGTCGCGCCAAGCGCAGCAGGATAGGTGCTCTCGAGAAGTGCGAGTTTATGGTACTTGGTCGCCGTACCAAAATTGGCGGGCGTGATTTTCGTCGTGCGTGGGTTCGGAATAGAGTGCGGATCAGGATATGACTGGATGACTTGACCGAAGGGTGCGAACGCCTCAGGAGTCAAGGGCAAAGCAGGAATGAAACACCCCTTTGGTAGTTCCCCGGCTGAGACGGATATCGGAGCCTTTGTCTCTTGGATGTCCACTGCAGCGTTTATCACTGGCGCTTCGCCTGTTCCATCTCCTTTCTTTCCGATGATTCGCACCCGTTTGATGCCACCGTCGGGGAATATGGTGAGCCTCACATGTGTAAACTTTGGTCCTTCAACATTCTGCAATTGTAACGAGTGCTCTCTGTGAGGCCCAAGGACTGTCCGAGGAAGAACCAGTGTCCACTGATCTTCAACAGATGTCGTCGCATTTACCTCGGAGGCTGGAGAGCTGGAGAGTGGTGGTGCATGTGACGGGGAGTGGGGTGGAATGTCAGGGGTGCTAATTATAGCGTGCAATTCGCAGGATTGAGGGAAATTGCCCTTGAAATGCGCAGTATCAATGACTGCGTGCGATAATGATCCAGGTGCGCCGCTGTGAAAATGGTTCGAAACACTGTCAGTCATAGAGACTTTGTTCTTGAGGGGGCTGAAACTGACAGCTTGATCACAACCCAGTCTTTGTGGCCTGCCTGCCGGCTTCTCTTCGTCTCCCAGCCATCACCCATGTCCTTTCCTGGACAACCGCGTATGAAACTTTGTTCTCCTTTAGAAGATGTACGATAGCTGAGGGGCACTCACCACGACCGGGAAGGATCAAATTCGACCCTACACCAAAGTGTTGGTCAGATGTGTACACAACACGGCCTCCGGCAAAGACGTGGGCAAGATCAAATAATTCATCTGTTAATACTGGATGAATGGGGACGACGTGACCATACACGCGGAAACGAGCCTGGAAATAGATACGCAATCAACATATCATGGGAAATATTCCGCGGACATACAATGCCGCCGTCAGGATACATGTTGAGCTTGACATAATTCGCACTTTCGGTCTCTGGGACCATGAACAGGTGCCTTGCGCTAGGACCTAGTTCGACCTTCGGGAGGATCTCCTTCCACTGTAATGCTGTCAGCATCGTGTTCGAGTGGGGAGAGGCACAGGGGCATATAAGCGTGCTATACACACCCTGGAGTCATCATTGTTGGGAGGGTCTTCCCCGATGGACAGCTGCAACGCCTCTATAGAAACTTGCGGCGCTTCATTTCCTTTTGCAACCGTTCATTTAAACGGTTAGAGCCAGCACCGCGATAGGACATACCGTTGAAATGTGAGGTATCAACATCAAAGCCTGAGATAGTTCCGGTCGTCCCAAGCTTGATGATCACCCTAGAGCATTATGTGGTAATGGCATGGACCAGGTGCCAATTCCGCCAGAGGCGGAGGGATACAAATATATGTGACGTACCAGTCATGAGTCGGATTATGTCTCCGCGTTTCCCAACCACTGAATAATGCTCCCTTTGGGCCGAACTGACCTTTCAAGCTAGGAGCCGGCTGCGGACCATTCCATCGTTGTGAGCATCATAATGGTCGATCCACTGGCCTGGAACGGACCTCTACAAGTAGTAGATGGAATGCCTCGGCAAAGAATTCATCGGAAAAGGCAACAATTCGTCCACCAATTGCTACGCTGGATAATTCTTGTGCAAAAGCTCAGCAGCCTTGGCCTTGTATGCGAGTAAAATGGCTGAAACGTACCAGTTGCATCAGAAAACGTCTCGGAGAACGACTCCAACTTGACGCGTTGAAAGGACATCGATTGTACAAGTAGGACGTGGGTCGTTGGAAGAAGTGTGAACGAAGCTGGAAGAAGTGTGAACGAAGCTGGAAGAAGTGTGAACGAAGCTGGAAGAAGTGTGAACGAAGCTGGAAGTTGAGTCCCTCGTACGCGCACAAATCGATAACATGATATTCGTCATTTGGATCGCGCACCGCTGTACCGATTCGGCGTCTCTCGGCGGCGTCCCTTGAGCAGAGATCTTCCGCCCGATTTCCTGTGCGCTTCTTGACATATCCTAACATCGGTCGAAATTTGATGTTGAACGTTGAATGTTGTACGTTGGTATTTCACTGCTCGACCTTGAAGCAATTTGGAACACAAAAAGCATGATGACACGCTGGACCAGCTTCGAACATATTATCGGAGTTCGGGAACATCGACGTATCACGAGATTTCTACTGATCTAGAGCTGAAAGGAGCTTCACAATAATCTCACTCGGCTGTGTAAATTCACATTTGCTCCCAGGATTACTCGTTGAGAAATCATGAATATCAAGAGCATATGCGGAAACAGAGAGAAACAAGCGTACATGCTACAAGGCACACCGTCGCTTCGCTCCGGCGCCTTGCCCTTGCTTTTGTAGTCAAACTATAATGTCTGGTTCGCGTCGGCCACGTTGACATCTTTTATACATTGTCGCACAGTTGTCGTACAGACTAATATATATAATGTCCTACTTAAGGATAAATTTGCCAGTTTCAGCACCACATCGTCTTAAGAGAAAGTTGTCCTATGTATAGATAATTTTGCCATTTTCTGCTCGACGACGTCTTATCTTTCTGTCCGTTTTCGTCCTATATAGGAAGGCTTTGCCTCATATGGTCAGATATGATCTCGTCTTTGAGGGTCGTTATCTCACTCTTGCTTTCAGCCTTGCACTGAGGGGCTCTTTAGTCACCCTCTTGCTTGCCTCTTGCGCTGAGGAGCTCTGTAATCACTTGGATGATCCCTGTGTAACCGTTTGCGGTATCTGTGGCCCTCCTCGGTCTCGCTCAGTCGCTGAGGAGCTATGTGGTTGGCCGGTGAGGTGCCATCTCAACTTCATACCACAACCGTCTGTGGAGCTGTAAAGAGCGCTGGCAGTGCGGGAGCGACACAGCCACCGATCTGAACGGCCCAATACAGGAAATCTTTACTGGAAATGAAATGCCTCATAGGAGAGCGTGTATGCGGCATAACCTTCCTAAAAGAGACCGCTATAGGAGAGAGCCATATGCGGCAATGGTTTCTTATATTAGAAACCATCGACAGGATCAGACAGGGGCAGCGAGATCAACGAGGGCGAGACCAAATAACAGTACACAAAATGTGGAGGTTTGCGTTATATAGTAGTAATAATAGCAGATCTGCGGAACCGCCCGATGGTGTAATCAAATTTGGATCATGTTGAGGGAAATCACATGTTAGTGTTTCGTCCTAGAGGTCGTCTTGTGGCTTCCCAGCAGTGGTGCTACATCCCTCCCACCTTGACACCTACACACCACCGTATTCAATTCACACTTGGCTCATAGCATCGCATGATTGACCACCTACTTGGTCGACCGAGTCCGTCATGGAAGCGAGCCCAAGTAAGCGTTGCGCCCCTCGTTCTATGCGGGACATTCTGACGTTCTCATCATTCTCACATCACCGTAACCGAGCCAGGTCTTCCTGGTTCTATTCTTCTGGGTGTGGAGAATAGTATGGGGAAACCCCACGGGGCCGCGTGTGCTCTTCTTGAGGAGAGCAAACAGAATGCTTCGTACGTGCGCCGTGATCGTTGGACCCACATTCATCTCATCTCCACACCTCAGAGCGTTTCACGCCATGGCAGATCGTTGTCAGTACATTGACCACAGTATATGCTCTTCGCAATCTCGATAAGATCTTGGGCCTTGGGGGTGAGAATTTCATTTCCATCGATACTTCCGCTCGTGACTTCTATTTACGCTTCTCCGTGCCCACAGCCCCCGAACCATTAGCTCGACTCGTAAGTTATGGTATGCTCTCTTCAACGGATATATATAATAAATTGCGGAAAACGTACTCGTATAATCGCAGTATTCTCCTTCGTATTACCGAGCGACATGGATTTCTACAGGCATGGACGCGGGCTTCGCAACCGCCATGGCCATACGCCCGAGATGGCTCCGGGATATCTGCTCTATCTTGTTCTCAGCTTACTATATAATTTATGCGAATGAAGCCGATGAGAAGGTATGTGCATTGAAAAAAGAAATTGAAAAATTCTGACCTCTCTGAAGCTGCGTAGGTTTCGTGCGGTGCCAACGGTAGAAATGCTCCGCGCCACATGGGAGAAAACAAGTAATCCCTATGTAGGTAGCTCCAGATGATCTTCGCGCTTCCTGCTCTGATGGATACATCGTGACCTGTTCAGATCCGATTGTTCGTCAGCAAGAAACGAATATCTTTCTATCGCAAGATACTCTTACCTCGTCCGCAGTCTTCACCTTATACGAGGCCGATCACTGTGCACATATATTTCTCTCCCCGTGATACAAGCACCCAGCCCAAAGATCCAGTCGCGGCCTTGGCAATGCAGGAAGATCTTATTCTTGACTATCCAGGAGGTGGATTCGTGGCCATGACCCCAGAGCACCACGAGGAACGGCTGCGGATGTGGGCAATCAGAACAGGCAAGCCTGTGGTGTCCGTGGAATATGGCAAGGCACCCGAACGTGAGCGCCTCGCTCTGGTGTTTCAGCCACCAGCATTTCGTTTCATCTGATATGCTCGATTGAATTTGCTGTCCAGATCCTTACCCTTTTGCGGTGGATGAAGCATTCGACGCATACCGCGTTCTTGTCGAATCGAAGGGCGAGGCAATCGGCATGTCCGGGAAAGCCTTCAATGTAATCATATCCGGAGACTCTGCGTGCGTCTCTTCTCTCAATTTTCGAGATTAACATGGCACCAAAACGTGCATTCATTAGTGGAGCAACCATTGCCGTCGGAGTTATGATCAAAACACTTGAACACGCACTTTCCGTGTCTGATCCAGCCTCGCGATACCCCCGACCGACCTCCATGCCCCCTCAGCCTCTTCCGCTCCCGGTAGCCCTCGTGCTGAATTATGCGGCGCTCGACTTCAACTTCACATCATGGATGACGCCAAGCAATCTCAGGGTCCTACGGATCGAGACTGAAGCCGATGAGCACCGACCGCGCACTCGATCCCCTGCCGTGCTCAAACGACAGTCCTCGAGTTATTTTCACGGGTCAGACGAGGAGGAAGACGAGCCGGAGAGCTGGGCGAGCGTTCTGCGGGAAACCAAGGACCACCTATCGCATGTCAGCCCGTTGGCCGTCGTTGGGGACGAGTACAAGCGGCTGAAGCTGAGGCGCAAGAAGAGCTGGGGCGACACGCTCAAGCTGAGTCTTGGCTCTGCGACGACTTCTCCCGTCGCAACGACCAGGAGCAAGAGCGCTCGGAGACAGCGCTCGACAGGCGAGATGTTGAAGCACAAGCGAAGCCTCACCTCCGTCACGATGTCGCGGTCGAAAACTGAGACTCGCCAGGGTACGGATGAGGACGAGGACGCTGATAGCGAACAGGACGCGACTGTGTTTGATCACCTGCGTGAGGAGGAACGACCACTCGAGGCACGCGTTCGTTGGTTCTTCACGCCGGACCATACGCCCCTCCATACACCAGACGGATCAGAGGGTCCGCCCGGGAACGCGTTTTTTGCGTCGTCCCGTAAAGACACATTAGACGCGGCCGAACAAGCGAAGCTGCAGGATGCGATATCAGAAGCTGACAACAGGGTCATCGACCAACGGAGACGTGAGGGTGTGCAGAGAAAGGAGGCGCCGATCGGGACGCGGTTGACGATGACGAGCCGAACTGGATACTTCCAAGACCGAATCATCTCGCCAAGCATGGTGAGCCCGCCCGCCGGCCCCACTTTTGTTTTGTTGCTGGTCAACCGCTTAAGCAACATTTTATTGTATGTAGATGCGCGCGATGGCGATCCTCTACATCGGGCCTCATCTGAACCCAGACTTCGCGACGGACTACCACATCTCGCCGATCCTGACGCCGCCGCAGTTGCTGGCGCAGTTCCCGCCGTTGCTGATGCAGTGTGGGGAGAAGGACCCGTTCGTCGACGACACGATCATCTTCGCGGGGCGCGTGCGCGAAGCGAAGCGGCAGCGCAAGCTGGAGCTGCGTCAGGCCATCCGCACGCAGGGCGCCCTCGACGAGGGGAGGCAGCAGCAGATGCAGCACGAGCTGGAGAAACTTGAGGGCGAGATGGAGGAGGACTGGGTGCAACTGCAGCTGTACTCGGACTGGAGCCACGGGTATTTGCAGATGCCGACGCTGATGCGCGAGGCGCGCACGGCCATCAACGATATCGCAGATTGGATCGACAATGCGTTCGGGTCGGCGGACGGAGAGGATTCGCCCTCTGCGTTCGCGAGCGAATCGACGGCAGATGTGAGCGCCTCTTTGTCTTCCCGCCGTGCCGAGTCTTCCATCGTGTCGTGCCTGTGGCCTTGGGGAAAGAAAGCGCAGGAGAATGGCCACGCCCCACTTGAGGAGACGCGCCCCCCAAGCGAGGAACGGAAGACAACTCGCGTCGTCATCTCGACACCCAAGAAAGTCGACACAGGTCGCACTGGCGCGAACCCACGTTCGCTCCTGTCGGAGACGGAAACAGAGACAGAGAACGACGAGGGGATTACATTCGTTCCAAAAGCCAGAAGACCTTCCGCAGGCGCGAAGGCTTCGTCCGGGAGCGACGAGACGGTCAACGGCTTGGCCAAGAGCCAGGATCGGCCACGCGCGGCGGTCGAACCGAGCCGAACTGGAATGAATCGAAGCAGCGACGTGCGAACGAGCTCGAACGTAGTGCGGGAGCAGACTGGCAATGGCAATGGCAATGGCCGTGGCAGCGGCAATGGAATTGACACTCGAGCGGCGGAGTTTCTGGCGGGATATGCTCGGCAGGAGAGGGGGAGCAGCCGCGTCACGAAGTCAGGTGCGGGCGCAGAGGACGACACGCAAAGGGCCAGGGGCGGAGACTCTGCTGGTGCCCGGACCAAGGAACAGGCCCGCACCCCCGATAGGGAAGATGTGAGCGAGGGGAGAGCATCGCGGGCACTCACTCGGTCGCCGAAGGGCGTCGAGAGCGGGCGATCCAGGACCCCTGCGCGCGGAGGACCTGTCAGCACTGCAGGTCAGACGATTTCGGAGAGCGAGCTGATGAGGCGGAGGAGGCTCTTGGATTCCCATATTTTTGTGAGTGAGTCGTGATCAGAGGCGCAGGGCGTCATCGCGATGGGGAGTTTTTCCTGGAGATATATGTATCATCATACTCTAATGATTGTATAACAGTAGAGCTCGGGGGGGTATTCTTATAAGTTACGGAGAATAGAGTGGAGTCCAATGATGGGATCGGAAGCTTGCGCCGCAGGTGGAGCGGCAGCACGATGCCGTTTGGCGCTCAGCGGAGCGTGGGCCTGATACCAAACGAGGTGAACGAGGTGCGGTATTGGAAGAATGCATCTGGCTGGAAGACCTTCGGAGTGGTCAGAGGTGGTTTGGTTGAGCCCTCACGCCAAGCCGTCGGGCGTACGATGGACAGTTGACGGTTGTTGGCGGCGTATAGGTAACAGGCTTCTGTTTACATTCGAACGATCATGGCAGTGCATGTGAATGACAGCTGTTACGGGAGAGCCTGCTCGACGGGGAGAAAAGGAATCAAGGACTGGAAACTGGAGGCGGAACAAAATGCATGCATGGGGATGTCGAGGCGGTGATGGCCTGGTGGACTGGAGTCCAGAGAGAGAGGCGGGAGGGAGAGGACGAGAGGGAGACTCGGTGTGACGGCAGCAGCTGGATCTATTTGCGTGTGACGATGTGGGAAACGTGACGCGAAATGCCCGCTGAGTGCGGGAGGAAAGAGGGAGAGGATGTGCAAGCACCGCCACGCGACCACTGGGCCGGCATGTCGGCTCGGTGTGTGGTTCGGTTGTTCTGGCGAGTCGGAGGGGCGTTTCACTGGCGTTTCCCCGCACTGGAGCGCCAGTGGTGGAGGCGAGAGGCGGAGGAGGGGTGGCGTGGGCGCCGAGAGGGGGGGAAGGTCGAGAGAGGCGATATGTATAAAAGCGAGGGGGCAGACGCACGGCGAGCCTCGCGCTGGACCTGCTGTCTGCCGTACGCCGGGACTTGCCTGATATATACGTGCCCCGTCTCGTCCGCGCGAGAGACCCGTCCCATTCTCGCCTCCCTCTCTCCCCTGCGTTGTCACAATGCATGCCACCCTCCACAACTTCTCGCCCCCACACACCTTCTGGGACACCCCGGGCGCGAGCACCAGCGCGGCTGCCGCACGTTTCGATTCCGCCTATATCAACAACAACCAGCCCATCTCCCCTTCCTCCGTCCTCCGCAAACACGCCTACATCGATCCCCAGCTCCGCTCGCCTCCCCCCAACGACCCCTGCTTCCTCCTCGACGACGACACCCCGTCCTTCCCCAACCCCGTACCCGAAAACCACATGACAGGCACAGACTACTCTCGCCACACCCCGCGCTCAGACCCCGACATCGCCGCTGCCCAAAACCAGGCCTACAACGCCCTTGCCCAGGCCTCCATGCAGCAGATGCTCAATCCCCCCAACAACTATTCCTTCTACCCCGTCGCCCTCCAGCCTCCACCCACCACCCCGCCCGGCTCCCGCAAGCGCTCTCCGAGGCTCCACCCCCATGCCCTCGCTTCCCAGCCCTATCTCAATCCCGTCCGCCGTGATGGGCGACGCAGCCCAAAGCCCGAGTCCTTCTACGCCCCTAACGCCGCTCTGCTCTACAGCCACGCCCAGGTCATTCCCTCCGCCCCGCCCGCTGGGGCCACCGCCCTAGGGTCCACCACCTTGCCCTTTGCATCCTCCCCCGCCGTCGGCGTCCCATGCCGCCTCCCGCCCATCCTCCAGGTCGAGAAGCAGCAGGTCACCACCACCGCCACCCAGGTTGCCAGCGCCAGCAGGAGGAGGAACGAGGCCCATTTCGTTTGCCCTGTGCCCGGGTGCGGGAGCACCTTCACGAGGCGCTTCAATCTCAGAGGTGCGGGCGATCTCCATCGCTTTTCTTCTCTCCTCTGCCTGGCGCTGCTGTGAGTGTGGCTTATGTTGACCATGGACACCGTTCTTCGATCCCCGATGTCGCGTCGCCCAGGTCATCTTCGCTCCCACACGGAGGAACGCCCTTATGTGTGTGAGTGGCCCGGCTGCAACAAAGGTTTCGCCCGTCAGCACGATTGCAAGTGAGTCTCGTCGTGTGCCCTCGTCCTCCGTTTCGCACACCCCTTGCTGACGACTTCACCCTAGGCGCCACCAAGCTCTGCATCAGTCCAAATCCCAGACCAACGCTTGTTTAGGATGCGGTAAGAACTTCAGCAGGCTCGACGCACTTAACGTGAGTCGAACCCTCTGCCACCCTCGCGCGTTCGCTTGTTGACCCGTTTTCCCGCCCTTCAGAGACATCGTACGTTCCGATCTCCTTTAGGCACAGTCCAGGACCCTGCTCACAGTGCCCTCGCTCTGTAGTCCGCTCCGAGGGAGGCTCCGAATGCCGCCAAGCGGCCGAAGCCCAGAGCATCGACGTGTCTAGCCCGAGCGGCACAAACTCATCTGCGAGCGGCAGCAGCGCGCCCCCCGTGAGTGCAGACTTGGCGGACACACCGCAGAGCAGCGTCGTTGAGGTCGAGGCCGGAAGCAGTCCATCCTCTGCTGGAGGATCCGACTAACGTCCGTTCGGATCTGTCCCCCCTAGCTCGTCGTGCGGCGTTCCACCCTTTCCTATCTAAATGCATCCGTCTCCAATTCTCCACACAGACGCGCACACACGTCGTTGTCTTGTATGATTGAAATTGGCCTTCCTCTTGTGTTCTGTGCCCTCCCTCGTCTGGTATTCTTGTATCGCGTTCTGCCTGCTATAAATGATTTGTTTCTGCAGCTCGTGTGTTCGCTCGCTGAGCGCTGGACTGACGGTGCGGAGCAATTCGTCTCAATGGAATGCGCAGCGGTGAGCGCGCTTGTCTCGCTCGACAGTCCAGGCCTGATGCTGCCGTCCGCCGGACGGCGACTATTACATCAGTGTTCTGTTGGATACGCAGGCGACAGCAGCTGCCACACAGGCTCGGTGAGCGCTGTCCTTTTTTCGCGATCTCTTTTCCTTTTCTCTTCCACATCACGACCACGGGGAGCTCGTCGAGCTTAGGCTTTACAGGCGACGACGGTCGACTCCCCGCATCGGGGTCGGCCTCGAGGCCCTTACGTTTCTCCGAGTTCCTGATGCTCGTGGGCCCCGTGTGAGTCCCGTCCCTACATGCGCGTGCAGCGTTGATGCGGGGTGGGCGCGCGCGCTGATGATACGATGCGCTCTTATAATGTATTTATAGGTCCGCACATCAGGTGCCACATTGCATCTGCTCGCCCTGTCTATGCGGCGAGCCAGGACGAGCCCCGCGGGTGTTTAGCGCACGCTCGTCGAGGGACGCGAACCGGTATCAACTAGCTTTGATGAAGAGGCTTGCCGAGCCAGCCGTCTCGGCTTTGCTGGGTCGGTCTTTCCTTCTGGGAAGCGGGCTGGGTTATTGGGCGCGGTGGACTTATGGGGTTCACGTCGCACTTCTAGGCTATCGCGAGGTCGAGTGCGGTTTTCTTTTCCGATTTTCGTGGGGTCAGATGATGTGGAAGTAATTTTGCGACGCGGGGGGCGCTTACCGACTCGAAGCAGCTCCCTGTAAGATGGGAGAATTTCGATGCCGCGAGGGTTGTCTTGCGCTGCTGTACTGTATGTAGACTGCGAACAGGCACTCGCGTGCGAAAGATCCGAAGGAGACAGCGAGACGCCTTCCGTACAAGGCATACGCACAGCGTCGTCTACATATCCATATATCAGTACTGATTCAAAGGGTCCGCCACGGGCCCTGTTCACGAGTTATACGTACTTTTCTATTCAATGCGCATTGATCATCGCCACCGATGGTCGCATTGATCGGGATTCAGCTATAAGAAATGAATGCAGCGTAGTATGCTATCGTAAGTGCCGCTCATTTCAGGCGCAAGTCGAAACGACTTGGTGCAGGCCAGACACTGGCCAGACCGGGCCCCGTCGCCAAATCGTCGCATACGGGAGGCCCTGTGACCTTTCGGCACAGGTCTACGCCTCTCAACAAGTGCTTCTGAACCCGCTGGGAAAAACGCATTTTCTGAACCCCGAGTCCGAGAGCGGTGCGGGTTTCCCAGCCAGCCTGGGGGCCGCGCTGGGAGCGCGCGAGGCGGGTTTCGAGCATGCCCAACAGACGGGTCTGTAGTTGGCAGAAGCGTCGGCGGCACAGCACGACACAGCTTGCGGCCCAAATGGAAGCCAGCGGCGGCCAGCGAAACTGCGCATATGGGGGATGTCGTCGCACTGGCGAACGCTCGCCGACCCTAGCTGGGAGACCGGCGCTTGCAGACCTCGCTCGCCTGGAACCCATCTCTAGGGGTCCATGGTCCGTAGTTCCTGGTCCGTGTGATCCGGCATCCAAAGCGTAATCACATGACATTCTCGTCCGACAGTCTGCCGAGTGTGGGGACGGAAATTCCTGGAATATAACACCGAGCTCGGTCACTGTAGTCTGCGACCCTCGACCTATCTAACATTGTGACAGAGAACGATTCAAAACATGTCGCTTCCTATGCTGGTGAATGGGGCCGACTGTGGCCCGGTGAACCCATTGCAGGGGCTTGCCAAACGGTTTGACCAGGACAGGGGACTCCAGCAGGTGAGTGTCGATGACCACGAGTCGTCTGCGTGTCCAAATGGCCTAACGTATGTCCAGGATTTTTTTGGTGCCGGCCGAGCGAGCTCGTCGCGCGAGGTACGTCGTGCCGCACTGCTCCTGAGCTGACACACGCCTCGAACACATCTGCCTCCTCAGACATTCCGCACCGAGCAGCCTGCGCGACCGGGCCTCGAGCAAGAGGCAGGGCGATTTTTCTCAGGAAGCCAGCCGTCTGCGTCCCCCTCGTTCGCCGGGCCGTCTGCCTATGATCTCGCGGCGCTGCACGCCTCGCTGCCCGCCTCGCAGTCCTTCATACGTGTCTTGTCCCCCGCGCAACCTTCAGCCGCGCATGCAGCCTCACCGCTCGCGTCGTGGGCTGCGGATTTCGCAGCGCTGTCGCCCAAGAACGCCGTCGCTTCGCCGGTCCAGGCATTGGGCCCTCAAATGAGCATGCAGGAGCAAACGCAGAGCGTGTCGCGTGCCGAGTTGGGCAGCCCCCAGCGTGCGTTCCGTAGCATCTCATGTCTCCGAGTTCTCACATGACGTCACATCCTGATAGTATTTCGCCCGTCAATGTCTGGTTTTCAGATGAATCAAATGTCGTTCATGCCCCCTGCGGTACACACGCCCCTCCTACAGCATCAACCTGCACCACCGATCGACGGTAATGCGGCTTTGTAGTAATTGGCAATCGCTTTACATTGATTCTCTTTACACAGACAAACTGTGGGACCAAGAATTTCGATCCCACGAGGCGTCGATCGTGTCCGACGCCCCTGCGAATGCAGTCGAACGCAGTCTCACCGCCCACAAGACGCGGACGAGCTCTCTCGGACCGCTGGACTACTGGTCCAGTCGGTCAGCCACGAGAGCAACCCGAAATTCAAGAACAGTCAGTTCTTGGGGCTCATGCGGCAGCTGCGGGACCGCGAGATGGTCGTGGAGGGAAACGATCTGATCAAGAGCTCCGAGTCTTCTGAGCAGGTGGGCGCCGGAGCGAGTGGGTGGGCCTCTGATTTTACCTCCGCCGCGCGCGACGTCAAGGGCAAAGGGAGGGCCGTCGACTCTGGGCCCCCGCTCTCTACCTCTACGCACACACCGTTCCCGGCGTCATGGTACCAGTCAGGCCAGGCATCGCGGCCGTATGTCACAGACGGCATAGACGCGAGCGCGACGAACACGGAAGACCCGAACGAGGCGTACTTTCGCCAGGACAACGACGAGTACATCGAATACTGGAAGAATGCGGAGCGTGCGCGCGGTGATTCGGTGGTAGATCATCAAAAGGACGAGTGGGCGCATCTGCAGAGGGACTGGGACCGGTTCGAGGCGACGGCCAGCGGAATCCGGTCCCTCGCGAACTATCAATTCCAGGCAGGCAACCCGTATTTGTTGGGCGAGGCGTCTATGGACAGGACGCATACCCATATGATGCACGAGGGCACAGACAGGCCGGCGTCATTTTACGAGGTGGGTTTCTATCTGGCGACCGCTTTTCATCGTCTGACGTTTGCTTTGTGACTGTCTGGTATGATGCAGAGCGTGCTGCAACTGGAAGCCGCAGTCCAGCGGGACCCCACCAATGCACGGGCGTGGTTCGAGCTGGGCGTCAAGCAGCAGGAGAACGAGCGAGAGCAACAGCAATCCAGGCACTGCGTCGTGCGCTCGAGCTTGAGCCTTCGCACCTGCCATCCTGGCTCGCGTTGGCCATTCCAGCACCAACGAGGGCGACCGCATGGGCACTTCGCGTCCGTCAAGGAATGGGTCGACCGCAACGAGCGGTTCCAGTCGGCCGTAGCGGTACATCGCGCTAGCGTGGGAGGCGCAGGCGCGGGCGCGGACACGTTCTCTGGATTGATTGACTGTTTGATCGCGATGGCGCGGAGCGAGGCGAACGGCAGCGTGGATGCAGACATCCAGATTGCGCTGGCGGTCCTGCTGAACACGAATGAGGTGAGCCAGCGTGACATGTTCATGTCCCGTCGGTCGTGGCCATCTGCCAACCACGTCGCGCGACATGTTGTTCGACCCTGCCCGCGTTGCCCAGCGTGTTTCTGACACAACACATCTGTGTCCTAGGAGTATGCAAAAGCCCAAGATTGTTTCCGTGCGGCGTTGGCTGTACGACCCGAGGTAAGACCTGTGTTCGTGCACCTGACAGACGATCGGTCCTCATTGTTCGTTAGGATTGGTTGCTTTATAATAGAGTGGGTGCGACAATGGCCAACAACGGCCAGGCCGAGGAGGCTATCTTGTATTACAACCGCGCGCTGGAGCTCAATCCGGCGTACATCAGGGCGAGGTAAGGGGTTCGGTGCTCCTCTGTCAGCTTCCTTACAATATATTGACGCTGACGATCTTCACGCTGACATGGTCAGGTTCAACCTAGGTATATCTTATATCAACCTGCAGGTGAGCGCAGTATGCCACGGCCGTCAACGTGCTGATACTGACGGATCGGCGTCTCCAGCGATACGAGGAAGCCGCATCGCACATCCTCGATGCGCTCGTGCTCCAGGATAGCGACCGCGTTGGGGGCCCCGATGACGGGAGAGGCATCACGTCTTCCGCATTGTGGGACAGCCTGAAGACGACGAGTCTGCACATGCAGCGCGCCGACCTCGCCGCGTTGTGCGAGCGACAGGACTTGGAAGGTACGTCGCGTGGCGCGCACAATTTGGAGCATGGGCAAGAAGTTTAATGGATGGATTGAACCGCCAGGATTCCGCACGGAGTTCGACCGTTAAGCGGCGAACGTCAATTGGGTCCCTATGGAGAGGTATCATGCCCATACTACATGCCATGTGTATTATCACGACACCAGTGCTCTTCTGCTCATTCACTTCGTGCTCTAAGAATCCTGAATGATGCAACGCGTTGTATTTGAGCTGCACGTTACATGCATCAAGTTGTTTGCTGGTGAACAGAGTGCGAGTTGATAGAGAATCGGCTCACCACGACGGCGGGCATCAAACCGAAGCAAGAGCACACGAGAGTCGCCCTAGATGCCCAGCCTCTCGTCTGGACATCGCCTCTCTCTTCCTCTTCGCCTCCTCGGCCGCCACGAACGGTGTCTGGGGCTGCGGCACGTCCTTGCCCTTCCCCTTCCCGTTGGTCACGGCCGCGGCGGTGGCAGCCTCTGCTCTCTTGAGTGCGATCATGTCGCGGACGTCCTGGACGTCGCTGTCGGTCATGGCGATGAGGGTTGGGTTGCGACGGATCATGAGCGAGGCGGGATGAGGGCAGTGGGGCAGGCGGTGGGGGTTGTTGGACAAGTTGTGCTGCGGCGCAGACGCACAAAATAGGAAACAACAGGCCGGGAGTCCGCTCGGATCCACGCCACAGTTGGCGACTTACCCCTCGTCCTTCCTTCCTTCACCACAATACCTGTACAATCACCCACAGCACACCTTTCATCTACCCCGTCCACCCCACAACCGCACCTTACAATGGAAGCCGCACTCCGCGTCGCCGACACCATCAAATCGTTCCGCGTACGTGTCCCTCGGCGTGTCCCAGGCGTGCGCCCGTTCAAACTCTGCCATACTTCCAGGAAACCCGCCTCAGCGCCCTGCGCCCGCCGAACGAGTTCTTCGACGCGCACCGCCTCTCGCGCCCGGCGGACCTCAACACCGCTGTCTCGGTGCGCTTTTTCCCGTGTTGTTTGCATCACGTATGCCCCCGCGAGCCGCGCGCCGTCGCTCACGCATCTCTCGACCCACAGCGGATATCGTACAACACCCGCTACTTCTCAGGTGTGTCCCGTCCGCTCTCGAGACCGGCGGCTGGGTCTGGGCGCTGACGCTGCGCCGCGGACGTCGGCAGGCAACTACGGGCTCATCGTCGCCGTGTTGGCCGTCTATGCCCTGTGAGCGCTCGATCTGTCTGCGCGCGCTGGCGCGGCGAGGCTGACGTCCCGCACATCGCAGCATCACGAGCCCCCTGCTCCTCATCTCCCTCGGCTTCCTCATCGGAGGATTCGCCGCCATCAACAAGTTCGGTGCGTCTCCGCGCCCTCGTCCCGAACACGCGCTGACCCTCCCCCCACGCCCACCCCGCCCTCCTTCGCCCTTCGCCCTTCGCCCTCCGTCCCCCGCGTGATCCACCGATCGATCGCACAGCCCCCGAGCCGATGCAAGTCGGCGAGCACGTCGTCACCCAAAAATCGCTCTACACCGGCCTCTTCGTCATCGGCATCCCGCTCCTCTGGTGGTCGTCCCCGCTCGGCACGTTCTTCTGGCTCGTGGGCGCCTCGGCGGTGCTCATCCTCGGGCACGCGATGATCATCGAGCCCGGGATCGAGAGCGAGTACGCGACCGTGCAGGAGAGCGTGTGAGCTCGCGCGTGCGCGCGGACAAGCGGGGCACAGGGCGGGGGGAGGACGGTTATTTAGGTTAGGTCGGTGGGCGGAGGGTGGAGGTAAGTTGTGGGTCCGTGATAGACGAGCGTATGGGACCGGCTACGGCTTAGCACCTCTCGCTCGCTCGCTCGTTCGCTTTTTTGTTTGTTTGTCTGTCTGTTCTTTTTTCTCCTCTCCAAACGGACCGTCTCTCGTTCTCTCTGATCTCTCTGGAAATCTATCTCTGAAGCAAGGCACGCGCGAGCACATGCCACCATGATCTGGATGAGCACGCACACTGCACGCACGCACGCACGCAGACCAGGGGACTGCGCAACAGCGCTGAGCGATACAGCTATCAGGATGACCTCACACCGCACGCTCTCAGCCAACACGCGAATCGGCCGAGGAGCACCCGGGCGGCTCGGCGCGCGCATCTCCGCCCGGAGGGCTCACCCCGGCGTCGGCGATGCGTGATCGCCCTTTACGCTCGCAGCACGCCCTCGACGCCGACGGCAGAGCCGCGCGTGCACTCGCGGGCGGGGAGATGCAAGTCCTGTGCATCGCAACAGCACATCATCATTGTCACGAAGTGCGTCGGCCGGCCGCCCGCGTCCTGTTGGGCAGACGGGCCGTTTGAACTTCGAACGTCCTGAATCAAGCACACACGCCCCATCGCACGCATCCGACCTACTGCGCCTGTGTGTAAGTCGACACCGGCCGACGATGACAATGACGCCGTGATCATTATCCTCGCTCCCGCCCCCGGCCTGGCGCTCGGCGGCGGCGAAGCGACGAGGGTGATACAGATAGTACAAATAACAGACATTCGACAGCGGAGGCGAGGGCTGCGAGGGCCCGCTCCGTCGGCCGTTGCATACAGGTCGCAGCCGGGCGGGTGCGATGCCGCAGCGGCAACAGGGAAGGGCGAGCGAGAAATGGGTAGAGTGAGAGAGTGAGAGAGAAGAGTGTGAGAGCGAGAGCGAGATCGAGATCGAGATCGAAGAGCAAACGGTGGGAGAAAGAGGGTAGAATAAAATTGTTCCAGTGGATAAAGATAGGGTGTCACACCGGGCGGTGTCCTCGGGCGGGGACGCTGCTGCAGAAACAGAAGTGTTGCGCGCGGGACGGTCGTGCTTGCTTCCTTGCGGATGGCGAGGCGGGTAGAGGCGTGGGTGCGGGCGTGGGCGCAAACGTCGCTGCGAAAGGCGTGGTGGCGGATATCGAACACAAGGGGATCCAGGGCCGGGGAAACGAGCGAGCCTGCAGGCGATCACAGCAGAGGGAGCCATTGTCCTGCAAATGCCAAAAGAAAAGAAAACGCGCGCGCACGTGGGCGAACGTCAGAACCGTGCGTTTTCGTGGGCGCGACGGGGGACCTACCGATGACGAGGCTCGGGAGGTCGAAGATGTCGCGCCGGATGGAGAAGCAGAACGTAGCTGGCACGGGGACGCCCGACGGCTTGAGCAGGATGCAGTGCGAGTACACCGACTGCGTCGTGTTCTCGAACGCGTGCGTCGCGAAGTTCTCCCAGTACTCGACGACGGACTGGTTTTCGAACAGCTGCCGACGGCGTGAGCGGGTTTTACTTTTCTTCTCTCGTTCTGTGCGAGGCACAGAAGAGGCAAAGACGACGGGCGACACACCTCCCAGATGTACTTGCCCTTTCCCAAGAGCTCTTCCTTTGTCCAGTCCGTGAGCATGCAGAACTCGGGACCGACGAGGCAGATCTCGCCCGTGCGCCTCCACACCACGGTCGGCGTGCCGCTGTACGAGATCAGCTTGTCCAGCTCCTGTTCGTGCGCGCGCCACCGCGACCGTCAGTCCAACGACCGCGGGTTCACGGAGAGGGGAAAGAGACGCACGATGATGGAGCGCTGGAAGCACTTCTCGACGAACACCTCGTCCTCTTCCGTGAGCGGCATCTGCAGCGCAATGAGTGACGGCCGGAAGATGGCCAGCGCGCGGACGATACGCAGTATATCATTCTTTTCAAATCTTGTCGGCCGCGAGGGCGGACATGGAAGCGACAATGATCAGACGGTGTATCAGGACACGGAAGGGAGGGGAGGTGGAAGGTGGAGAGAGGTGCCCGACGCGAACGCGCGTGGGGAAGGAGGAGGGAGAGACGGGAAACAGGGATGGGACGAACGAAAAGAGAGGGGGCGAGGCGTGTCTCGAGGGAGGTAAAGAACGCCGGACGCACGCATACTCACCGATACGGTAAATACTTCATCAGGGAGTGGTACCCCTCTGTGTAATCGTACGGCGTCGTGACAGTATCGTAAACCTCCTGCGCCGTCTTGGGGCGCATCAGCGCCGAGCCCTTGTTCGCGCCGTTCGGGAGCGCCGACGCCGCGGCGCTGCGCGACGTGCCCGTGTTGGCGACGGGCCCCGGCCAGAAGACGTACGTCGAGTCCGTCGTCGAGGGCGGCCAGCGCGGCGCGAGCGGGTGCAGCGGCTCACCGGCGGGCTGCGGGGGTGGCTGGGCTCCGTACATGTACCGCGGGATGACGTGCCCCACGGCCACGGCGAGGGTCGGCGAAGAGGCAGAGCCCGTGCGAGCCTGGTCTTGCGACGTCGGTGGATAGGGCGAGCCGATAAAGTCGGACGCGCCGTTGGCCGCGGTGCTCGAGACGCCCTCGGGCAATGGCATGCCCATCTGGGGCTCCTGGTCGAACATCTCGCTCGTGCCGGCGAGCGTGGTGGGCGACGTGACGAAGCTGCTGGAGGTGCCGGAGAGCGAGGGCCCTGGGTTTACGTCCGAGGGCCAGGAGCTCTGGTAGTCCTGCTGGAAGGGGGGGTTCGGGGGCGGGGGCGAGGTCGTGGACTGTGATTCTGGGGACGGGTTGCCGAGGATGGCGGAGAGGATGGAGTATTCGAGATTGGCTGCTTCTGAGCCGAAGGGGAAGGAGGGGTCGAAGGGGACGTTGAAGAGGGGGTCGTTCGGAGGAAAGGGTTCCGCTTCGAGCAGAAACGTAAGGGGAGGGTAAGGTTCACCACGGACGGCATGTGAACGTACATGTCGGGATAGGTGTTGGGGCTTGTATTGGCAGCGGGGCAGCTTTTTGGGGTCCCGATTTCTGTTTTTTCAGTTGCTCTAGAGGACAGATGTAGGTCAGAACGAGAGGTTCGCGAACAAAGAAAAAACCGCAGGAAATCGACGTACCGAGCTCCTCTTCGTCCAACAGATACTTTGCTCGTTTCCTGTGCCCTTCAGTGCAGGTATCGGCGATGCCCGCTTGACACAACGCTGGCACGGTCGAGCTGTGTCATGTGACCGGGCCCAAAATGAGTACCCAAAAAAAAACAAGATGGAGAGGCGGGATGGGATTGGGACGTACAGTCGTCGCAGGTGAGGTGAGCTTTTTGACAATGTACACAAGCCCTGCTGGCTTTCTTTTTCTTGGGGCCGTCCTTCTTCCCGGAGGGGTCAGAAGGGTCATTGGGCCCCGTGGAGCGGCGTCTTTTCCCAGGTGCGGGTGCGGTTGCGGACTTTATGATGTGGGTCGTGGAGGAAGGGCCGGGCTGGGCAGAGGAGGTATGTGTGCTGCGCGCGGTGCGATGTGCAGAGGAGGTGGAGGAGGAGGAGGAGAGCAAGGAGGCAGGGTCGACTGCGAGTGATGGTGGGGGGTGGGGTTGTTGGTTTGCGAGGGTGGGATGCATGATTGAGTGGAAAGCGAGGGCGAGAGATGAGAGAAGGGGCGGGAAGGGTTGTTTGGCGGTAGGGCGAAGGGGGGACTGTCGATGGAGGATGATTTCTGTGGCGGAGATAGCGCAGATGGTGGGGGCGGGGTAATGGAGGGTCGCGTGGAGAGTTATAAGCGACCAGAAAGGAGGATGAGAAGGAGTAGGAGGAGGAGGAAAGGATGGGCGGCCAGGAACGAGCGCTGCCGAATCGCCAATGCGGGCCGATCACGTTTCTGCGTCTGACCAGCCCCGGGCTCTCCCTCTCCCACTCCGGCATCGTCCTCTCCCCGCCCCTCGCTTCGATTCTGAGCCTCCATCCGTCCGATCATCCCACCTCTCCTGATACCCCTCAACTCAACTCACCCCGTCCCAACCCTAGCGCCCTCTGTCACCCTCTGCCGCACAACCCCCGACGTCCATCACTCTCCCTGACATCATCCCCCGTCTCCTCTCCACCGTCAGAGCCATCGCCTTATGCCCCCGACGTCCGTCCACACGCATTGTACATACGCTCGCACACATGTCACATGCCCAAATACATATCCCAGCCATAGCACTCGCCACCTTGTTATCGCTCCAAATCGTCTCGTACTATGTACACACCGTCCTGCTGCGCGGCATATCCCCCATCTCCAAGCCTTTCCCGATGGCAAAGGCGTCATGAGTCCGGTCATCATCTACAAATGTCCGCTAAATGACCTCGCATCTCATCGTGCCATCTTGCCGAGCACTCGGCACCGCCCAGGGCAGCCGCACACTCGAAAAAATCAGTGCTCTCGACCCGCCCGCGCCCCACCCCCACCAGTCAGTCCCCCACCTCCCCAAGCCTAACCTTCTTCAGCAGCATCCACCCATGCCGCGCTACAACGCCCAGCACCTCCTCACCACTCTGGAAGCAGCCATAGGCCGCGAAAGCGCCCGTCTCGAGTTCAAATGGATGACCCAGGCCCTGTCCTCTGCGCCCCCACCACACCCCATGACGAGGCACCCCCGCGTTCCAGACCTCCCCACCATGATCGCGCGACGGGTGCGCGGGGAGCCTCTGCAATACATCCTCGGTGCGTGGCTGTCCACCTTCCGATCCCGCTCCCCACCCTTCCCCAGCAGCCCCTAACCCCCGCCCCCGTGCCCCCCGCACCCGCACTCGTACTCGCAGGCACGCAGCCGTTTGGCCCGCTCCAGCACCTGCGCGTGCGCCCGCCCGTCCTCATCCCGCGCCCAGAGACCGAAGAGTGGGCGCTCCGCCTCGCCCGCATGCTCGCCCCGTCCCCGCGCGCGCCGGTCCGCGTCCTCGACCTCTGCACCGGCACCGGCTGCATCCCCCTCCTCCTCTGCGCACAATGGCCCCCTGGCAGCACCCTCGCCGTCGGTGTCGACATCAGCACCGCCGCCCTCGACCTCGCAGCCGAGAACGCTGCCGTGTGCGGCGTGCCCACGTCCACGTCCGCCGCCGACGACGACGCGCCCACGCCCACGAACGTCTTCGTCCCGTTCCGCGGCGACCTGCGCGACCCCGACCGCCTCGCGCGCGCGCTCCCCTTCCGCCCGTACCACGTCCTCACCGCCAACCCGCCCTACATCCCGCGCGCAGAGTACGCCGCGCTCGCGCCCTCCGTGCGCGACTTCGAGGACCCCGCCGCGCTGCTCGGCGACCCGCCCGGCGCGCCCGAGCGCCGCGGGCTCACGTTCTACCACCACATCGCGCGCGCACTGAGCGGGGAGGGCGTGCTCGCCGACGGCGCGCTCGTCGCGCTCGAGGTCGGCGACGGGCAGGCGCGCGCGGTCGAGCGGATCTTGCTGGAGGAGACGCCGCTGCGGCGGACGGAGGTATGGGAGGATGCGTGGGGGAAGGAGCGCGTCGTGTTCGCTCGGGGGGGATAGCGAGCGCGTTTCGCTCGTTCGTTCGGCCGGCGGTTCGCTGGGCGCGCGTTTCGTACTGCGTTCGTTCGGGTCGTAGGCGTACGAGAGTGCGGTGTTCTGCTCGTTGTTTTTTTTGCGATTCGAGGGTGGCTTCTCGGCGTCTGCGTGCGTGCGTGCGTGCGTGCGTGCGTGCGTGCGTGCGTGCGTGCGTGCTTCCGTGCTCGCCGCGTCTTCGGGTCCGCGTGAGATCGTCTCGTCCTCGCCCTCGCCGGCGGGGGACGCGCACCAGCACGCAGGGACCGCCGCGCGATCGCAGCTCCTCGGTCGAGAGACGTCGACTCGTCATATCTGCACGCATCTGCACCTCATCCTCGGCAGCCAGTTAGCCAGCCAGCCAGCCAGCCAGCCAGCCGACCAGCCAGCTTTTGGCAGGTCGCTGATTTTCCCTCTCCATGGGCGAAGAACGCGCGCGGCCATTGGCCGCTTTTCTGGAGGGCCCACCGCTCGCCAACCGCGCGGGGCACACGCGGCCAGACACGATCACGCGCCCGCACACCTACTGTAGTCGCGAAGCCGGCCGCCCATGGCGAGCAAAGCACCCGCCCCCGCCCTGCAGTGCAGTCCTAGCTATGCCAATCGCTCCGCCATCGGGTCAGGCGACCCTGCACGAGTCGGAGCACTCGGCACTCCGCCGCCGCGAGCAGTGCGGCTGGCAGCACTCTGGCAGCACCTTCGTTTCTGCTTGCCGTCGCGGGCCCGCGTGGACCGTGGTCACGCGCGCGCCAAAGCCGTCGCGTTGCCGGCGTCCGTCCGCCAACCGCCTCGCCTTCCTGCCTTCGCGCTCTTTCGCGCTCCCTCGCGTCCTCACGACCGCCGCGCGACCCCAGCCCGGTGCCGCGGCCAGACGCGGCCGTCACTGCGCCCGCGCGCGAGCGTGCGACCGCCGTGTCTATTTATCGACGCGCCGTCCGGCGGTCTTGCGTGCCGCCTGTACTAGCCTGCACCACCTGAGTTCTTCCGTCGCGAAGCACGACAACGTATGACAATAGATGCTTAACTGCTTAACTCCGTCGCCCCACTCGGATCGGCATCGACGTCGGCATCTCGCGCTCAAGGCTGCTGTAAAGTGAGCGACGATGAACTGATAAAATTAGCCTGCAAAATAGCCTTCTCGCGACCCAGAACGATCGGTCAATCGATGGAGGGCGTTTGCCGGACGGCAACGAGCGGAGGTCAAGACATCTCAAGGCGCCATCGCCATCGCGCGGATCTGCCATCCAACCTGGCTCCACTGGTCGAGCCGAGACGCGAGCCCGACAGAGCCAACGCCCATACGCCCATACGGCCCCACAATGACCTGCGACGCGTCGAGCGTGATCCATGTCGCGGTGGCCGCGGCGGCTGCTAGGTCGCGGACGGACCGGCTCCCTGACTCTGACTCGTCGAGCTCGGAAACGCATCAGACTCGAATGCATGCGATCGGCGCGTCGGCCGTCGCAGCGCGAGTCATAAGTGCATATTAAGCGCCGATATCTTCCCCGCTTGGTCGCCGTGACGCACGATCTCGGCCGAGACGGGTATGTATGTACCGAGGGAGGGAAGGACCCCTGAAAACCACCTGGGATGTTAATACCTGGATCCGGCGTAAAACCGGCGCGTCAGCGCCGAGCTCCGAGGGCTTTTCCGGCGTCGAACGGCACATTTGGACGATCATGTTCGATCTTTTGCCCGGCGTGAAGCCCTCCATTGCTAGGAGGTCCGATGCTTATCCGGCGTCGACCCAGAGGGTCCACGGCTGGGCAGATGAAGCCACATTGATCTCTGTTATGTTGAATGTCGCAGCTGAGATATACGAGCCAATGTTAGCAGGAACTCGGCACACTACTACGTCTCCATTGACGCCGCACGCTGTGACGCTCCATGCTTTGCTGCCGTCACATACATTCCTTATCATGCTAACTTATCCTATTCGGATTCAAGGTGCTTCTATAGCACTCGCGGTTGGGGATAGCCACTATCTGGAAGCACTCACAGGCAGGGAAAAGGACCTTCGAAGTGCAATCAAGGTGATTGTTGGCCGCAAACGGAATATTGAAGAGGTCTTGGATGATGAGGATGATTGACATGGCCTTGTAATTCACATTATCATGCTTTTTCGAATGCTGTTGACTCTCCTTACGAGTTTCTTACTTTTATTACAATGCTCAAGCTTTCATTGTGCTCAAAGACATGCCATAGAACATATTTCTATTTTTCCGGAATTTTTTGCGATTTTTAGAGGTTCGAGGCCCGATTCCGGCGTGAAACGACCTGCTGACTGAGGTCCGATCCCATTTCCGGCGTGAACCGGACCAGTAGAGGACCTGCTGTCCCGGCGTCGACGACCGCCTCGGACACGAACATCTCAGGTGGTTGTCAGGGGTCCTGGGAGGGAGGATCATTGGTCGCTCGTCCTCCTGGATTCTGCTTCCGGTTGAGGGGATGCCAGAACTATGCTAGAGGATGCACAGGTTGATGACGTCCGTGCGCGCGCGGGTGTGCTCGGGGCGCTGCTCGTCGACACTCGAGGCGCTGGCTGGTCGTGATCCCGAAGATCTCAATCATTGTATCAGGTTCTACTTCATGATGTACATAGGAAGCTCGCCCGGGGGATCCCGCGGTGGCGATGGCGGCTCAAAATCCAGAGTGTCCGATAAGAAACAGAGCGAGCAAAAAAGGGAAACCACTGGATAACCGCTGGACCACCGCCATGCGACGATCAGAGACGACCCTCCTCGACATTCTCAAAGCGAAAGCGCGGCGCTTTCAGATCCCCTCCTCAACAAACGGAAGACCGCCCAGGACCGCGCTTGGCACGCCTCGGTACCTGAGATCACGCTAGTAGATCACATCGCTCGACGCTGAGTTCCTGAGATGTGTCTTCCAAGAGCGTCCAAGGCTTCCCCGGAGACGTCATTTGACGAGGCGTTGCGGGGCGGCGCCAAGCGCTGCCCTCGCCCCCACGCGATCGAGCTTCGAGCACGCAGAAGAGGAGAGAAACAAATTGGAGCCCGATATCCATTCCGACGATCTGATAAGTAAGCGTAACAGTAGTGAGTAACATCTAGTACAGGCAGTACAACTTCGAGGCATCCGAGAGGGAGAGGGAGAGGGAGAGATCTATGTACAGCACAACAGGGTAGTGCGCAGATGCGCGACGGCATCAGCGAGGTATCCCGGTTCCGATGAGTAATAACACAAGTACAAACAAGTGGATGCGAACGCGCGCAGATGAGGGATCCAACAGACGGTGAGACAGACAGACGGTGAGACAGACAGACAAACAGGAGAGAGCAAAGCAGATGCGACAACATTGTGAGATCGGGATAGATAGGATCAGAGGCTAGAAGGAAACAGCCAAGGGGACAAAGAAAAGGACAAAGGGAGAAAGGAACGACCTGCGGGAGACAGGCTGATGTCGGAGAGCCGAGGGAGTGAGCACGGAGTAGGAAGGAATCGGAGGCGTCGGAGTCTCTCGGAAAGAACCTATGTGTCACTTGACACGTGATGCTGTCACAGCGCGACGCGGCGCGATCAGAATTGACGCGCGGGCCCGCCAATGTAGGCGACGCGTAATCCCCCCCTGGAAACAAAAGGAGAGAGAGAAAAGGAAGCTGGTGCGGACTGATGGATGATGGGATGGAGGAAGATGATGTGATGCGATGATTGGCAACCAGTGGAAAGAGAATAGTCCATGTGTTGTACAGTGGTTTGACGGAGCGGGATGATGAAAGAGGCGACACAACTCTCTAATGGAACTAAAGATACATGTTAGTCAACGGCCACAAGCAAAGGGGGTCAAGATTATACTCACCACAGTTCAGAATACAATAGCTTCGCTCGCCCAGACGCGTGGACGGACGACATAATACCCAATAACGATACCCCCCGACCACCACCCACCGACTCCGAAGACGACCAGATGCTCATCGCCGCCGCACATTGCGCGCCTTAGTCGGGCGGCTGCGCTTTTTGGCAGGCTCAGGCGCTGCCTCCTCCTGCTCGGCATCCGCTGGCGGATCGGCCGCCCTCTTGCGTTTGGAGCCCTTGGTCGTCTTCTCCTCGACCTCAGGCTCCGGCTTCGCGACGGGCTCTACTGTAGCTATGCGGGTTGCCCGCGTGTGTGCCCTCGTCGCGCGCTTCGGTGGGGCGGGCTGCGCAGCCTCCACAGGCTTGGGCGCTTCCTCGACGGCCATCTCCACATCCTCATCCGCGACAACCTCCTTCGCCTTGCCTTTGCCCTTTACATCCGCGGGCGCGTCGATG
The DNA here is from genome assembly GCA_039111635.1 of Heterobasidion occidentale. Classification (NCBI taxonomy): domain Eukaryota; kingdom Fungi; phylum Basidiomycota; class Agaricomycetes; order Russulales; family Bondarzewiaceae; genus Heterobasidion; species Heterobasidion occidentale. Next base: position 1,206,307 of record JBCAQO010000006.1, read on the forward strand.
GCGGTGGAGGACGAGGAAGATGAGCGCCCACGAGGTTCTGCACCAGAGGCGACGGCGGTGGAAGAGGAGGTGGAGGCGGAGCGCTCCCTTGGCACGAGGCGGGAGGATGTCCGAGTGGGCACCGCGGTGCCCGTGGCGGCCTTCGCCGTCTGCTTCTTCGCGCGTTGGCTGCGCGCACGAGTGGAGGCGGATTTGGGCTGGACGGGCTCTTGCGGCCCTGCGGCGGGGATGTCGTCGGCCTCGGCGGAAGAGTTGGCGAGGGGAGACGAGCGCAGGGGTTTGTTGGCCTTGCGAGCGCCGGTCTCCGATGGGCCAGCTTCAGCCGGCGTCGGTGGCACGGACTTCTCGAGGCTCGCCCGCAATCTCTCGGCCACACGAGCACTGGTTCGTGTGGGTTGCGCGTCCTTATTGACAGCGGGCGTGGGTCGCCGAGTCGTTTTCCGAACAGGGGGAGGGGCCCGTCGCGTCGTCTTCTTGGCTGTGGACGGTGTGGCACCTCTCAACAGTACGCCGAGCCACTTTTGAGGGACCGGTAAGCGGCTCTTGGTGCACACTGCCAACCAGCGAGCCCGTATCGTCACTTCCTTCGTCCCGGCTCGCCTCGACGTTTGCCCGTCGAGCCCCTTCATGTTTTGGCATACAGACCAAACCAGGGTTTCCCTGCATGCATGTGCGTAGGGGTACACGATCGCCGACGGGGAGGCCTCTGATGCAGACGAGGTAAACAAGATGAGAGAGTGTGGATATCGGAACAAAGATGGCTACACGCACCTATGAAAGCGAAGATGAAATCGGCCACTTGTGCCCAAGAATTCTTTGGCCAAAACCACGACGACATGGGGTGGTTGGGCCATGTGAGGATACGGAGGGCGGCCAGGACGTATAGCATGGCGTGAAAGCCAACCGGTGACTCTGGTCGCTCTCTTAGTGGCTTCTCCATGTAAGCCAGGACGTCGGGGTGGTCGAAAGTCCACCGCCCGTCGCTCATAACCCCAGGCCGCACTAGGTACGGGAACTCTTTCGGTGGGTGCTGGGCCACCATCGCTATCCTAGCAGTCTCGACTTCGCTCACTTCGAGCATGCCGAGGGGATCGTATCGCTCGGCGGAGGTGGAGGTGGGTGCTGGGGGGGTGTCGAGGGTGGAGCGCTCGGACGATGTCGCGACGCTCCAACGAGGGAGTTCCGAGTCGATGGATAAGTACATGGGTTGAGATTGTTGTGCAGTGTGCATTTGGTGTGAGGGGCGGCTATAGAACTCCATCTGTGTGGCAATAGCAGGATCTGCGCGTGGGAGGAAGGGAGGCGGAGGGACGGAGGGCCACCGGTGGAAGGGAGAGAGAGGAAAGTTGTCGTGGAGATTGGAGGATGGGAGGAGATTATATAGCACGAGACGGAAGGTTGTTGCACAAAGGATAGGATGGCGGCAGATGCAGAGGCGAAGAGGAGCAAGCCCTTTGGCCCAGCCCTGCATGAGGCTGAGTTGCCAAAGCGGAGGCTTGTCCACTAATTGTGCCGTGGGAACCTGCGATCGGGCCCGCATCTCCCGACCACCACCTTCCCCACTTCCCTTGTCTCCCTCGCAAGGGCCCCTCAGCTCGTCGCCATCAGCACAGCACCTCTTTTTGTACTCCACCCATTGAGCGCGACATGTGCTCGCCTAGCAGACACAAATCACTCGCAAAACACTCCCGTCCTCGACATCGCTCCGCCGATCTCCTGGATCTCATCTGAGTTGCCGACCGGTCAATTCCTTTCCCAGGCTCATCCTCTCTCTGTCCCTCCCAACTTCTCCGTTTTCTCCAGCTCTGCTCTTGCAGTCACACAAGGATGTCTCGGGACGCATCGTGTCCACCACATATACCTTCGAAAGCAAGGCGGACGCGCATGTCACGCGCCTGCGCGGCCTGCACATCGAAGCTTCACCTATTACGCAGATATGGCAGGTGAACCGCGCAGGCCCACGCAACGTGGTGGCCACCGTCATACGAACACCAGTTCGCCGTCCCAGCCGTGAAAGGACAGATTTCATTTCGTTCTGCGAGCGTGTGCTTGTGGACACTGGAGTACTGAGTGTCGGCACTCGCCCCGGCACTTCCGCATTGAACCAACAAAGCGAAGCTCAATCTCATCGAGGCTCCCGGAGAAATACCGTGTTCATACATGCGTCCCATCAAATCTTTGCACAACCATTCTAGAAAAATTGAGGAAGCACATCACATTCCCAATGTAGTCACCTGGTCACTGGAAAAGACGGCGCCAGAAATAGCCTGCGGAACCTACGAAGATCCTCCGACATCATTTACACGACAGCAGCTGGTAGCAGCAAGGACAATCGCCTTCATACTAAGTGCCCCGAGATCATATTAGCAACATCTGGAAAGCACACAGGAAAGACAGGGACGATGCGGGCATTGAGGACACACTTCGAACCTCACTACGCTATCGCTCCACCCGCTCGCACGTCTATCGTCTCCATTTCCGTAACTGTTTCGTTCCAAAGGCGCATGTCCAAATCCGGCGAATGCAGCACCAGGATCGCCTGCAACTGCAGACGCGGGATCATCGTCGGCGGCGGAATATGGGAGGGCAACGCGGGTGAGCGAGGAGCGCCCTAAAAACGTCGAGCGTGGGCCCGCCAGGTTCAGCGGACGCGACGACTCACATTGAAATTAGAGATGGAATACGTCACCTGTGGGGGCCGCTCGAGGTACGCGAATGCAGTCACGACGCTTCGGGCTTCGACGAGCCACGGAAGCGAGCCACCAGAGCTGAGACACAAGGATATGTCGACAGCGATGGCAAGGCCTTCGTTTTCCAGGAGCATCGTTGCAGAGCCGAGGTCGTAGCAAAGTACTCTGAATGTTGCGTTATGATCATTGATTGGTCGGTTCAGTACCGAGCTCGGTGCTGCCGCCGCCGCCTGCAGACGCAAAGACGCACCTCCCAACGACTCGCAGCTTGCGTCCAATCATATCATCGCCGATGGAAGACAGGCGAGTCAATCGTGCGGAATCAACGTGTTTAGACATCTTTTATCCACTGAATCTGGGCTGCCTAAGACATAATCCAACTAGATTCGGAGAGGGGGAAGCGGAAGATGTCGCGACTGTCACAACGCGTCCCTGCGCCCTAGCCGGAACCGATCGAGGGGCCGATTACCAAAAATAGTTGTTTGGCAACAGCCTCGGATCCAAACAACCGCCGTGCTCACCACATATCGTCGTCGGCTGGGCATGTCTTGAAAGGAACAGAGCCGAAGAAAATTTGATCTATCATGCACCTATGTAAAACGTTCGGGTATCGATGCACAAATGCTTTGGCCTTTTCATTTGCGGATGGTCCAATGACGCGAACGGCAAATTCAGAAAGGCCCCTTTGAGACTTTTGGAAGAAAGCATCCTGAACATCGATTCTACGAGAGAGATAATACAACAAAGCAAAATTACCGAGCAGAATCAATAAAAACATAGTCCACGGTCAGCTGAGTCCAATCTCAGATATCAAAACGTCGCAATTCGACAGCTCCAATACCGCCACTGACGATCCTCCTATCATCGAACGCGACAGTGCCCTTCGCTATCACGCCCTCAGACCTGTCCGCATCGTTCTCACCATCTTCTTTGACCAAAGCATAGTCGATCTCCTGTACCGCAGCGACCTCCGTGCCTGTCCCATTCTCCAGATCCCACACCCAGACGCTCCCGTTAACGCTTAGACTGACGCACCGGCCGTCGGCGACCGCGAGTGCGGCGACGGGGCCGATCTGTCCGTACAGGTTGCGTACGAAGGTCAGCTTGGGGACCGCAGAAGGGGGTGCGTGGAGTGAAGGAAGGTAGAGGCGGTACAGTTGGAGCGGATGACTCGAGAGTGCGTGAGCGCCGATCGCCACAGACGGAGATGCAGCAGCAGCAGAAGGGACAGCGCTTGCGGGTGCCAAAATGACCCACTTGCCGTCCGTCTGGGTACCTGCGACGCGCGCAACTTTGCGGCCCCATTGCTCGCGCATTGTGCGTAGCTTAGTCTCGTCTATCCACCCCGCGGGGACGTCGAAAGAGCGGGTGCTGCGAGAGGAAACAAGTCGTAACGGCAGTGGGGCGGGAGATGGTAGACTTGTGGATGACGGGGACGATGGGTGAGTGAGCACAAACGGGTCGGAGGGTGCACCAGACATGATAAGCTCAGTGACACCGACGCTCCAGTGGGCAGGATACACAGGTGTGGCGTAAGTAAGCACAAGCTTGTATGTCAACGGCTCTGGCATCGAAAGCACAAGCGATGAAGGAGGAAACGATGTGAATGAGCTGAGAGCGTAGAGCAGTTTTACTAGCTCATTCGAGAGATCGTAGACAGATAGATGGAAAGACTCGGACAACGTCACGAAGAGTGGATGATGATATGCCGCTTGAACAATGGGTACCGTTCTCGACGACCTTGCAGGAGGAGCGTAGGTGTATTTGCATAGTGATGAAGATGCATGCAAGTTGGAGGAGTTTACTTCATACACACCGAACTCGCCATTAGAGAGGCATACCGCAAGACGAGTGATTCCAGAGACAGGTGAGGACTGGTCGACGGCTAGAGTAGTAATTTGTACGGTTTGTTGTTTACCAGGTCGCTTGATGGAAAGGGTAAGGTCTTGACCGATATGCGGGATGAATGTGATGGGAGGGGAAAATGAAGGACGAGATGAGGCGAGGATTGTGAACGCCCCTGTCAAGACGATGTGCGTATGCTCTGCAGCTTCCAGAGCCTGCCCTTTGGAGTCTGTAGACGATTCTGTCTGCAATGGGGACATGTCGATGTGAGATATATGGCAACGGCCTTTGTTTACAAGCACCCTGTGATAAGATTATTTCCTTGGTCGAGAGAAACAAAGATCTTACCTGTCCTCCAATTAGTGCTTATGCGGAACATCCACTTCCAACCTATGATATCCTCCGTTGAGGCTCTACTGGGAAGGGACTTGATTTGTCTGCCATCATTACGCCCCACAAATCCCTTCCTTCCCCTCAACCTGCGTCGTCCATACTCACTCAGATATAGGTTCTTCCAGAGCTACGATGCTCGATCGTTCAACAAGACGGCTTCGTCGACATCTCTAAGTGAGAGGGATATGTACCTGATTGTCGAGAGACAGACGAGCCCAGTTTCTATTTGTTCCTTGAATAGAACAGAGGTCTGCCCACGAGAGGTACGAGAATATGTAGAGTATCAGCTCATCGTAGAAAACGCTGTCAAAATTGTAGACAGGGTTGTGATCGTAAGCCGACGAGTTGGTATGGCTGCGTTTAGGTGGAGGTAGAAGAGTTGGGGAAAGAGGTCTCTTCAACATGTCGGATCGTTGATCGCCCAGTTCACTTGGTCGTCAGCGATAACTTGGGTCGAGAGAGGGGTCGTTATTCATCTTGGCGTCATCGACGCACCGGCCCGGGCCGAGAAGCGTCCTATTCTCTCCCGCTCTCTCATGGCTCCCTCTCGAGGTCCTCAACCTCTGGCTCGAAGCCTCCATCAAACTCTTAACAGCCACAAAGGTCCTGTGCACGTCGCACGATATGCAAAAGGTGGCGCGAAATATGTGCTGACGGGTGGCCAAGATCGCACTGTCCGCCTGTGGAACCCTAGCACGGGCACGGAAATCAAAACATATTCTGCTCATGGGTATGAGGTGCTTTCAATATCCGTGTAGGTTTTCAGGCAGTTTGTCGTATAACGAGAGATTTAATATACGCGGTGCTTGTAGCTCTCATGACAACGCCAAATTCGCCTCATCTGGAGGAGATCGCTCCGTGTTCTTGTGGGATGTCAGTACAGGAAATACTCTCCGCAGGATTTCAGGCCACATGAGCAAAATCAATGTTGTTGAGTTCAATGCGGATGCCACGGTTGTTGCAAGTGGTGAGCCTACCCGTACCTCGCACACTGAGTTTAAACATGCTTACGATTCTGTCAGGTTCGTACGATTCAACCGTGAGGCTGTGGGACCTTCGGTATGTGATGACGCTTTTAACGCTGAAAACAATGTCTTTTAACGCTGCATACAATGTCTTACATCTGCTACTCCTTAGTGCGCAAAATCGCCAAGCCATACAAACACTAGAAGAAGCCCGTGATTCCGTACAAACCCTATATGTCGGTGCAACCATCGTCATGTCAGGTTCAGTCGATGGCCATGTTCGCACTTACGACCTCCGCAAGGGTGAGCTACGTGCCGACTACATTGGCCGTATGTTTCTTGCTTGTTTCGTAATATGTCTCGCTCATCCATGATTAGATCCCATTACCTCCATCGTACCAACTCAGGACGAATCGACTTGTCTTGTCATGACGCTTGATGCGCGGATTCGGCTCATGGACATGTTCACCGGCAAGATGCTCAACGAATTTAAAGGCCACACACACACTTCTTACAGATGCCGCGCGTGCTTTGGACATGGAGAGGCGAGTGTAGTAGCAGGCGACGAGAAGGGAGAGGTATGGGCTTGGGATTTGCTTGACGTACGTGCAATGTCAATTTGGGATGAGAAAAGCAGCGAGCTGATCTATGCACACTCAGTCGACACCTCTGCAACCCAACCCTCCACCAAAAGTCCACCATAAAGTTATCACTTGGACCGAGCACCACCCGATAGAGACAGGGGAGATGATTACAGCGAGTGCGGATGGTACAGTCAAAGTATGGCGGCATCCAGAACCAGGTGCATGATGTGATGAATCGTACTCTTGTACAGTTCTTGTACATAATAAACATGTCTTTCGAACACTCAATCTGAAAAATGGAATCATTTTATGATTGTCGTACCTCGATGACTTGCCGGGACTCTTATGCGTTTGGCTGCCACCAATCAACAGTAATGCTACAATTGCAAGCACAGCGAAAGACAAAAGAGAGGAAAAGAGGAGAACTACATAAGCGTGTCGAACATAGACCAAGGTCACCGCTTGGTCTGATTTGCGGCTTCTATGAGTTTAAGTGGGATTAGTAGCAACTTCATCTCACGAAGGCAGAAGCAACCGCACCGCGCCGTGTCGCATCCTCTAACAATTGTGTGTCGACGTGTTCGGAAGGAAGCTGCACGTATCTGACGACCGATCCTCGGATAAAGCAATTTTTCACGGCCATCTGCAAATATTGTCCGTTTGCGATTATCGAACAAAGTCCCATTGTACACAACAAAGGCAGATGGGACGCACCATGTGGGATGCCTCTCTTGGTCCAACACTTCAATAGCATCCAATCTGATATTCAGGAACCTATTAAGAGCCATCTATGAGCCATTCCGATGGAAGCGAAAAGCGCGAGAGTAACTCACTGGTCGACGGATTTCAACGTCCCTGTGATAGACAAGTCATTCTTGAGTTCGACGGTGACGCGTTGGTCGGTTAGCGTTTTGAAAACGGAGAAGATTAACTTGTCGGAGGCTGGTGGTCAGCTGCGTGGCGATAATTGTACGCGGGAGCATATATACGACTTACCATGGAGGTGGCGAGGCGGTGAAGGCGTTTGCTGCGCGCCTGCGATGAGATCACGACAGGACAAAACGGCACGAAACTTCTGATGTTTAGCCCAAATCCAGAAAAATTCTCGCACTGTTCAAGCAAATCCTGTCCATTTAGGGATGGTCTTTGATCATAACTTACTAGAGTCTGTCGCTAATTGACAGCCTACGACATTCTTGAGGCATAAGTACGATTATACACTTAAGTAGTAGGATTACAATCTCAAAGCATAAGAACGCTGTAGTATAACACACAGGAGCCGCCAAAGGGCACCCACTATTGAAACAAAGAAACGAAGGTCGTTAGGTGAGAAAAGATGGAGGCTTGCTACAGTAATGTGTCCGTCGAGTGCTATGAGAAGTCTATGTCGTCCATGTGTGCGTGTAGTTCCGTTATCAATCGATGTCGTGAAAAATTATGAAGATACAGCGGAGAATGTCCGGTCGTGACGATCATTTCCTAAACGGATTCTTCGAGTTCGATGTACCTGTGTTCACAGGCTCCAACCAGTACATACCTGGCTGAGTGCCTTCTGGTGCTCGAATAGACATAGCATACTTCTGAGCTTCAGTCTGCGGTCCCGGAGAAGGTGCACGACGCACGGACGATCCAGTCGTCGTCCACGAGAACCTTGATGCCATTGGCGGAACGTCCTTCACAGGCTGTCGAGGATCCGGAACCCGTCTCGGCGCTCCCGTCACCTGAGAATACAAAGATTCCGAGATGCCAGAATACCGGTGCTGTGAGGGGCTATGTTGATCATGCTCGTAGTAGGACGGTAGCGCTGAAGGTCCGCCCATCTTCTCCAGCTGCCTCTGATGCCTGCCTTCCTCTGCCGCATGCATCTTCGTCAAACGCATCCCCTCTTGCTCTGGCGGAATGAAGCGCTTCGACGGCGCGTGTCCGAACAACCGCTCACCAAAGCGAAGCAACCGCCAGCGCCAATTGCCACGCTTGTCGAGGTTCTTGGAGATGGCGAATGCGGCGGTCCGTTGAGCACGCTTCTTACGCATTCGGCGGCGGAAGAGCATGAGAATAACGAGGAAGATGAACGCGCAGCCGAGGGCCATGAGCAGGATCTCCCACCACTGAAGCGGACGCGACTTTGTACTATTTGCGGCAGCCGGCGCCGTAAGGCCTGTGATAGTAGGAAGAGGGACGGCAGAACTAGTCCCTGAAGCTTGAGGGACGACAACGAGATTGGAGAGACAGACTCCCAGTCCTGGAATGACGCTCGACGTGCCATTGCAATTAGCAGCCGTGCATGATCCGCCCCGGAGAACTTGGTTCGAACTCGAGCAGGCTAGGCAGTTAGAGGGACCCGCGCCTGAACAGCTTGAACAACTCGAGTCGCAGGATTGGCATGTCGATGAGGTGATGTCGAAAAACTGCGATTTGCTGCATGTCGGAAGGCAGCGACCGTTGGTCAGGACGGGTCTGTTGGGGGGACAGCTGGAGCACTGATTGAAGGAGTTGCCTGAACAGGTTGCACAGTCGGGATGGCAAGTGATGCACGATCCCGAGGAGCTGAAAGTGTTGGAAGGACACGAAGAAACACATTTGCCACTTGAGGCGAGCTGATTGTTGGCACAAGTCAGACAAAAGTCCGCCGAGCCGGCACATGTTCCGCAGGATGACGAGCACGCTGAAATTGATGCATAAATAGCCGAGTCAAAACTGCTAACGCAAACAACTCACCAGTGCATGTCAGATTGTCCTGAGGAGACAAAAAGTTCCAGAAGGGCAGCTTGCTACACACTTTCCTTGCGAAAGGACAAACCCAGGAAGGCATCCAGTGCATTGGAGCTGGTCGACGGTCGACGCTACACTGAAGCTTGGGATCTTACAAGAAGTGCACTTAGAAGGACAGCCTAGACGGATTATGAGTCAAAGGAGCAGCACAATGAAAGGTGATACTCACTGTCACATTCGTGCTTGTTGTTGTTCGCGATCATGCTCGAACCTGACATATACCATTTCCGTCCGTCGGTACGCAAGTCCCGCCTAGGGAGAACTGCCCGTTTCCGCAGATGATGCAATCGTTCGACGTTGGCCCAGAGCAAGTTTGACAAGTGGCCGAGCAAGCAGTGCATGCTGTCCCGTTGCTGAAGCTACCATCAGGGCAGACAGTACCTGATGCTGTCTTCGATTGGACAGCGTCACATTTTGTCCGATCGTTCGCGTCCTGGGTGAACCCACTCTTGCAAGTCACGCAAATCCCACTACTGTCCTCGCACTGGCTGCACCCGAGCTGGCACACTGAGCAATCACCGTTCGAATCCAGGAAAAAGCCAGGGGCACATTTGGCGCATGCAGTCCCGTTGTCGGCTGTGGTCCAACCAGCGTTGCAGGTGCACTGTCCATTTGAGCCACACTCGCCGTTCAAGCAGTTACAGGTCGATGGGAGGTTGTTGACAATCGGCACGAGACACCGCCCCGATCCTGAGATGCCATCGTCGCAGGATGAACAGCCTGCAGGGCATGCTTGACACTTGGGACCGAAGAAACCGGACGCACAGGATTCACAGGATGCGCCTGTGAACCCAGCGGGACATATACATTGACCGGACGCAGAGCATACCCCAGAACCTGCGCATTGGGGCGAGCAGGCGTTGGACTGGATGTCTACGAGGGACAATGAAGGTGAGCCAGGAAGCTGCGCGATATCTGGGACTGAGTCCCAAAGGATGAGGTGGTTCTGCGAAGAGCCGGATGAGACAGAAACCCATATGTTGGATGAGAGCGCGAGAGAGCTCGCAGAAAGAGAAGTAGAAGAGCTAGAGTTGGACACAGGAGCGTTCGGGAGTTGCGCGAACTGCGCATTTCCGGAGTAGAGAGCCTGTGGGAAGATGGCCAAGCCTGGTTCTAGAGCAACATTGAAGGGCGAAGAGATCGAGGAAACATTGAAACCGGGAGATGACGATACAGAAGTGGACGGCGAGGTGAGAAGCTGGTGAATGAGTTCAGGGTTGGTCGTAGAGGTATACTGGCCAGGAAGGAGCAGAATCTCTGTTGCTAAACCTGGTGCAGAGAGCTTCGCACCAACTATGAGTGGAACACGTCAAAATAAACCCGATGCGCATATGATCATTTCCTGCGTACTGGTTGTGTTGGTGAAACCCTGAAGGCATTGACCTGCAAGGCAGACTACTGTAGCATTCGGCTGTGAGGCTACAAGAAATATTTAAGGCCAGTCGCTGTGTTACGAGCGAAGACATACTCACTAGCAGATACGCTTGCTAGAACAGAAAGAAAGAATACGCTCGAAAACATGCGGAGTGGGTTACAAAGAGTGATCATGACGGTGGAGGGAGGAAGAGGGGAGGGCGGAACGGAGTGCATCCAGCGCGACCGTTGTGGTAGATGAAGGAGATGGTATAATGGCCATTCTGTCCTTTTTCTTGTCGGATAATAAAGCGGATGCCCGGAGAGAACAATAGTTCACGGTAGACCGTCGCCATGTGGCGGAAACAATAGCTACGCGTTGTTGTCCTATGTTTGGACACGGCCGTCGCTTCGACCACTTTGTTCTTTCCGCCTGCGCTCCATGCCTCCTCTCCCTGTGGATCCACGTATACTCATTGCCAAAGGGACAAGGGTTGTAAAATACAGGACATGTAAAATCTACTGGTGCCCACTTCATTGCTCGGAAACCCTATGGTGGAAACGAAGCATTTGCCTAGCGCTACGACCTTGGACCGACCTCGCAAACATCAAAGATTCAAAACATCACTCGTGCACTGTTGTATGATCCCACATTTGGTGAGGAGCCAACCGTAGCTCTGAGCGATGTTGATACAGTGTTAGTGATTTCGCCGCATTGTCTTTGTTGAGGTCGTCGGTACGTTATTCATTTACCCAGAAGATTACTCCTCCTCGCTCTCAGTGTCGCTGCCGGTCTCGTAACCTTCTTCGCCTTTCTGAGGATATTGGGAATACCTTGATGTGTTGTTATTCTCGCGGGTCGTCTCCACGACGTTCAGCCTTGCAACGCCGCCTGCTCTCGACCTCATGCTGTCTTGTTTTTTCTTGAACGCTAATAGATGACCAGCATGGCCGATTCGTCAGAAATTCTCTCGTCATGCAAGTAGCGGTCACTGACCTTGTAACTCCTCCTGCAGCCCCGCCAGTCTTGCCTCTGCTCCTTGGATAAATTCATCTTGACCTTGCTCGAATTTGACCTTGGCCGCTTTCCTTACTTTGGCTGCCTTGGCTGCTGCCCTCTTTAATGCCGCATTCTTCATCGTCGCTCGTGTCGTCGCGCCCTGTATCGTCGCATTTTTGCCTTCACATGTTTTGCTATGGCTGCCTTCTTGGCTTCATGAAGCTTTTTGAAGTCTACATCGCGTCCACCGCATTCCGGTAAGCTTCTAAGGACTGTCAAAGAACACATCTGCGCGCTCACTATTGATCTCGCCTGCTATCTGATTCATCGTCCGGGTACATTTCATGGCCAACCCTCTGATGGAGGCCTTCGTGGGTCTTCTAGTCCGTGCCATCTCTACGAGCTCGGTATTATAGGGTTGTTACGTGAGCTTGAAGGTACGTGCGTGTAGTTTGCGGCTGTCGGTATCGGCGTCCGTTGAGCGAGAGCGGATGAGTGGTCGGAGGGGTTGGGGGGACTTCTGCTCGAGCAGTGTCTTTTATCCTCGCAGGCCACATCGTGGCATAGTGGCTCTTCTGCTCTTCGCATGGGCCATTGTCGCTTTGCTGTGCTGGACCTGCCGCCTCACTTCGTTCTCCGTCTAGATTCGCCACCCTTGCCACTCGCCATGCTTAAAGCACCACTGTCTTGTCCTACCGCCACTCACAGTGGTTGAACTGGTGTTATCTGCGTCGAGTTTTCCCCACCTCAAATGAACTTTCAGGATGTCGAGGAGGCTGGCTTTGCTGACAGGGACATCGTGGTGAGCGTGGCGACGGACAAAGACTATCGATCGTTCCACTTCTTGAAATTTTAAAGTTGTCAACTAGAAAGAGCGTACAGATGCAGGACATAAAAATATATTAAATGGATCCGTAATAGTCAGGTATATGTGCGCCCACGCAACGGCGTGCAATCAAACGTCGAACCTGACTACCTGCTCCCCGCCACCTCTGTCGATCTTCACCAACCTTTTCGCCACACATCCGTACAATACGCGCGTGGAAACCTGGTTAGAGAGAATTCCTGTGCTGCCTGAAGCTGCATTCTTGGCGCTCAGGACCTCTTTCAGCTTGGTCAATGGCAAGGCGAAGTTGGGCGGCGTGGAGAGGAGGGCGAGTAGCATGTGGGCGGTCAGGATCTGGGCGAGATTAGGTTTCCCGGATGGGTTGGCGGTGTTGGTCACCGAGGATAAGCTGACGCGGTGGGGGATGGTGGCTCGGGAATTTGAGAAGCGAGAGATTGAAGGTGCGCGCTTTGGAGAAAAGACAGTCAGTTCATATCCAGGATAGTGTAGATGCTGGGGACGAACATCGTTTCTTTCGCATGTGGTGGCCTGTGGACACCGCTTCCTGATGTGTCAAATGGGTGGCCTGGCATGATGAGATCGCCCACTGTTGCCCACATCTTCAACTTCATCGGAGCTTAGTCTCGAGTTTCATGAAAATGAACTAGAACGAAAGATGCTTACAGTAATCCGCTCGACTTCGTTCGTTATCCTAACCTTGGGTCTCCTCGCCGATCGCGATGGGGTGGCATTGGCTGGGTTGACTCGTGGTCGGAGAGGTGTGGGAGGCACAATCTCTACCTCTGACGGATCATTTGCGTCGACAGGTGCAGATAGGGGCGGAGTGCTCTGTTTGTGAAAAATAATCGTGTTATCGTCTTCTGCGTCCTGTTCCGGCTCCCCATTGTCCGAATTTGGAGATCGAGGCTGCACTGTAACGTCAGGTTCCTCAACATGTTCCGATTCCGGTTCCGGTTCCTGAACAGGATCAATATGCTCCTCGGGCTCCTCGACAGATAGTTCCTGCATCGACATGGACGAAGACGGGCGGCTGATGCTTCGCGGCAGCGGACTGCGGACGGCAGACACCGGGCTCGCAAACGACGACGTGACATCACCCAAATCCACTTGCTCATTCAATAGTAGATCGTTGAACTGGAGGGTGCGTGCAGGTGTGCGCAACGGTCCCCCCGGAGTACCCCAGAACATGTCCTCCTGCACATCGGCCCTGGGGGTCGATGGCGACGGCTCTGGAAGAGGCGCTCGAGTGGTTTTCGCCTTCCCTATATGACGAGGAGCAGACCGCTTTTTCTGAAGCGTTTCTTTCTGAAAGTGAAAGAATGGGATAAAGATGGATGTACGTCACTTGAATCGATGATACGCACTCGAGTTTGCAACTGCTTGATTCTGGCATTCAAGTCGTGAATCCGTTGTTCCTCTTCATTCGCCAGAATTTAGGCGAACCAGGGAGATCTGAGGGTCCTGCGGTTTTAGCCTTTACTTAATGGTTGACAAAGACAGCATCGAGTGATCGGCGGTGACTGACTTGCTGCAATGCATGGTCTAGAGACTTCATGTTCTGTCGTATCTCGTGCAGCTGCTCAAGGATGGCGGTCACTTGCGACTGAGCTCGAGGCATAGGACGAATGGACCAACTGACGATTCAACAAGGCATTGGGATACATGAACAAGAGGGTACCAGGCAATACGCTACCACTCACTAACGCTCCAGGTACTTCAATGCAGCCTCTGCATATACCTCGGGCTCCGGCTCCTTTGATCGGAGCACGTCTTCCCTTCGCACTGTAGGATGCTTCCGCAGAGGAGTGGCGCTGACAACCTCAACTCGCGCGATCTCTGCTGGGGCCCCATAGGATCCGGCTCGCGAGCACTTGAGTGTCGCGCTACTGGAGCAGGAGGCAGGAGGGTGAACAGTCCGAGCTCTGATGGATCGGCATCGCGGATGAGGTCGCCTAATGGGGTGTCGAGGACGGCGGCAGTGAACGCATTTCCGATGGGAGCAGCCGAGCTCGCTGTGGCTGTTGCGGCAGAGCGGATGGACCTGGCAGTGTTGGCGAGACGGTCTATGTGATCTGATAGAGAGGGCATGTTTCGTTGATCAACCTCCGGAAACTGACTGCCGCAGTCGCGCTGAGACCAAACGCGTTGAGACCTGCCCTAAATCCATCCACTCACTCCTCCCTCCTGCCTGCGACTCAAGTTTTTCCTTCATCTGTGCTCTTCAACTGGTGAGTTTCCTCTTATGTTTTTCTCAAATCTAAGATGCAACTCTTGATCCAACTGCTGTCTGAGTGCGCTGCACACTGTTGATCAAAATCATCAATCTAACCTATGTCCTCTGATCTTTCTCAATGCTGTGTTCTCATCCTTCCGAAACGGCCTCTAACTAATTGGTCTTCCTCTCGGTATCAGCCAGGTCCCCGTGTGGAAATCGCCCTCGATAATCTGACAGTCGTTGCGAATCAACCGCAACTGCGATTTGGGTACGCCGGAAGCCAGGTATGCGTGAAGTGTAGATCGATCAGGGCTGGTGCGATTCTTGAGTACTTGGATGATGGCGTTCTGTACTGCTGTGTTCTCTGTGCTCGAATGAGACGAATGTGCATCTCCATGATCATGCGTCCACCATGGGTCAAAATCACGATCACAAATGTATTGAGAATATTCCTGAGCCGCATCAGATGAGCAAGCGCTGTCGCTTAGCGCTAACCGTGGGGATGCCTTGCATCGCACGCCGTTGCTCGCTCCATTGAATATTCCGCGAAAATACCCCCTTCCTCTCCTCTCCTTCAGTCCGCCACCAACATCACCAGCACACCCTTCGACTCTCTTTTCTTTCTTTCTTCATGACCCGGAGCGCTGCCGCCTCCCCTGGCCGCAAAGGCGCCTGGGAACCGCTCCCCGTCATTGTATACGGATATGCTGTGCATCCTCTCTCCCCCTCCCACAGGGATACCCGCATCTCCCATAAATATCGCACGTCGACTGCGACGGCCTCGTCATCTGCCGACTCGCTCGTGCACAGGGATGTCGTTTCCTTGGAAGTCGGAGACCAGGTCTACGCCTTTGAGAAGTATACCCCCAAAGGCAAGGAGACGGAAGGAATTTGGTACAGAGGGTGCGTTTCCGTCCACTGCTTTCTATTGTCAATCATTCATCTTGCTACAGCTATGTGGTTTGCACGACACGACGCCCTCCCGTGTCGTGGAACGCGTCCTCGGACCCTTCATCCTCGAAGGCCCCCAAGGTCGAAGAGCCTCAGCAGGTTTTTATAGGTATCTTCCCTGCATCCCACATTTACATCAGGGATGAACTTCCAGACGCCGAGGGGCGTCTAGCCGATGTGGCTGCTGCGTTTCACAGTGGTGCCGATGTTTCGCTGGATGTCTTCAAGGCTGGGGCCATGGACACGCTCCGGGAGGAAGAGGAAGACGATGCTTTAGCACAGAGGAAATCTTTCAAACTTGGACCACCTCCTGACCAGGCAAAGTCTTCGCGCGCAGGCCTCCCCGTGTACACCCCCAGCATTCGCTCTGTCTCCTCTGCCGATTCGCATGAGATGAACAAGCCGCTTCCTCCTCGTCCATCTCTGAAGTCTGGAGACGATACAGCATCAGGTGCGGCACAGCCTATCGTCGACGAGATCGCTTCCGCTCTTCGCGAATGGCACACCCTCATGTTTCAATACTTGGCTCGCCGTGATTACAAACTCTTCCAGACAGTACGCGAGCACATAGAGGCACTCCATCTGGGCCGCCGACAGCTACTTGCACAGACCCTCAGTACAGAAGAAACTGTCAATCTTCGGCGCGACTGTGTTATGCGGTTGGTGAGCGGAAACATCGTACAGGGCCTTGATGTCATCGTTCGGCACCCCACAGGTGGAGGTTTGGTCACCGTTGATGCAGACGGCGAACTCGACACTCGAAATTGGATGAGTGCCGTTCGGATGTATGCCATGCAGGCCTCACTGGCTTATATGAATGCAGCTCCTGAACCTGTCAAAGGTCTGCGGTCTCATCTCAGTATGGATAGCTCGAACATGGCGCCTCTCCCCACTCCGGCTCACTCAGCGTTTCCCGAATATACCCGGACAAGGAGCCATTCTCACAGATTCGATTCTTTTTCTAGTATGAAGGATTCAACGCCTAAATTTTACCATGTATTCCTCGAACTGCGCGCATTCGTAGCCTCCCTCTGCTCTCCCGGCGAGACAGCAGAAGCTCTACTTTTCTCTGTACAACAAGAACGAATCCCGGTTCGTCACAGAAGATTTCTGTGCCATCCTTAATCACAATGGGGTCCTCTCGCGCGATCCTTCAGCTCGCATCCGCACTCTTTTCACTGACTTAGCCCTGTCCGACGTACGAGATCCGGTCTATCTAGTGTGTCGTATCGTCCGAAATGGGTCGCTCAAGATTGGTACCCACATGAGCAGCGGTGTACCACAGTCTATGGATGGGGGCAGACGGGTTTCGGATGTTTCTTCTAGAGATTCAAGCCCAGTTGTGTGGAACGAATCGACGCTCAATCTCAATTTTGGTCGTCAGACAACATCGGACAATTATGCGACCTACCGGCGGCCATTCGGATGTGCGGTCCTGGAGCTCACCCAGTTGAGCAAACTCGCCGCTGATCACAGCGAGGTCTCTTCGACCAAAGAATTCACAATGCCCATCTTTGTACCTGCCAATGAGGCTATCTTCTCGATGCTACATCAGGACATCATTGGCAACAATTCGAAGGAATTCGAGAAGTCTCCTAGGTGTGTCACAGACAGGACTGACAATATTATATACTCCAATTCTTACAGGCATTGATAGGGCCGAAATGATTGCAGTCTCGGTCAAAATCTTTCACGGCAATGCTAGCACGATTGTGAAAGAAAACACATCCCTGCTTTCTGATGTACCACTGACTCTGCGGCTTGGTTTTCCCGATGTCGTGTTCCCTGGCGATGTTCGGAACGAGCTCTACATCAAACTCTGGAGCGGCGACTTTCCTTCTTCTCACAATAGCACAGCACGACGTAGTGTTCCTAATTTCGCTCTTGCTCGAGGATCCGGGACGCCCACAACCAACAACATACAAGTGACTATGGAGGTGCGCGATCGAGACGGGAGAATCTTAGACGATATCATATCGCAGGGAAGTGGCGAGCCCAAAGTATCACAGTTTCACTCCATGGTGTTCCTTCGCAACAGCCAGCCAACCTTTGGTGAACTCGTCAAACTAAATTTCCCCATGGATAATCTTCCCCAGTGGCACCTGTTTTTCACGTTCAGATATCGTAGCTCGAGAGACAAACAAACCAGTCGGGGCGATAGCTCGGATCGGCCGTTTGCGTTCGCATTCTTACCTCTCGCGCCAGAGGGTCTCTCGTTCCTCGAAGATGGGCCTCACACACTCGTGCTCTACCGGGCGGATCGGTTGAACCAGGTCACGCCAGAGTTATACCTAGGCGCGAAATCATGGTTGGCGGCTGGTCAACGGCCAGAGCAGGTTGCTGTTCCTACTGAACTACAGAGGATCGCACCACCTATGCGGGACAACTTGGTGATTCGTTCTTCTCTCTGTTCTACTCGTCACACGCAACATTCCGACCTGCTGAGTCTCCTCAATTGGTCTTCTATCAATGACGCAGAAGTGCTTTCAGCCGTCTTGACTAGGTTCACCTTCGTCGGCGAACTAGAAATTGTCAAATTTTTGCGGAATATCTTCGACTCGCTGTTTGGCATCCTCGTTTCAAAAAGCAACCAGTCTGGCGAGATGGACCTGCTTGTTTTCAATGCTCTCGTGACTGTCCTTGGTATAGTCCAAGATCGGCGCTTCAGCAATTTTCAGCCTGTGTTAGACATCTACATCGAAAAGCACTTCAATTGTGCGGGCGCTTCGTCGCACATGATACAATCTATGAATCGCCTGCTGGCCAACCCAACAGCGTCCGAATCTGCCCAGCCTCTACGCGCCGCTCTGAAAGTATGGCATTATATCTTCAAGTTCATTGCTAGATCAAGGGAGTTACAGAAGGCGAAGGAAATGGGTATGGGTGGCGGGGCTACGGCGGAACACCTGGAGGCAGCATTCAGACGAGAATTGCAAACCCATCTGTTAGAGGTCACTCGGATGATGGCCACCATCTCCCCCCCTTCGATCATCGGCACTCAGACCATCGCACTGCAGCATTTCACATCCATCCTCCCGGAATTGGCCAAAATCTTCTCCACTGTGGAGTTGGTGGCAATCGCGACCCGATTTGCCAATGCAGTCGTCGGGGTCAGGGGCAAAATCGTCATCTGGAAACTCATCATGTATCTTCAAATCGTGAAAGGTTTCTTGTTCGATAATGCACAGTCGCGATTACTGCTTGTCGAGGCGGTAGGCTCTTGGATCAAGCCTCATTTCGGCAAGTTTGACGAGTACGCGCATATAGTGCCGGGAGACGTTGATGCTCTACAAGACGCGGCAAGAGTCAATTGGCTAGAGAGCATTAGGCTTTGCGTGACTATTATCGCGCTCATGCTGGACAAACTCCAGCAGTGCCTGGTCGATCCTATCATCGTTGCGAACCACAACCATCTTCGTCAGGAACAGGACAACATAGAATATCTACTCTCGTTGATTCCAAGGTATGACTCAGTATGTCTTTATCTTGTTCTTTGTATTGATTGTAGCTGCTCGCAAGACTGCTTGCTTCCTACCGCGAATTCCAAAATCCCGCCAATGCGAAGGCAGTGCAACAAATCAGGTCTCCAGCCACAACTCCTACACCCATCCCCGTGATCTTCCCAGAATCATACCCATTCTCGCTAGTTGCTCACCTCCCCAACACGTCGAAAAAGTTCAATGGTGCTTATCATGGAGAGGGCCAGATACTATTTAGCCCTGCACAAGGCGAAACGGCCGTCACATTCCTGGTCCTTGTATTGTCGTGTACAAAGAAGCACCTCCTGGACTTCTTTGCGTCAATCTTCGAAATTGAAGGACGGGATAACTTTGCCGCTCTGTTGATGCAGTTTTTCGAAGTCGCCAGTTCGATCCTGGACAATGACGCGTGGCCAAGCAACTGGTTGAACATCAATATTCT
Organism: Heterobasidion occidentale; assembly: GCA_039111635.1. Lineage (NCBI taxonomy): Eukaryota > Fungi > Basidiomycota > Agaricomycetes > Russulales > Bondarzewiaceae > Heterobasidion > Heterobasidion occidentale. The sequence continues at coordinate 1,225,843 of JBCAQO010000006.1, forward strand.
GGCGCACAAGGTCCTGATCAAAATGATGGAATCTGTCGCTGTTTTCTTAGAGAAGGATTTTATTCCCGGTCCGGATGCGACCTTCCAATTCAATGTCGAGCTATGGAGGGACGGGATCCACATGCTACTCAAGCTTCTTTCATCTGATCAATTGGTCATTGAAGAATTCAGTCCCCAGGTGAGATATTTGACTACCTTGAGTATGGAATGAGCGTTTATGTTGCCTGGACAAATAGAAACGCCGAGCCGTGTGGCGGCTTGCTGGCGACATACGCGGCGATGGAGCAGCAATCTTACTACAGCTCTGGGATGTCCTTGGTTGGTCTGAGGAGCTATCTGAGAGTACGGGGGCGGTCACACGATATGGCGTAAGATTTTGTCTTTTTTCTCTGTTCCGGTGGCTCAGCATTCACATTTAGGGATATCAAACTTTGCTAAGTTCCCTCGTCGGTCAAGTCGTCAATCTTTGCCTCAGCCATCACGATCAACTCCGTAGCAACGCCGTCCAAATTCTTTACAGCATGATCGTCTCACAGTACCACGAACACCAGCACTTCGACAATATTGAGAACGAACTAGTCAATAAACTCGACTCTTTGTTCATGTCCGATAGCAAAGGAGACGACATTTCACGAGCCTTCTTCATCAGTCAACTTCGCCAGTTGTTCGACTCGTCCTCTTTGGACGAGCAACTTCGAGAGAGGGTTGCCAATTTCCTTCAATCCGTGGATGACTTCCTGGATCTTCTACTGAACGTCCGCGCGCTGCCCGAGGGCGACGAGTTTGCTGACGATCGTGTCATCGCTACTGTTTGTCCTGGTCTTTCCAGATACTGCAGCCATTTACTGACTTTCGGTTCTTCTTTGAAAGCTTCGACTTATGAACTTCATCCGACGCATTGGTCGAAATGAGATCTATATCAAATACGTGCATCAACTAGTTAACGTATGCTCTGGACATAGCTCGACTCTTGTTGCTGCAACTGATTTTTTGCTCTGTAGATGCATCTTCAGTCGCAGAACTTTGTCGAAGCAGCACTTACGTTGAAGCTACATTCCGATCTCCACGAATGGGATCTAAATTCGTTTGTCGAACCCATGGAGGAACTTGGCCTACCACAGCAGTCACAATTCCATCGAAAAGAGACGCTTTCGTTGCTGATATTAGATTATCTTGGTTTGTCTTTCACGACTACTCATTCAGTCGAATTTTGCTCAATGAATTCATAGGTAGAGGAAAAGCATGGGAGAGTGCCATTGAGATATGCAAGGAGCTGGTCTTCCAGCATTCAGAGGTCACGTTTAACTAGTGCGCACCATCCTTGCTGCCAATGGCTGTGTTGCTGATTAGGTGAACAGTGGACGCCTTGCTGAGATTCTGCGCCATCAAGCTGCCCTCTTGGAGCATATCGTCACCGATCAGCGCTACTATCCTGACTATTTTCGAGTTGCTTTCTACGGCGATTTCCCAGCTGCCATTCGCAACAACCAGTTCATTGTAGGCATAATCAATGCATGTCCGTACTCTAGGCTAAATCGTGATTACAGTACCGAGGGTTCGAGTGGGAGAAGTTTGGGGCCTTCTGCGAACGCATGCTCAACAAGCACCCAGGCGCACAGCTCCTCAGGACTGTGGGAGAGCCTCCCGTCGACATCAAGTTTGGGAACGACCAATACATTCAATGCACAGCCGTCACGCCAGAGCCGAACCAAGCGCTGCCCATCTTCACTAATCCTGATGTTCCGATCGCAGTACGGACATACTATGAACACAGGCACATATATCCCCACATCCTTCGCTGCCGTACAAGAGACTGACTCGTTTTCGTCGTTTATAGCGCAATCAACCTGTTCAGCTGTTCACGACCAGTGCCCAAACTGGACAGCGAGGGTGTGGAGGAAGTGTGGATTGAAAAGACCTACTTTACCACGGAGGAATCGTTCCCCACGGTTCTGCGACGATCCGAGGTCGTCGCGCGGGAAGTGCTGGAAATCTCGCCGATCGAATCCGCTCTGCAAGATGTCGAACAAAAAACAAGGGAGTTGGCGGCCCTGAACGTTCGATACTCGGCATTGTCCAAGACAGCGCAGGTTCTGTCGACGAATCCTCTCGCCATGACTCTAAACGGCGTTGTCGACGCACCTGTCAACGGCGGCATCGCTCGTTACAGGCAGGCGTTCTTGACACCAGCGTATCTCATAAGGTATCCTGAGCGTGCAGAGGATGTGGAGAGGCTGCGAAACAGCATCGACGAGCAGGTCCGTGGACACATCTTCGTCGAAATGGCCGTCGACTGATTCGCACGTTCGTTCGTTTTCTCACAGGTCCGCGTCATCGACAATTGCTTGCGGCTGCATGGGCAGTTGTGCCCGCCGGAGATGCTGGCATTCCACGAAACCATGGAGAAGTGGTTCAGGAAAAACTTCCAGGACGAGATCCGCCGGCTGTCCGTCGACGGGCAGTCCGAGCGGCCGTCGTCCCGCGTGACTGGCCCGCCGACTGCGTCCTCGTACGCGCCCTCCGTGAACGACTCGGCTTCCCTCCAGCGCACGGTGTCCTCAACCTCCACCACGCGCCCGCAGTTTGTTATCCCTCCCCTCCAGCTCGGGCGCCCGGTCATGACGCCGCCGCCGGACTCGCCACGGGAGAGCGCCAATCCCGGCAGCGGCGCCGCGCCGAAGCAGACGCCGCTGCAGCGGCACCTCGCGCACCTCGCGCGGCACGGGATGAACGGCGTGTCGTCGGCGCCTGGAGAGGGCGGCACCGGGAGCGACTCGGTCTCGGCTGGCTCGCCGCAGGGCTCGCTCTTGAACGTGGTCGGCGTGGGAGGACATCCCGTCGCGGCCAGCAGCGGGTCTATCATCGGCAGCGTGGGCGGCTCCCTGAGAGGGCGCTTTTCGCGGTTGGGGAGCCTGAACTTCGGGCGGAAGGATGGCCCGTGATGCATGATGTGCGCCCTTGTTTTTTATTATTTTGGTTTCATTTCGTTCTGTTTTCCTGTTTTCGTTTCGTTCGTTCGGAGGGGCCGATCTACTCTCGATTCAATATGCGTCGCTCATTTATTGTAGTTATTATCTGGGATGCGGTGCTTCCTTTCGCGCATTGTAGGTTTTCGATTAATCCAAGTAGGTAGCAAAGCGAGATACCAGCATTTGTTGTTGTATAATGCAAATTGACGTTCCCTTTCTCGGCTTCGACGCGGACTCGCGGCGCAGGCGAACGCGCATGGCGGACAGGAGTGTGAACGGCGACTCGTTCCGGAGAAAGGCTACAATGTATGTGAAGGACGAAGGTGGGCGGGGACGGACAAAAGATATCGTACAGATACTACAGGACGGCGGCGAGCCGGGTCTCGAAACGTGAAGGGACGAAGGGCGTGCTATGTGGTGAGGAGATCGTGTCTAGGGGACATGGAAGATAGATGGTGGAACGAACACACCGAATGATACAACAAAACGAAGAGAATAAGGAGTTACGGAAATAAGATAGTCGACCGGCGGCCTCGACGGTCCATGTGAGTAGTACTAGGTGTGTGTGCGTGCGCGTGCAGTGCGCATGACGGGCTCCCCTTTTCCCCGCTAGATGTGCCCATAGCCGGCGGACAGCCGCTTATCTGGTCTGAGGTACTTTCCGTGGCTCAAGGCGGCGGAGTGGTACGGGTTCGGGCGCACGTGCTTAGAGCCGAGGCGGTGCGAGCGCTGGGCGACGCCGGGATGGGCGAGCTGCGGCTGCTCCAAGATGAAATCGTGCGTGGAGAATTCATCCGAATAGCGGTAGGGCGACATCCCGCCCGGATACGGCATGTCCATGGCGTTTTCCTGGTCCTGGGCGTGCGACGGGACGAACAACGGGCCGACAAAGTCCAAGGCGGGCTGCGCCGCGGGGACCTTCGGTTGCACGAGGGTCTGGAAGCCGCGAGCATCAGCGAGCGCGCGCACAGGCGACGGGTTAGAGAGGGTGCTCACGTATTTGGAGAGGACCTTCTGCAGGGCTGGGGCGAGTCTGGACCAGCGGAACACCTTGATGTCCTTCTCGATGTGCCGCGGCTTGGGGGCGGGATAGTCCATGATTTGCTGGAAGAACTCGGAGAGGCGCGCCGTCGTCTTGTTGATGGTGATGGGGTGGAGGCCCTCGAGGTTGCGCCGGATCCGGTTCTTCTCCTCAACGGAGAAGTTGTTTTGGACGAGGTATTGCAGGAGGGAGATGATGTCGACGGAAGTGACGTAGAACTCGCCGTCATCGACGCGATAGATGCAGGAGACGATGACCTGGTCCTCCTTGTAGTCCTCCGGCTCGATGGACTTGCACGTAACCAAGATGTTGTTAGCGTCCTGCGTGCGCGCGAACTGCACGAGGCGCCTGCCGGCGCTCAGCTCCTTGACGGTGAAGCCCTCGGTCATGGATTCGAAGGGAGAGACGATGACGAGGTTGAGTTCGCCCAGGTCTCTTTCCGGTCCCGCGAGCTCGCTCCGGCGGAGAAGCTGGGAATGAGGCAGGCGCGTCGAGTGACCTCGCTTATTACGTATCGGGTAGTGTGAGGGTTTCACAGGGTACGTGGGGGAGAGGTGGGTATTTGTGGCATCAAAGACAAAGTGTTCTGCGAGTGAAGGAACGTTTGCCACAAGCTCAATTTCGTCCTTCAGCGAGATGACGTATCTACATGGGTATCGTTCGGGTGAATACAGCGCGGTATGGGGAAGCAACAACTGACTCGCTCGCCAATACGTGAACTGGCCAAAGGTGACCGAGTCCAAGACTACATTGTCCGAGTCCAACGCCTGCACGGACACCGAGACGGTTGGAGAGGTTCTAGACTCACTGGGATCTGGGATAGAGCCCTCCAGACGCCATTTATCCAGCGCGTCTTCGCGGAAGATGACAGTCTGAATGGCTCTGTCGCCAACGACGAGGCGGAGATAGACGTTGTTCGAAGGGCGGTAGAGATTTCGAAAGCAGGTGTAGACGGTGATGGGGATGCCGTGCTCGCCTTCGATGGGGGTGTAATCCAAGACGCGAAACATGCCGAGGGAGGAGACGGCGAGGCAATCGTCCGCGGACTCTGTGCCCATGGGAAGGTCTGAAGGAGGGGACAGGGCATCTGTGCCTTGATCTGATTCTAGCAGGGTGTAAGTTGTGGACTGAGAGGAGCGGGAGGTGGAAAAGGTAGATTGTGAGGGCGGGTCGAGGGGGCTGGGGGAGGGGGAGGAGGACATCGTGGACGGGGAGGGGAGGGAGGGAGGGGAGTAGGATGTGGACGTGGGGGAGGTGAGACAAGGCGGAGGAGCGTCGGGAGGGTTTATATACGAGGGAGAGGAGGATGAAAGGTGGCGGGAAGAGGTTCAAGTGCCGAGGGCCTGACATATTGTCTGTGTCCCAAATCGGTCCCGGTCAGCACTCGACCTCTCCTCCCCCCGCGTCCTCCTTCCGCACCTCGCCCCGCACGCCCGTCCACATGGGCACTCACCGCCAGCAGCAGTGGCACCGGAGCCCCGCACCGTCCGCGCAGCCACGCAGCGGTGTGTGGCCGCAGCAGGGATGGCTCGCGGGTGGTGTGGCTCTGAGGAAGAGTTTGGAGGGTCGGCTACTCAAGCGCGGTCGGTCGGTAGCCTCGTGCTCAGCAAGCCAAACAAGACAGCACAATCTCAGATCTCCTCTCCACCCCGCCGTCCTCTCGGGCCTCCCTCCCCCTCACACCACCATCCACACAAACATCCCTTCCCGCTCTCGTCTCCTCGTAACCGCCGTGCACCCCTCGCTAGAGGCACACATGGCCGCTTCATCAGACCCGAGCCAAATAATCACCAAAAAAAAATAGATCAGAATTCACGCCCTGGTTGCTTCGCTGCCCCCGACGGCTCAACTTGCTCCCTCATGCGACGCGACTGCCCTCCCGGGAACCCTCCGTCCCTCCACATCCCCGCAGACGTCGCCCACCCTGAGCCAGCTCGCATCCCTCACAATTATCCTATCTCGCGAGGCACAGCCTGGCACGAGAAACGGCGATTTAACAAGTGCAACGCTCGCGGTCTAGACCCACCGATCTAATGGCCCGCTAGCCCAGCTTAGCACCCATTGGGCGCAATCTCCCTGTCCGGCAAGGACCACTTGGAGCTTCGCCCTCATCCGCACTCAATGGCCCACCGGCTCCTCCATTTTTGTAACCGCCCTCCCCATTCCACAAAGTCGATCCCCCATATCCGACTGCCAAAGGTGGCCTCCGAGTCGGCGCCAGGCAAAAGTCCCAGTCCAACGACAGGGCGGACCCCCCAAGCGCAGCCTATACGTTGAGATGACCCGCGCGGAGAGTGCGATCAACCTCGCTCGAAGGACGGGCGGCCCGTCGATCATGGAAAACCCACACAGCTCCGTCGTATAATACGACGCCAAGCGACGGGCGAATGCCCGAAGCGCAACCGTAGATACGACCAATAATGCCGCCAGAACCGCATCTCAATTTGAGCGTGCCCTGGAGCAGAGGCGGAAACCATGCGTTACATGCAAAGTACTCTGCTCTTCAAGGTGAATAAAAATTTGGCCGGTAATGACTCTACCATCTGACCGTCAAATAAATGCGTGGTCAGAAGAAGGAAAGCGACAAGGGAAAAAAAAAGGTGCATCTCTACTGCGCCGTTATGGAAAACCATCTCAGACGTCTGCGCCTTGTCTGACGACTGCCACCGGGTCAGGACACGGCCCACACGTCAACCGAGTCGGGTGGCAGCACACGGCCGTGTGCCTTTTAGGGAAATACGGGATAGATTGTCCGGTGGCTGACGCCTCGGGAGGTCAATTTTGCAGGCACGTTACATGCCTTGGGTCCCAGACGCCTTCTGCGCCCTCCTGCGCCCGCCACACGCGCGCGACAGGCGGAATGGAGCCCTCTGCCGACAGCACGCGCTGGCAGACGGTGCACTGCGTCTCGAACAGGCCCTCGTAGGTCACGAGCATCTCCTGTCCAAGGTACAGCGGTCGGGGGCCACAATCAACATCGGCGAGCGGACCCATCGGGAGGCATGACAAAGCCAAGAGGAGGGTTTGAATTCCAGAAAATTGGGGGTCGTCGATGATCCGGCGGCGAGGGAGGGCGGCACGGGACGTCAGAGAATTAGTGTGGCAGGACGATCGAGTGCGCGCGCACCATGAAACATTGGAACGGGATCCGCGGCGCGGATTGGACCATCCGCGCGATGTACTGCGAGAGCTTCAGAAAGACTTGATAGTCAGACTCTGAGTGGGGAGGTTTCTGTGTGGCAAGGGAGGGCGGTGAGCTCTCCATGACGTCCCGGGATTCGGAAAAATATAAGTCAATGGGCCCTACCCTTTCTCGGGCCCCGAACGCCGTGACGGTCTCTATGAGCAAAGGCCGATCGTCGTACTTTTGAGACCTGGCCTCCTTCGGATCCTCGTAGTGCCCGAGGACGATGAACGCCTTGAGGACATCCGGAATCACAACCGCAGCAGGAGCGGGACGCGCAGGTCGCGCGGCTCCTTGGGGCCCGACAGCCAGATGTGCAGCCTCGCCTCTCGCGACGGCGCCGCGTTGAACTGGCGAATGTAGTCGGGACGCCCGCTATCGACAGCGGAGGGTCAGAAGGCTCGGGAGACGGGAACAGCGACGCGGTCCGGGGGTGGAAGGAGGGGTACGGCCGTGGCGACTCGGGCGTCGACGAGCGCCTGTCCGCCGCCAAAAGCGCGCGGCGTCAGATCCAGAGACAGCGCAGAACCGTGTGCAGGCCTACCGACGCTTGCGGGCCCCCGTGCGGCCACCGTCCTGAGGCCCGAGTGGTCCCTGCGCTCGCTCTCGGCTGCCACCCGCAGCGCCTCCTGCACCTTCGTCTGCAGCAGCGCCTTGCGCACCTCGGTCGCCTCGAACAGGACGCGTTTCATCGTCTCCAGGAGAGTTCCCGGCGCGGGATCGGGGCCGACGTCGAGGCCCGGTGTGCGGAGGAGCAGGGGCGGCAGCTGGCGCAGGCCGGGCACGCGCGCGGAGAACTCGGTGAGCGCGTCTATCTGGGATTTCAGGGTCGTCAGTACAGATTGAGGCGCCGTGGGCGATGCAGAGTCGGTGGGAGGGTCCATCGGAGGAGACGGTGGAGGAGGTCGCGGGTCGGGTGTGGTGGTGCAGTGGTAGTTGCTTCGGAGGAGCAGCTCCGCGGCCGCACAGCCGGGCGCGACACGGGCGCTAACTCGACACGTGGGAATTCGATTACCGATGCGGAATCGAGTGGTTGGATCTCAACTTATGGCATCTGCTGCTGCTACTTACTCAATACCAATGCCCTTTCTTATTGATCTCACCTTTTTTCTCTCGAAGCGTTGGCTTCGTCCGCTCGCCCTTCTCGTGTGCCCAGGCCGGAATTTCTGATATCTCGATTGCCGCGTGGAAAGGCACGGTCTGCGGTCACATCTTTGAAGCCTCGCCTATCAGTAGCACATACAAATATCCAACACCAATGTAGACGAGGCATTTCACGGCGTCGCGTTCGCGACTGGCGGCTCCCACAAAGGCTCGATTTAATGCGCTCGTCTGACCGCCCCTTCATATGAGTCCACGACAACATGCCATCATCAGCCGGACGCTTATAAATGGGCAGGGTGGGTGTCGACGCGCCCGCGCATCAGAAATTCCACGACCTACTTACTCACTTATTATGCGAGCCCCGCAAAACAATAGCGGCCCAATTCCTGGCGCCGTCGCGAACCCCCGCCAGACGTCGCCGCAGCCTTGCTCGCGACGCGAGAGGCCCTGATCACGGGCTGCTAGCCGACAATCTTACCACTTCAAGTGTCCACCCGTCTTCTCTCCAGGAGAAGCGCGACCAGAACAGAACAGAACAGAACAGAACAGAGCGTTAGAACCAGGGAGCGCACGGTCCCTTTTTCTTTTCTCCGGTCGACCCTCGAAATCACGATGTCCTTTTCCTTTTGTCGTGGAACGGACTGTGCGCCGTCCGAATCATTACCCGCCACTGGTTCTCTGGGGTTTGCAATGGTAATCACTGCTCAGTGGTCAGAAATTCGATACTCTTGGTACAGTGATAAGCGCCCGACGTCCCCCTCTCGCACGGCACAGCATCGTGACGTACACCGCGAATATCAGAGCCCTGTCGACGGTCCAGAATAGCCATAGAAGGAAGGTATCGTGTTCGCTCGATCCTAGTAGTAATACTCAACTGCGTGCGTACTGACGATGGAAATTTCCCGTGACTTGCATTCAATCGCGACGAGTATCCAGCCAAACCAACGTCTGTTCGAGTTCAGGGCCGATAGAGCACTCGTCCTCATGACCGTTGGCGATTCGCTCGTTCGCCTCAGACGATGGACTTCAACGATGCCGACGACGTCGACGGCACGACGCGCGCCGGCCAGGGATCATATTGTATCGAATGAATTTGTGCTTCCGTCTATGAATCGAAACTACTACTAATGGACAATGCAACGGACCCCATGTGACGACGATGCCAAAAAAGGTGGGAGAGTGAGAGTGAGAGAGGTAGGGAGACAGGCGCGCACCATGACACGGGGCGGCGGTATAGGGATAGTGTGCGGGCGTGTGCAGGGAGGATAAACCTGCGAAAGCGAAGAGAGGACGAGGGTGAGGGTGAGGGGTGAGGGCGAGGGCGAGGGAGGGAAGAGGAAAACAGCGGGCGGACGCCAGGACAGAGAAGACGAAACGCGACCCCAGCCAGCATTACGATACCATAGTAGAGTATCCACGGCGCGGCTCGAAAAAAAAAGAGAAAAAAGAAAAAGAAAAAGACACAGAAAACAGGTCAGAAGGGTATAGGACATGGTAATAGAGTGCAACAATATATAGAACGACAAATGTCCTTCGAAGGCACCGGAACCGATCGAGCCTCGTCCGTCTCTCGAAACTAGCGTCCGGGGTCGAGGGGCCCCAGCGGCCCGTAGTCGTCCGACCCCGCGCTCCCGCCCCCGCTGCGCCGCTTCGCGTGCGTCTTCCAGTCGCTCCCGACCGCCGAGCTCGCGCCCTCCGTCGGCCGCGTCGGCGACACGGGCGACTGTATCGGCGGCATCATCCCCCGCGAGACCGGCGTGTACGCCCCGCCGGGCCGTCCGACAGCTGGAACCGCGCCGGCGGGGCGGGGTGGAGATAGTCGGTCGACGAGTTCGCGGACGGCCGCTCGTCCCAGCCGCGGTCGAGCATGGCCTCCAGCTCCGCGCCGCCCACCGTGGTGGCGCTCGCGAGGGCCTGCGGCGCGAGGTGCTGCAGCCCCGGCGGTGGCGGCGGATACTGCGCGTTGTTCTCGTTGTAGCCTCCGATCTGTGGGCCCCACTGATCTTCTTCGGAGGACGCGATCGAGACCGTGTCAGACCCGTCGTACTGGCTGTGCGCGTCGGAGCGCACGCCGAGAAAGTCGGTGTCGCCGGCGTTGTATCCTGACGGGTGGGCCCGCTCGAACTCTCGTCGCCGCTTCTCCTCTCTCCGGAGTTTCCGCAGACGAGAGCGCTCCCAGTCTTCCCATCGTCTCAGAGGGATCGAACTTCCCGCGAACACCCCCTTGCCCTCCCCGTGGCCTTCGCCCTTTGCCTCGCCTTCCACCTTTCTGTAATAAGAGGAGTCAGCGACGGCCGCGATCAGAGAGTAGCAAGGCGCGCATTCACCTTGTTTCACCCCACGAAAAGTCATCAAAGTGCCAAAACGCGTAGACGGGAAGGACGAAGTTCCATACTGGAAGCGCGACCAAGTAGATCAACATCCAGAACACATAGACGACCTTCCGCGTAGTGATCAAGATCAGGACGGCAGGAAGCCCAAGGACGGCGACGAGCAGGAGCAAAGGAATAGCCTCCTCAAAGGATTTAGGGGGGTTGATTCCAGAGGAGATGACGAGCATGTAAGTGAGCGTGATGGCGATGGGAAGGACGACGGTGCCGAGGAGATCCATGAACACAACGAACTGCATGCTGAAGCAAAAGGTGCCGCAGAGGTTGCGCACGAGGACGAGCTCCATGAGATTGTGGATGGTAGAGTTGATCCACCGACGGCGCTGGGAAAGCAAGACGCTGAACGTATCTGGGACGACGGTGCGGCACCTCGCCTGTGGAAGGAACATCATCTTGCGATTGGGAAAGGTCCGGAGCAGGCAGGTGGTCAGGAAGCGATCCTCGCCCAGGAGGAGCAGGTTCTTCTGGTGCAAGGTCGTCACCTCGCTCTGGCTGTACTCCTTCACGATCTCGGGCTTCGTGATCAGCGGCACCCAATCGTCGCCGGTCTGCTTGCGGGCCTTCAGGCGGAACATGGAGAAACATCCCGGCAGACAGGTGACACCGCCAAACACCGACTCGAAGGCCTTGGCGAGGTGATGGGAGATGAAGTATTCAAAGACCTGGATCGAAGTCACCCATGTCTGACGTTTGTTTGCTATCCGCGTCTCGCCACATACGCCCATGATCATCTGGTCGTGGTGCATGCAGTTGACGAGGTAGGTGAGGGAGTCGGGGAAGACCTTGGTGTCAGCATCCACCTGCGTGGGCGGTCAGCATCGCTCTACGCAAACAGACGCCGCGGACGCTCGCTCACCATCAAACACACTTCAAAAAAGTCGGGCGTCACGCCCATCAATATATGCATCTTGCGGAAGAGATCAAAGTCCAAAGGCGTCATCCGGTCGTTATACGTGACGCGAGAAAAGAAATTCATTAGGATAAGTTGGCTGTCCCGCTTGCCTCGGTTGCCAGGCTTCTTCTCCGTGGCAGCTTCCTGTTCAGTCCCGCACTTCACGACGATGACAGTGGGCGTCCTGCGACCGGCGACGGCTAAGACGCGAGGGGTCAGCTGGCGTACAAACCGCAAAGGGGCGATGGACGCACTGTAATGGCCCGCATATACCATGGCACGGTTGTCCTGCTTCGAACCCGAACCCACGGCGATGTAGCTCATAGGCATGGGGTTGCCGAACCTGGGGTCCGCCTCCAACATGCTGACGCAAAGGTCGGGCGTGCTGCGCTTCTCGCCGGCGCCGGTGATCATGCCGTCCGCGACGATGAAGAGCAGCTTGCGCGCGTCGGAGTAGGTGGTGGTCGAGATGGAGTCGAGCGTCGTCCGGAGCGACTCCTCGCCCTCGGAGTAGCACGTGACGAGACAGACCGCAAAGAGCTCTGCCCCGATCTGTGCGAGGCTGACGATCGGCGCCGCAGAGTCCGTCTGCGAGGCGAGGGTCGTGCTCGAGGCGTATCCGGACTTGGCTCCCTTGCCGGGCTTCGCGAGCTTTTTGGTCCCCCCGGGTCCGGCCCAGGGGGCAGTTCCGTGCTTGTTGTCGATCGAGACATTGGCGCCCTCGGGCATGACGGAAGGGCTGATCGCGGAACGGTTGAGCGTCATGCTGTCAGGAGAGCCGGCGAGGCGCTCAGAGAGGAACCAGTTGAAGATGCAGGCCATGACGAAGCGGACGAGGACGAGGGTGAGGATGACGATGAGACCGGCGTAGAGGACCAGCTGCGAGACGAAGCATCCAGGGGTAATTTTGTCGATGTTTCCCGCGGAATAGCGCTGGACCAGACACGGCATGGCCTTCTTGATGTCCGAGCGGCTGACGAAGAGACGGGTCCCATCGCGACCGCCGGACGCGTCTGCGAGGAGGGTTCGAATGGCGAGATCGACGTTGTCAGAGGGGACGGCGTTGGGGTGGAGCTGGATGTACGGGTTGAGGTTGAGCACGGCGCCGTCCAAGACGATGTAGTTGACGAGGCCGTCGATCTGGTCCCAGTCGTAACCGACGGGGCGGGTGATGTTGACGAGCTTGAGAGAGGAGAAGACGGCGGAGGAATTGAGGGCGCCGAGGTCGCACTTGGTGGCGGTGGTGCATGGGCTGTCGAGAGCGATGCGATAGGAGAGGCCCTTGCAGGCGGGGTAGCTGTCTGCGTCACGCTGAAAGTGGGGAGTGATATCTTGGCCCGGGAGCGCCTGGGAGAGCTTGAGAAAGTCGACCGAGTCGGTGGAGAGGGACTGGGTGACGTTGAAAGCGAAGCCGCCGACGCCGAGCGTGCCTGAGGTGGAGCCGAGGCTGATGAATCGCTTCGTGTTGAGGCTGCTTGTCTCTGGACAGAGGACCTTCTGGAGGCCGACGGTCGCGAAGCCGACTATGGCGCAGAGGACGGCGACGATGAAGCAGAGAGCCATCTTCTCACGCCATGCCTGAATTGTGTTCTTGTCCTTGAGGCCGCCGATAGACTGGAGGAGGAAGGCGGGAGCCCACCAGGTGACGACCTTTGAGAAGATGACCCAGGCATCGAGAGACGAGGAGGAGTTGTCTGCGACGGTGCCCGAGGGGGACGAGAAGAGGGTGGACTGTGGGTTAATGAGGGGCGGGGGGGCGACGCTGCGTTCTGGGCGGGTGAGGGTCTTGGCGCGCCTGACGGTGGCTGCCGACTGGAGCTTTGTTGTCTGGACTGGGACGTCTGATGGCGCGTAACCGGCGGGCATTGGAGAGCAGAAGAGAGAAGAGAAAGAGAAAGAGAAAGGACAGGCCTGCGCACGAAGGCGAGAGGGCGAAGGAGGGGACGTAGCGAGGCGGCGCGCTCACGGTGGGTTTCGAAGAGGCTCTTGCTTCTTTCGGCCCTGCTTGCTCACTCCTCCCTACAATCCCCTTCAAACTCCGCAAGCCTCCTCACTACCCCTCCGGATGGCCATCCCTTGATAGTATTGTACCGCCCTTCGCACGTCCCCGTCCTGCTCAAATGCTCTCCGCGCCCGCACCACCGCCCCCGTCGCTCCCAGACTATCTCCCAAAAAATGCCTTTCGCCAGCACGCGCTGTCTCCGGAAATGCTCCACGAACAGAGGCTCGCCAGCCAGGTGCGCACACGCACACGCACTCTCCCTCCCATCAACAGCGCACGCTCACATCTGCCGCCCAGTTGATGCACCTCGCCTCTCAGTTCCACGGAAGCGAATACAACCAGGCCAAGTTTGGCCCGAGAGGCCAGTCCCATCAGCCATCAGAGCCGCTCTGCCCTGTCAACTGAACTGGTCACACAGGTTCCCCCGTCACGTACATCCCGCTGTCCATCCACATCCCCGACCACTACAGGCAGCTCCAAGCACGCCAGGCCGTCTGCGCAGAAGCAAAGGCCTGGTGGTTGCACGACAGGAGAGCCTTCCTCGCCGCCCGCCGCCCCGACGCGCAGTCCTCCCACCTCCACTCCCCGCCCTCGGTCACCGTCTCCACCTCCTGCGCCGATCTCAGCTGTGACCTCTCCGCCGCCATCGACACTCCTCTCGTCCCCGCCTCCCTCGCACCCGCCGAGCCTCGCCTCAAAACGTCCGACACCCACCCTATCAAGTGAGTCCCCCCATCGACCACACCACCGCCCGTTCCTGATGAGCCCTCCAGCATCTCCCCAATCGTACCGCCGGAGCTGCTGCCCACAATATCTCTCCACCTCTCACCTTCCCAACCCAATGGGCCCACCATGTTCAACATCCATCACGCCTTCTCCCTGGACCGGCTCACCACCCTTCCTTTCGCGTCCTCCCCTCCTCCTCCGCCGCCCCTGCCCACTCCCGTACCGACGACGCCCACGCCCCCGTTGCCAGCCGAATTCTTCGCCCCCTCACCGGACTTCCCGCCCCCCGTCTCGCAGTTCACGTGGAACAGGTCGTCCATGCAGCGCGCACTCCAAGCCGCCTTGACGAGCGACATCCACCCGCGCTCGCCCGCCGCGTTCACAAAAGAGCCCAGTACCCCCTCTGTCCCCCGCCTGCCCCCGCTCAACCTCCCCAAGTACGACATCCTCGGCGAGATCCTAGCCAGCGCGGACGACAACATGCTGTTCGAACCGTCCGTCGCGAGCCACCTCGGCCACGCCCGCAACCTCTCCGCCCCTCCGATCATGTTCCAGACCCTCATCTCCGACGCGCTCAGCCCCAACCGTCGCGCCCTGAACACCGTCGTCGCGAGCGGCCTGCCCGCCCTCCGCAAGGACTCGTTTCAAAGGTGACGCCTGTCCCCAGTCCCCGCCCCGCCCTGACTAGACTGACGCGCATACAGGAGGCACGCCGCGTGGAATCTCACCGCCATCTCCGAAAACCCGCCCTCGAGGCCGGAATTCAGCCAGCTCTCGTCGATCAGCGAACGGCCCCCGCACGACGCTGCTCCCGGGATCCCGCTCCCGCCCACGCCCACGCCCTCGGTCCCCACCATCGGTAACTTATTCCTATCTTCGTGTCCCGGCAAAAAGGGTACGTCTCCGCACGCGTGCGCCCTTTGTGTGCCTCGCTGATCGCGCGCAGTCCGTCTGAATGGCCCGGTGCGTGGGCGCGGCGCCATCTGCCGCGACCTCAAGCAAGACCTGGAGAGGATGAAGGACGCAGGGGTCGGCTGCGTCGTCTGGTTCGTGCCCTCCCCGCATGTTCTCCACCGCGTCTCGCTCACTTCTCGACAGCTGCCTCGACGACGACGAGCTCGAGTTCCTCGGCGCGCCCTGGCCCGTGTACTCCCAGGTCGCCAACGAGCTCGGGCTCGACATTCTCCGGTGCGTCCGTCGTATTCGCACAACCTGACGCGCGCTTGCTGACCTCGCGGCCGTGGCCACAGGATCCCGATGCCCGAGGGCCTCGCGCCCATGTCGGCGCGCACGCTGGACGCGCAGCTCGCGCGGCTGATCTCGACGTACACGCTCAACGGCGCGCACGTGCTCGTGCACTGCCGCGGCGGGGTCGGGCGCGCGGGGCTGATCGCGTGCTGCTGGATGCTGCGCCTCGGGCTGTGCGGCACGCCGCTCCCCGCGCGCCGCGCCGGGGCCGGGCACAGCGCGGGAGAGGTGCGGGCGGGCACGCTGCAGCTCGTGGAGCGGGTGGTCGCGATCGTGCGGCGGCGACGGAGCCTCAAGGCGATCGAGACGTACGAGCAGGTGAAGTTCCTGGTCGGGTACGTGGAGTTCATGGCGGAGAGGGCGGCGGAGGGGGGCGCCTAGGCTGGGGGGAAGAGACATTGCCGTTGCGCGGGGGACGCATGATACCACGGGGGGGGATACTGATTTATAGATATATACCTATTGCGCTGCGCCTGTTCATAGAGTACTGTAATACCACGATCTGGTTCGAGGCCCGAGGATCACGTGTGTGCACTTGGCAGGGAGGCGAGGCGAGGCTTCCCTGGAGTGCGAGCGAGGACCGCCGCATACGCCCATCCCCGCCCCTTCTGCGAAGGCCGCCGCTCTCTCCAGTCCACGCAGCTCCCCCACTCCCCCCAATACCCATCACACCATGAACTCGCTCGCTCGCTGCTCTCTCCTTTGCCTCCTCCCTGCCTGGCAAGCGTACGCGCAGGTCGTGCCAGCCACCTCCGCCGCATCCCAGTACTCCCTCGCAACCTCCACCTCCATCCCCTTCCCGACCGCCACCCTCGCCAACACCGACACCCAGTCCTTCCTCGTCGCCAACTGGGGCCTCAGCAAGGGCAAGATCCAGAACGGCGCCGCCGACCTCGCCTTCGTCGCCGACCCCTTCCCAAGCAACCCCGTGCCGACCACGAGCACGAGCACGGGCACGGGCACGAGCACGGACGCCTCGGCGCCCGTGCTGCGCGTCACGTACCCCAAGGGCAGCTTCAAGGACGACAGCTCGGGCGGCGCGCAGATGTACGCGCTGTGGAACGCGTCCGCGGCCGCGGGCGGCGCCTTCCGCTCGATGATGCTCTCGTACGAGGTCGCGTTCGACGCCGGCTTCGACTGGGTCAAGGGCGGCAAGCTCCCCGGCCTCAGGGGCGGGCCCGACCCGAACGGCTGCTCTGGCGGGCACCAGCCCAACGGGTCCGACTGCTTCAGCACGCGGCTCATGTGGCGCAAGGACGGCGCGGGCGAAGGTGCGCGCGCGTTCCGTCCTGCTTTTTGACTTCTGCGCACGGCGTTCGCGCCGGGGACGCGTAACCTTGCGGCCGCCGCGCCGCGCGGCTGTTCACAGTGTACGCCTACATCCTGCGGCCGAACAGCATCTGCGACAGCGCGAACCTCACGTGCAACGACGACTTTGGCGTCAGCATCAGCCGCGGCTCGTTCACGTTCGCGAGCGGACAGTGAGTCGCCCGTGTCTCCTCCGCCTGCGGCGCCTCATGTTGCCTTTCCACGGTGGGCAGGTGGAACCGCGTCACGCTCCTCGTCAGGCTGAACAGCCCCGTCAACGTCGCCAACGGACAGGTCACCGTCTAGTGAATACCGCCTTGATTTTTTTCCATTTCTTTGTTTTTGCGGGTACCGGTTGATGTTCTCCCTTGCTTGCAGCTACAACGATATTGAGGTCCTGTCGCAGGATAACCTCCAGATTCGCAGCAGCGACGTCGTCACCGCCGGCGGCCTATACTTCTCGTGAGTCCCCGCGCGACGTCGCGGTCAGCGCTCGCGTTCACCCCGCTTTCTATCCTATCCAATTTCATCCTATTCCCATTCCTTACAGGACCTTCTTCGGCGGTGAGTGCGGCAACCCGAGCCAACTCCGGGCGACCTGACGCGCTCCGATTCGCAGGCTCCGACGCGTCGTGGGCCGCGACCAACGACACGCACACCTACTTCCGCAACATGCAGCTCTGGGGAAGCTCCGCGCCGTCCGATCTCGCGGGCGCGACCGTGAGCGGCGCGCGCGCCGCCCGCGCGGGGACCTCCGTGCACTGGGCGCTCTGCGTCGCAGCCGCGGCCCTGCTCGCGGCGGGCGCGGGGGTGTTGTGAGCGCGTGGTTTTGTTATCAAGTGTGGATGGATGGATGGATGGACGGATGAGGCCTTGTTGGACTGGATGGACTGGACTGGGATTCGTAATAGTCATCTCTCGAGTCGTTGCAGTCGTTGTCGTACTATGTACACAATGGCGATTGAGATTAGTTTGCGTGGGCTCGAGGGGTTCGGCCGCTCGCTGCGTGTCGTGGATGATGGGTTCTTACGACGATCAGGCGACTTGTGTGTGCTCGCAGTTCTGACGGTGGCGCCGACTGCCTGCTGTCGGCGCCGCGGGGCGGCTTCGATTTCATAGTTGTGCGCAGACGGATCGGGCACATATGAAGTGAAGCTACAGTAGTGGAGCACAGAGCATCTGACGCGCGGCCGGCATAGAGAACCTCCGAAGACCCTCTCTCTCCGCCGAGTCCTCCATTCTAGCCGTCCAGCGCACGCCCACCTGTCCCAAAGCAGCGCGATCGCGATCGCGCTTCCGCTTCCTCTTAGTCTGTTTCAGAACCCGATGCGCCGATCGCGCACTGTACAGAATCCGGGCCAGGCGGTGTCACTTGTGAGCACTTGCGAATCGAGGTGGTGGCGGTGGTGGTGGTGGCGTCGTTGTCGGCGCCCGTGGATCGCTCCTCCTATCTAGTTGAGTTTACTTGAGATGGTGCGTCATGCGCGCGTGACGCCCTCCCCTCACTCAGCGAAAGGGCGCGCGGCCGATACATGACTTACCCCAGCCCAGACCGGCGTGGGTGGTGGGCCGCCGCGGGTCCGTGTCCGAGTCAGGCTATGTGTGTATATATGTATGTATGTATGCATGTATGTATATGTATGATGGTGTGGTGTGTGCGGCGCCCGGTCGATCGACGCGCTTGGGAATGGAGGCGGGCGAGTGGATCGGTGCGATGCGGTGCTCGAACGACGGACCAGGCGCGCGCGCGGGCGGCGCTGACAGTGTGTGACAAGCGATGTCGGGCGCACTCACTTACCTAGTACTATACAGGTCCGAGGGCGATGGCAGTACTTGATACAAGGGCGCCTTGGACCCCAGTGGCCGATCGTGCGTTCCCAGCCAGTGCTGTTCCTGTCTGCTCTCTGGGTCCTGCTAAGACTTGACAGCTGCGGATGACATCAATTATACTGTGGCTCGCTCCAAGGGGCACGAGTTGACGTCGGGCGGGCCAGCGTCCCTGTATTGGTCCCTGCGTTTCCTGGGAGAAGGGGCGGGCACTTCACTCCCCGGAGACGATGTCAGCGCTAGTAGTCGCGGGGTCCCTCGAGAGGACGAGCAAGTCTGGTGGACATGATCCTGACAGCCCCAAAAGCCAAAATGACTACGCCACAAGTCGCGGACAGGGGTCGTGCGACTCGGTCGGAGCGTTTTTCTATCTGTGTGAATTTTTGAGAGGGCCTCCCCACAGGCCTATACTTGCATATATTAGGGCGTGAGTGTTGAAGCGAAACTATTGAATGAGTTTCACCGGACGCCGTATTGGGAAATTGCTAAAGACGTGAGATGACCAGAAGCAATTGCTCACCGATCGACTTATTTATCGGGATCTCTTCGTTTTTTCCACGAAGGAATGGATTGGTGAAAGGCTTGTGAGTGTTGCATCAAGAGAGACGAAGGATTGGGTGGATCCTCAGGGTCATTGGGGTCACCAACCCATAATCGAGGTTAGGTTTTGCGGATCGACCGGCCGAAAGCCGATGGAGAGCCGCCATTGCTCATCCAGCCTCTTGCAGCAGGCCAGTTTGAATCGTCCAGTCATCGTCCGCTGAATTCACCTTTCGACATCTCATAAAATCGATCTCTAAGGTCTTCAGATTCGTCCCCCACACTTGTCTCGACGCTCAAATATGGCCTTTTCAGGTGCACTCGTGAGTTCATCCCTGTGTCCAGGAGAAAATGCTGCGTGTTCCGGTGCTCACGATGTCATCGCTCGACGCCAGACTCTCACCGATCTGAATGACTACATCACACCCTCGCAAGCGTGCATAAAGCCCGTGGAGCAGACGAACAAAGAAGAGGCCTCCTCTACGCCCGGGGCGGCAGCTGTACGTCTCCGAACCATGGCGCCCCATCACCCACAATGATCACGAAACGCTTTCACAACAGACAGAAATTCGCATCGATGAGCACGGGGCGTACTACGAAGTGCCTCAGGCAGCCTCGTCGTCCAGCGCAGCTGCGGGCCCGAGCTCAGGGAAGAAGCTCCAGACAGCAGAGATCAGTTTGAACGACTGTCTGGCGTGCAGGTGCGTCGTAATCTCGCCAGCCAGGCCTTGCACAGGAGATGTGGTATTGACAATTCACGCTTGACCATGCGCGTGCTCACAGCGGATGCATAACGTCTGCCGAATCCGTCCTCATCACCCTCCAATCTCACACCGAAGTCCTCTCCTTCCTTTCCTCGAACCCGCCATCGCCTTCTCCCTCACACAAGACTCCCGTCATATCCATCGCACCGCAGTCATTGGCCTCCCTCGCCGCTTCCCTTGCTCACTCATCGGGCGAAACGCTCAGCCTAGACGAGGTCCTGAGCCGAGTAGAAGCATTCTGCAAGGAGTCCCTGGGATTCGAGCATGTCTTCGACACGACGTTCGCTCGACACATCGCGCTGCTCGAACATGTGCGGGAGTTCGAGGAACGGCGAGCCGCGTCTGCCGCTGCGCCCTCTTCTGCGACAAACGGACACGGCCACGACCACGGAGGATGCAGAGGTGATGGCGGATGTCAGACCCAAGGCGAAGGATCATGCAATCACGCCGGGACAGGACCCGGGAAGCTCCCGATGCTTGCGAGCGCATGCCCCGGTTGGGTGTGCTACGCCGAGAAGACGCACGCAGAAATGCTGCCGTTCATCAGTCGCACGAAAAGCCCCCAGCAGGTGATGGGCACGCTCGTGAAAGAATGGCTCGGCGCAAAGTGGGGGAAAAAGTGCGTCGTGCCTGCCTGCTCCGCGTCGTGTCGCTCATCGGACGCTTTCGTCGCAGCCCGGACGAGATCTACCACGTCACGGTGATGCCCTGCTACGACAAGAAACTCGAAGCGTCTCGCGGCGATTTTTACAACGACCTGTTCCAGACGCGGGACGTCGACTGCGTGCTCACGACCGGCGAGCTCGACCTCCTCATGCGCGAAAAGGGGTGGGATCTTTCGCTGCCTGTTCCCTCGTCTTCGTCCTCGTCGCCACCCACGCCTCTGATTCCACGCCTCCTCGCGCATCCCGGCACGTCCTCCGGTTCATATCTGCACTCGCTACTCTACCACATCACGACCACGTCGCCTTACCCGCTAGCCCTCAGCACCAAAACCATCCGGTCAGCGGACTACGAAGAATACGTCCTCACACGGGAGCGAGAGGCGCCGGAGGGCCCGGAGGTCGTGTTTCGGGGTGCCAAGTGCTATGGCTTCCGGAGTTTGCAGAACGTGGTCAGGAAGGTGGGGAAGGAGGCCGGGGTGCAGGTGGGGCGCGGCGCGGCCGGGCGCTTGGGCGGTGGACTGCGGGGCAGAGTCAAGAAGATGGGAAAGGGCACGGGGACGGCGGAGGAGCGGCCGTATGACTATGTGGAGGTCATGGCGTGTCCTGGGGGGTGTGTGAACGGCGGCGGCCAGCTGCGGGCGCCCGTCGCTTCCAAGGACGAAGAGGGGTTCACGAGGGATTGGAATATGAGCGGGGTGGTCGAGGGCGGGAGTGCGGGGTCGGGATCGGAGCTTGCAGCGCGCTGGGGCGACAAGGCATGGACGAAGCAGGTCGAGAGGGCGTACTGGGACGGCGTGGAGATGGCCAATGGCATACCGACGCCGCCTGCATCGCCGAAGATGACCGTCGGGTGCGTTTCCAATCGGGACGAGGCAGACCGGGTCGCAGGGAGGGTCTTGACGGATGTTCTTGCCGGTTATGGGGTAGACCAGGAGGTCGACTGGTCCACGCGGATGGGCGCCGAGGCAGAGGAGAGGCGGCGGAGGTTGTTCAGGACTGAATACAGGGCTGTCGAGAGTGAGGTGATTGGATTGGCCGTGAAGTGGTGATTCAGGCCTGTTGGTAGCCAGGGTGTTGCACAGCTATGTTGTTGTATTTTATGGTCTAGTACTAGAGACGCCGTGAGCTGTTATACCAGTTGCCGACTCAACTTGTGTGCATGGCGGCGGCAGCGATTCTCGCGCACGGAACATCGCTCCTTTCCTTCAACCCTCATCTGCTAGATCAGATATGCCGAAACGTGTCACTGTGCATCATCACTGGATATCGTCGCCGCTGGGACGAATGTAGCAGGCTTATAAGCTGTTGAGAGCTGGTGAGGCCAAGCAAGGATATTTCTGTCGGTCACAAAGGCTCGAAGCCTCTCGAAGCCCACCCCCCTCCCAGTCCCCCCTCCCTCCTCCGCTATCGGATATCGTTCTTGCTCCGGTACTCATATTCCCCGTTATATTACTTGTGAGTCTAGTAGTGTGTTTTGAACATCCATTTCTGCGCGAACACAGACCCCGATTGTGCCACCGCGCAAGGGTATTCATCGATCGCAACCTTACCCTCCTATGATGATGGAGCAGTCATCACTGCACGGCTCTGGAGGGGACTTTGGTAATTATCAGTGAATGGCTGTAAGGTGAGGAGATGGCTCTTGCCTGATTTTTCCACTGGATGCTTTCTGAGAGGTTCCTTGTCCAGTCTGTTTTGTCGGCATCTGCGGACCCGACGAGCGCGGCCGTTCCGTCTCAGCCCATTCCTTCGCACGCACGACAACCGCCTACTTCAGCTGCATGATTAGTGGTGAGACATCCGCTGTCGACACTCTCGCAGGACGATCTTGGAGCCATTCAAGGACTGGGCACAGTGGAATGCTATTACCGCGAGCCTGGTGTCGGATTCTCATACACCTCTCGCGTGATTGGTGCGAGGGAGTGCCATATCATTCCGGTCTGTCGTTCGTACATGTCACCGGGCAGGCGCAATGCTGGACTGGGACCCCCACTTCTTGCTGCCAAGAACAATCACGAAACAATTCAAGGGGCAGGGAGATGAGCGCAGTGGCCCTTGAGTACCAGGGAATGCATCGATTCGCGACTACACTCACCTGCCGGATACTTGAAAGGTCGACTTTGCCATAGGTTGGGGAGAGGGGAAGATCGATAACGCGGCCGCCTTCCCGAACGCACCTGGTGTTTGTAGACCAGGCTCGTCAGCAAACGTTCTAGGGATAGCGACTGTCAGACGTACCGTGCTCGCGCACCAGCTACACTCCCTATTGCATCTCGCAAGCTTACCGTTTCTTGCGGGCCTGCGGTGTCTCGAGAGCCTCCACCGCGGACACCGCCCCCTCACTCAGGGTCATGTCACCGACGACCTCTACCGTCATGATGACGACCAACCGGTATGTGTAGGTCAAGGGAGCTAGTAGGTCCGCTCCCGTTTCTCGCGCCTTTCCAACGGACACCTACGGACGTACATAATGGTGAGCATAACATGTAAGAATACGAATACGACTATGCTCACACATCCTGTCTGGCAGTTCCCTGCCGCAGTGGTTTGGAGGCGACGTCGATAGTCGCAGAAAGACATACAATGGACTTGTATCCGCTGGACTGCGCGAAGTCGGTTCCGCCTCGCGTTTTCTGTTCCGACAATAAGCATGGGGCAAAAATTGGTGTCAATATGCGTTTGATGCTGTGCGCTGGGGCGATACAAGGTGAGTGGTGTGCAGCCTTTCGTTCAATACAGCTGATTTTATACACCCTCGGCGCATAAGTTGTCCGCACTTTCCGTTTGTTGCCTCAACCACAAAGTATGAGACATACTCTCATGCATTGTTCGTTGTAACAAAGGCGTTTCGAAGCGCAGCGCGCTCTCGATACTGGTCGAACACGTAGCGCGGCATATGCGCTGCGCTTGATGGATTTTGGAGGCGCCATTCTTTGGCTCTTGCCAAGCTCGACGAGTGGCGACGAAACAAAATAACAAGACAAGGACGCACGTTTCGCTCAATGGTTCCTTGTGATGTGCAATCACAACCTTCATCGCAGGCTGCACCTCGCGGCCTCGGACACAAGGATTCTGTACATCGGGACAGCCTCACATACGCGGCATCCTTTGTCCGCAACAAGCCTCGCTTCCCTCTCTAATTACGACAACGCAGCCATCAGCACAGCCCTCCGACCCACGCCCTCACACGCACACGCACGCACGCACATCCGCGCCTGCATCAGCGACCGATACCTGCACCGCGGCGAGCCTGGCGCGCGGGTAGCGCCGCAGGGCATCGCATCGCCGAACGCCTGTCCCATCAGCCAACATGTCGCCCCGTTTCCGTTTCTCCACCCCGCTCTTCTCCATTCTTCACCTTCCCCATCACCTCTCGACGCGCCAGATGCCAAACTCCCGAAATTGTGTGTGCGTGCGCGCGCGCGCGTCGTCTGGGGCCGCACTCCCGGCCGGGTCGATGCGTGCGCACTGCTCACGAATAGACGAGCTGTCAGGTTCGGGCGCGCGTGCGTCTTGACCTCAGGGCGTCGAGTGCTTTGGGTTTGGGCGCGGCCTCGGGAATCGAGGGACGTCGAGGTGATAGCTGGCTCTATGGCCTGCGCCTCCACCTCCGTCGTCGACTCGAAGTCCGTCGGCCCGAAGGGCGCGGTCCTGCTGCGAGGGCCCGCTCGCGCTGCGCGCCGACGCGCAAAGATGTGTGGACCACCGTCGTCTCGCGCAGAGACCGCGCCAATCCTTCGTGCTGTACTACAATGCGATGTGCGCGCGAAGAGGGATCGGCGCGCGCGTGGACGATCCGGCAGGTCGCCACCGCGTCCCGCGCTCCCCTCCCTCCCAAAGAGGGAGAGACCCTGCATATATACATACATACGTACATACCACTGGTCCTATGAATACGTTCTGCCCCATTCGTCGATAAACTGGGGGTTGTCGCCGTTCGAGCCGAAGCATGATCTTCAAGTCTTTCTTTCGCCGTCCGTGCCTAGGATCCGCAGAGAAGCTGGATCTGCATGCCAGCGTTTACGTTCGACGTTCGACTCAAGAGGGCGGTTCTCGTCAGGCTCAGAATCAGCTTGCCCCGGGTCGGCCCGTCCGTCCCGGTGGCGATCTCACTCCCGACTTGGCTCACGACTGTCGAGCTTCGGTGCGACGATGTAATAGGAACGATGCCACCCACTTATAGAACGCGCGTCTTTTTATATACAGGCAGGCAGGCAGGCAGGCAGGCAGTCGACGAGACTAGCCCAGGATTGATCTGGTCGGTCGACGACGGCGAGGACGATAATAGACGGACGGACATTCGGGTGGCCAGATACAACTAAAGTTATTGTGTGGGTACGACTACGAGTACAGTTTGGATACGACGGCTTCGGGTTCAGACAATATAGTAGCAACGCGGCCCGCGGGGCGATATCGGGTGAGGAGGATCGATGGGGAGGCGGAGAATAAGAAGGGTAGATGGGTAGATCGATGGAGGGAGGAGGAAGCGGGGCACGCGAGCCAGGCTATTAGATTCGTATGCGATACGGCGATAAATAATAGGCACAACTACAAGGGCGGGGCGGGGCGGGGCGAGGGAGCTCGAGGATGGGGATGGGAGGGTAGGGTGGGAGGGGGTGTGTGCAGTGAAAGCGAAGTGCAATAGCGGGGAGTCATAGCATTGTAGATGCGGACGGGGGCGCGAGCGCGGATATGGATTACGGGCGGGGCGGGTGGATTACGGGAGGGGGTGGGGTCGGTCGGGTGCCCTTGGGCTCGCGACGCGGATTATGGTGTGAGAGGGAGCCGCCGGCAGCAGATGGGGGGTGGGAGGAGGCATGTGGAGGGACGAGTTCAGCGGGGTGGGGGTGCACGCTAGCGGCGGCGGCCAGCGCCTCTGTACCAGTAGTGGCATTCGGAGCAGTACTGTTCGCTCCGAAGGGTGACGGTTTCCTTGGCATCGGGGCCGAGGAACTGGGTGAGGCAGAGGTGAGATGGAGCAGGGAGGGGAGGGAGAGGGGAGGGAGAGGGAAAGGACGAATGAACGAGGGAGCGGACCTTTTCGCACAGGCAGGGATGGCAGGACGGAGGGTGGAGCGAGGACCAGATGCAGTAGCGGTTGTTGCAGTCGAGCTTGCAGACCTTCTTCGTCTGGGAAGGGGGATGAGCGCGGGGAAGAGAGTTTGATGGGAGAAGGGGACGCACGATCACGTAGTGCTGTGGGACGAGGGCGAGGGCGAGGTGAGCAGGGGAAGACGGGAGATGGGCGCTGAGTCACGTACACCGCAGCCATACTTGGTTCCTTCACTAAGCAGGCAGGCGGATGAGAAAAGAAGGGGGGGCGATCAGCGAGGATAAGGCTCACGTCTCGAGGTTGCACATGATGCTGATGTCGCAGATACAGAGGGTCGGATCGGGGGTGGCAGTCGCGGAAGGGGTTAGGGCGGAGACGTGGTGGGCGCAACGGATGGATGGGATGGGGAGAGACGAGGGAGGATCGGGGTATTATAGCGATCGCGGACAAGGGTGGAAGAAGAGAGAGCGGTGCGGAGGGATTAGAGACGGCGGATAGGATAGCTAGGCGGGAGATGGGGCAGATTATAAGGAGAGGAGGACGAGTGCTGGATGACGCGGAGCAGAGGCTCGGACACAGCGCCGCGGTCGACAGCTCATCGGATCCCGCGCCGCCACACAGGACTTGGGCGACGATGGATCATCCAGATAGCCCTAGCACGTGAATCTGCACCTCCCACGCCCCCTCACGACATCTCGGCGCTGCCGAACCGCCCCGGCCGGCCGTCGGCATCCCGGCTGCAGTCCCCAACGTCGTCCAACGCAGCGCCCACACACCCTCCTCGTCGTCCTCTGTCCAACGTCCATGTCGTCCGCCCCGTCCACCTCGGCCGCCGCTTTAGCACCCACAACCCGCTCCCGCACCCTTCTCTTCATATCCTACCGCGACTCGAGCGCCCGCTCCTCGCGCTTCGCGCGCACAGCCCATTACGACGACGCCCACGACGAGCGCGAAGGCCTCATTGGCTCAGGCCCCGGCCACATCTCCCTTGACGTACAACTGCCCCCCAAATGGTACGTGTTCGCCGTTTCAGTCACCCGTCTCCAAATGAAATACACATGCACCCACAACCAACGCTGACGTCCGTCCCCGCCACGCACACGCAGGGTTGACCTCGCCGAGCAGGTCGAGGACATCCTCGCCGGGACACAGGCCAAAAGTGCGCACCGCCCGTCCCCTCTGCACTGACGCAGCCGTTGATTGCTGCGCCAGCTCTGTGGCTGAACCGACCCTCTCTTCTCTCTTGTCTGCACAGTGTCCGCGCTGGACCGCCTGCACGCGAAACACGTCCTACCCGGCTTCGCGGACCGGACCACGGAAGAGCGGGAGATCGAAGCCGCGACGTCCGAGATCACCAAAGTACCCGCTCCTTCCCCCGACCCCGACCCCGACCCCCGCTCACTCTCCTCCTCAGGACTTCCGCCACTGCCAGTCCCTCATCCAGCGCATCCTCTCCGACGCCGCCCATGCCTTCCCCCCGCCTCCCTCGACGCCCAGCGTCACCAGGCCCTCGCCGCGAAGAACGTCCAGCGCGGCCTCGCCGCAAAGGTCCAGGACCTCAGCGCCGCCTTTCGCAAGAAACAGCGCGTCTACATGGAGAGTGCGTCCCTGTGCCCTTGTCCTCGTGTTCCCTCCCTGTGCACTAGCCATCGTCGCTGATGTCACCCGCCCCGTGCACCAGAACTGCAGGGTCATGCGATCAAGAACCAGGACCTCCTCATCGCGTCGGGCGTCACCTCCCTTAAGGGCTCAGAAGGCCTCTCGGCCGTCGATGACGACGTCGAAGCGGCCGTAAGTCACCCCCCCTTTCCATCCTCACACGTCATATTTACATCCTCGCCCTCCCTCTTGCACGATCACATTCCCCCATCCGCCGTGCAACGCGGCGCCCAGTCCCGTACAGGCCAATACACGTCTCAGCAGCTTCTCGAGCCGGACCTCGACCTGCACGCCCGCGACCGCGAGCTGACCGAGATTGCGAAGTCGATCGGCACCCTCGCAGAGCTGTTCAAGGACCTGTCGGCGCTCGTCATCGACCAGGGCACCCTCCTCGACAGCGTCGAGTACAACATCGAGCAGACCGCCACCCACGTCAGCGAGGCCGCCAAAGAGCTCCAAGTCGCGACCCGGTACGTGCCCCTTCTTCCACACAGTCGCGACACGCGCACGCGCACATATACCGCACCCCTACTCCCCCTTGCACCCTCCTTCGCCTTCTTTTTCCCCACACTTCCCCACTCGCGTCGAGCGAATTCCCCATGCAGCGATTTCCCAATCGCGTCCACGCGCGCGTGTCCATCTCCCATCTTGCCCATCGCATCTCGATACTGATCAGCTTGGGAACCATTCCTTTTCGTCCCCCTCCTTCCCATCTTTTCCCTCGCGCGTGCCCCCCCTCCCTTCTCCCACCCCCCTCCACGGCTCCCAGGTACCAGAAGAACACGGGCAAGCGGAAATGCATCTTCCTCCTCCTGCTCATCATCTTCGGCCTCGTCGTCGTCCTCATCTTCAAGCCCCGCAGCCACGGCGCCGTCGCCGCTCCCACCGCTTCTCTCGCACCCACGCCTGCGCCCTCGGATCTGCCCTCCCCATCATCACCCTTCGAGCAGCAGCCGCCCCTGGCCCCGCGTGCCCGTCCGGGCCCACACTCGAACTCTATCCTCGACGAGAACCTTAACTCTCCCGTCGCCCCCGCGCGCCACCGCCTTCCAGAAGCGCGCCACGGGCTTCGCGCGCGGCGACGGGCGCCGCGCTGACCCGCCCGAGCCAGTGCCGGGGCCAGCGACAGGGCGACCTGCGCGCATCGCAGAGCTGGGATGGGCACGTGTCGGTGCGGGCGGCGCGCGTGTTTCTGCGTCCGCCCGGTATGATACACATGTTTTTTGCGGGGCGCGCTGGGGCGCCGGAATGCGTTCGCGCGTCGCGCTGCCGTGCGCTTCGTGACCTGCCTACTACCTACCTACCTGCCTGCCTGCCTGCCTGCCTACCTGCCTGCCTATGCACTTTCCTGCTGCATACCACATACCTATACATCACCCGCATCTGCATCTGCGTGCGTCATCTCGGGCGCTTGTTCTTACGCTTCTGAAGGAGGGACTTGACATATCGCGTGAATTCCGGTCGTGCTCGTCAGTTAGTGGTCACGCTCCCCCGTCCAATCGAATCGAATCGAATCGAAATCGAAGCACGACGGCCGGCGATTGCGCTCATTCGCGCGAACTGAACAAAGTGAATTAACCTGAACGTGGACAAGGCGATGGTTCGCCCCGCCCCGCCCGCCCCGCGGTGCGATGCGGCTAATAGGGCTGTCGAGGAAGTAGGAGCTGGAGCGGACGCCCGTCGGAGGCGGTGGCAATTGGCGCCACAGCCCATGTCGGACTCCAAGACTCGTGTGCCCACTAACGTGCTTCGGGATGGGCTTGGTTCCGCTCATGGGTTCGGTGGGCGGTCACGAGGCGGCAGCGCGCAGGGAAGGAAGGAAGGAGCGCACGCCTGCTGGAGTCTACTAGGATTTTCGAGGGGCCGGTGAGCGTGGCGCCCCTCAAGAGACGATTGCGTCAAGGGGATCCACGCAGCGGCACGATGCTCGAGGTCGGTCGACGTCACCACCGGACGCCCTGACAAGGCGCACGCATTGTAACACCGACGAACGCCCGTCCGTCGAAGGAGAACTACGAGCGTGTATCACGCTCACACTCGGTCGTGGGGTGTTCAGTTCTAGATCGATTATGTTTTTTGGTCTGCTACATACGGTGTACAATACCTGCTAACAGCTAACAGCTCTTCTCGTCCACGTTCGGCCACACTCGACCACGGCACGCAATGGCGTCCCACTCTGTGCTTCGAGGATCCGCGAGGATAAACCTCGGGAGCTCGGGACGGAAGGGATTCGCTTGGTGACGTCGGGATCACTGCTGCCCGTCAGGCTTGAGTGAGCTCCGGCCGGCCCGCAGGATTTCGTCCGTCGACAGCAGGTTGACGGCGATAACAGAACTGTATACAAATACGCGTAGACGGGTCAGCACGATGGTAACGCGGCGGTAACATGGAAACAAAAGGAAAGGAACCCGCTGGAACGTGTGTAGAAAGGCTAAACGAGATGAAAAGGTTACGGGATGGATGAACAAAGCAACGAGGTACAGGAGACTCGGAGGCGTGGACCGGATGGACGGAATAGGCAATTGCAACGTTTGACGGGGCCGGATGACGGAATCGACAAATCCGGAGAAGGTGCAAAGGTGAAACAAAGTGAGGAGCGACGCACCAAGAGTGCAGCATCTGACGCTTGACCCTATAGTTGTCCCAGATGCCCTCCACCGTCGGATCAAAGGGCTCGCCGGACTGGAGATCGATGCCCACCGTGTTGCCCTCCGCTTGTTCGTCCTACGACAGCATGTGCGTCAGTCTTCATCGATAACGCTAGCGCGAAGCGTGGACCCCCGCCCTCCGCCCGCGAATGAGGTGATCGCGACGCGGACGCAGGTGGAAACGTACCTGGAGTGCGACGACGACGTCCTGGACGTCGAATCCGCCGTTCTGTGCCAGCGTCTTGGGGATGACGAGCAGCGCATCCGCGTACGCCTGCACGCCCATCTTCGCGCGGCCCTTGGCGGCCTTCTTTGCGTTCGCAACGAGGTGCGCAGAGCATGCGACCTCAAACGCGCCTGCGCCGGGCACGAGTGCCTCATCCTCGATCGCGTTCTTCACGGCCCGCAGCCCGTCCCGAAGCGCGTCCTGAATCTGCTGGATCGTGTGCGCGTTCGGACCCTTGATGAGCAACGTCGCGCTCCGCGGGTGCGCACTTCGTCCACAAAGGTAAACTTGTCCTCGCCCAGGGTCTGCTCGTACACGAGGCCGGCCCATCCGAGCACATCTGGCGTCAGCTCGTCCACCGAGTTTTGTGCGATTCCTCCACAGACTAGTTGCAGCCTATGGATACGATCAACTGGTGTTTTTCTGATTGACGCAAGCCAGGACACGAAAGCGCATTACCTTTCCATATTCCGTCGCTTAGCACGACGGAGGGCCAGGATGCCGTGTTTCGCAAGGATGTCGAGACTGAGTGGATCGATACCCTTTTGGTTGATGACAACGAAACCCTTCCTCTTCTCCTTCGAGTCGACGGCCTGGTCACAAACAAGGTTCTTGAGCTCAACGATCTTCTTGACCTTCTCGTCAGTGAAACGCCGTTCTGACTCTACGAGCTTTTCCCGTTGTTCAGCCGACGAGTAAAAGAAGCCCGAGTTGACCTCCCTGAGGTGATGTCAGCGTGTCTGTTGGGATCAGTATTCGGAAATGAAATGCGTACGTCTTTTCATACTCCAAGCTGACGTTCAGCGTCAGAATAAAGGCATTCTCGACGCGTTTCGGCATGTCTGGATGTCTGGCGCCGTGGTCGAGCACCAGGCCTCGGATAAGCTGAGTCTCCGATGCCGTTCGGTGCTGCATTTTCATGATCTCCACCATGTGTAGGTCAATGGGCTCTCGCCATTGATCCTTCGCATCTGCCGTAAACTCATTAAATCGGTGCACACATAATAGCGTTGACTCTTGGCTTTACCCTTTTGTGGAGCAGCTGGCCGAATTGTAAGCACAGCATCCACGACTGATGCAGCAAGCTGCTTGGCCAGAGATACGTGAAGCTTCGTTGCAAGAGAGGTGTTGGCGACATTGATCAATGTAGCGCGGTCTAGATTTATTGGCCGCTTGAACGTGTCCAAAAACTGTATTGGATTCCAGACCCCATCGGTTTGAAAGAGAAAATTTTCAGTTTCACGTACAGATATGAAACAAATCGAAGACTCACGGCGAGAGCAGCTTTTTTGGCTTGGTCAAAGCCCTCACCAATAACCGACGGATGTACGCCCTCGGAGATGAAGCGATCTGCCTGCTTCAACAACTCCCCGACCAACAGTACCACTGACGTTGTGCCATCTCCAACCTGATCGTCCTGCGCTACTGCGGTCCGTGCAATCATCGCCGCCGTCGGGTTCTGAATCTGCATCTCGGACAAAAGCACCTTGCCATCCTTGGTAATTTTGATCATCCCTGCACCATCTACGAGCATTTTAAGCGTCCCTCTTGGACCTAGCGACACGTCAGCTGAAGAATTCTACAAGCAAACATCACCACAAAGCGCACCTAGATTGCCTTTGACGACGTTCGCGAGACCCATGGCTCCCGTCGTGTTGACCTACATACGTCAGGATTGCAAGACAGTGTGATGTGTAAGGTCTTACCTGCAAGGCCGCGGCACGACGGACGCTCTCCGCCTTGGGGTTGATGAGTTCGATGCTCGACATATTGCCGAGAATTGGGTATGAGATCGCAAAGGGAGCACTGCGAGCTCTGCAAGGCAGCGATTCACGTAAATCGTGTCACGTGAGACCGTGAGAAGTATGTAGCGTCACAGCAAGTTCAAAAATCAGTCGAGCAAAGTCATCAGTTGCTCTGAAGTCCGCACAGGATGTGCATATAGATGTATCGATGACATGTAAGTATGCGACAAGACGATCAGTTGCCCGTATAGAAACTAGAGCTTCATGCAAAAGGCATAGAGAACGCAGGTTCGCATTCACTCTACTTCAACGCCTTGACCGTGGCAGCCCCAAGAGACCAGAACTCCTCCTCGGTCTAGTGCCGGCCCCAGCCCGTCTATTCTTCGGGATGTGCGATTGCTGTGCATCGGAGTCTGATCCAGTGTCTGAGCTTTCATCGTCCTCTTCATCACCGTCAGAATCTACCGACGGTTTGGTCGGGGTCGATGGCGGGGGATGCAATGGATTGGGGCTAGGCGATGAGAACAGCATGTCCTGACTTGCCAATTGTGTCAGACGACGGTATGGTGCTGCAGCAGGTTTCCTCGCCACGGCCTTTTGCTTCCATCTAGGAGGAGCATC
The DNA here is from genome assembly GCA_039111635.1 of Heterobasidion occidentale. Classification (NCBI taxonomy): domain Eukaryota; kingdom Fungi; phylum Basidiomycota; class Agaricomycetes; order Russulales; family Bondarzewiaceae; genus Heterobasidion; species Heterobasidion occidentale. Next base: position 1,258,456 of record JBCAQO010000006.1, read on the forward strand.
GCCTTCGACGTCAGAACCCGACACCGCAGACTGTGCAGGTAACCTTTGGTTGTGCAAAGGGCGAACAGCAGTCGGGAATTGACTGCTGCCGGGGAAAAAAAGCGGCGTCATGGGTACATCCTGACTCGTGTCTTGAGCGGACTCGGGCGGCGCTTCAGGGAATGGCGGCAAATGTTGCATAGGGTGATTAGGAGTGTGAGCTATTCGGTCTAGCTCCGCCGGGCTGCTGGTCCTGAGCTCATCGAGGATTGACTCTGAAGCTGGAACAGGGGATGAGGGTGCGGGAAGAGACGTCCATTTGACCAGCGAAGCCTGTACGTTGGGACCTGGAAGGTGTGGCCCTGGTGTCTCAACTGAGATATGAGGGGCATTGGAAGAAAGATGCGCAGTGGAAACTGCTGAAGCACTAGGATGTGCAGATGCAGATGAAGAAACAGAGCCTTGGTGCTTTCCGTTTATTTTTTCACGATCGATGCGTGCCTTCTCCTGCCGAAGCCTTGCCTTTTCTTGTTTCTCCCCCTCGCGCTCCCTAGCTTTCTCCTCTTTCTGCCGTGCCTTCTCTGCTTGCTTTTCCTGGCGAATGCGCGCTTTCTCGAGCTTCTCGGCTTCTCTGGCAGCAGCTTTACGTGCCTTTTCTTCCTCTCTGCGCGCTTTCTCCTCCGCGGTCAACCGATTGCGGCGTGAAGGCGCAGGGGGAGCGACCGGTTCTGGCTCAGGATCTTGTACGACATCTGAGTCAGGGTCAGGAGTGGGTGTATCCCGCTGGCGACTTGCCAACCGACCCGATCGGCGGGTAGTATGATTGTTGGAATCCATGGCAAGCGTTGTCGGTAAGGCGAGAACTGGAAGAAGATCCTCAGACGTTACAAGCTTCCCGTTTCGATCCCTCATGCGTTTGGCCGTACCGGGCTGAGGAGTGTTGTGCGGTGACAAGGTGCGAGGCGGCGTATGCTCCGTTTCAATGGGATCTGATTCAATGCGTGGTTGAACAGCCTCTTGCGATTCCGACTCCTCATCAGAATCGATGCTTTCTACTTCATCATTCATGCTCGGTTGCGCAGAAATCTGAGTAGGAGCACCATTGGTCCTAGATTGGCGCCTAGATGTAACATTCGCTACAGCAGATGGATGGGTTGAAGAGCCAATCTCGCTTCCCGTCATCTTGATAGAGAGTTCAGGCGAACCGTGCTGTGGAGCATTCTGAGATGGTGAGGGAGATGGTGAAAGCGCTTTGGATGCTTCGGTGTTAATGACTGTGGCATCTGTCTCAGGAGATGAAGGACGTTTGTCATCTTCGCGATCCACGCCAGCTACCTCTTGATTGGCCTGGGTTCCTATCTTTTTCGATGATGATAGCTCTATTTCCTCGAGGGATGGCGGAACTTCGTGAATAGATTGAACTTCAGCTTCGGAGTTATCTTGAGGCTGCAGAGAATGTAAGGTTTCATGCAGCTCTAGACTCTCAGAGCCTCTGTTGAACTCGGTGGAGAGACCAAGGGGCTGTAGTCATATGATATCAGAACCGTGTGACAATTATCCAGAGAGATACCCACTGAGTCCGCATGCGGTAGCTCTTGGGGACCATCCATGAAAATGTGGACAGAATCGTCAATATCCTTACCATCGACGCCTATGCTCGCATTGGGAGACAAAGATCGGTTCCTATTAGACTTTTTCGACAATCGACGAAAAGCACGCTCATCTGCGTCTTCGTCCTCCTCGGAAGCAGGTATTTCCTTCTCTGAATCACTATGTTCTGTGTCGCTGCTGGAAGGTATCTCATCCAAAATGCTCCGTCTGGGACCAGTCCGAGCAGGCCCACGCATGATAGCTTCTAACTGTTCCTCGTACTGAGAGGGATCCATGCTAGAGGCCATGTCTTGTGAGGACATAGTGGAAGGCACAAGTAAATCTCTCTTCCGAGAACCTTTCTCGTCGCCTTCTCTATCGTTCGCCTCCTCGTCTTCGTCAGAACTAGAACTATCATTGCTGCTTCCTTCATCGGGTGTCTCGACTGTCACCTCGGAAATAGTCGATCCTGCAGGCATAGTTGGCGCCACGACGGAGCGTGGACCACGAGCCCATTCGTCGACAGCGGCTGCAGTCAAAGACTCGTCACGAGTGACGACGCCAAAAGACGTGGTAGTAGTACCTTGACTAGCCTGGGAACGCTGTGGTTCTCGGTTGTCCACTAAGAGGTCCTCTGAAAGCACGGGTTTCGAGGGCGCCACGCCCTCTGGGTAAGAATCCTTTCCCTGCTTCTCAGCAGCAGCTGACGATGGCGACTGCATCGTTTTCGACGATGTCGCGTGATCTGGGATGTGGTAGTTGCTCTGCTTCGCATGAACAAGTGCCTCCGATGGGGCGCCTTCGATGGATGTACCAGGACCAGAAAGGATAGAAGAGTCCTCAGGTTCAAGGTCACGAGGTCCCCAAGATGTGCTTAATCGAGACTTGCTGAGCTTCTCCTTCAAGCGTGGCTTAGGCTTCAGGGGTATCGAGGCTGAAGAAGTACCGGGAATATCAGTGGAGGCAGGTGTCGAGGACGGTGGCGTGTTCGACCCCGCAGCGGCGAGCGTTGTGTCGACAGCCGCACGGAAGTCACGCTCGAAAGCATCGCGCTCAGCTTGAGTCATTTCACGATGCTCTTTCTTCTTCTTAGACTTCACAGATGATCCTAAATTGTGTCAGCCTTGTTGAACGAGAACTCTAAACAGAGATACTTACCCTTGCGGCCATGGTCCGCGGATATATCTGGCGATACATCTGTAGCCAGCGCAGACAAAGCTTGTTCTATATAAAATGGTCAACTACAGTGACGTAGCAAATGAAATATCACAGTCACCAGAAGAAGCAACAGTTTGCGCTGTATCCGCGTTGCCTAGTAGCGTGGCAGTTTCAATGAAGTCATCTCTTCAACACGCTTTACTGCGCTTACTTGGATTGGACTCAGACAATTTGGACATCATGAGGACATCGGATTGAGGCTCTTCTGATACATCCTTTGATTTTTGCCGCTGCCTCTTTTCTGCCATTAACCAAAATATGAGGAACATATGATAGCTTGGACAAGACGAAGACCGCACTAGTTCCGTTTGCAGAGACTGCTAGGTTTGTTGATGGTGCAGTTGATGATGCAATTGAAGCTAAAGATCGTGAACAAATTGTGATTCAACCCATCAGAAGTATTCACCTTGTATTGCTAGCGTAGAAGCTTCCTGACTAGAGCTCGGATTGTCGACTTCATTTTTCTTCTTCGACTTTTTCAGCAGAGTCCCGTGGGGAGATGGAGCACTGGTAGCCATAGAGGGCAGAATGTGACCTGAGGACGCAGACATCGTTGTTCCCTTCGGTGACTTCTCAACAACCGAATCTCTTGGAGGGGCTGGCCGAACAACCGATGGTGAGGGAGAGCGACCACTTGCATCAGATAATGCCGCAAGTAGTCCACTGCTCTTTCGTTTCGCTTTTTTCCCCTTACGTTCTCTTGAAGCGTCTCGTTGAGATGATTCGCCAATAGCTGGAAGTGATGGCTCAACTGGTAAGGAATCGGATCGTTTCCTCTTTTTTGAGGGTTTCGAGGCCTTGGCTTTTGAAGCCTCGGAAGGAAGTGAGGACACTGCATTCAGAGAGGGCTGTAACCGATTCACGGTCATCACCTCTTTGCGCTGGTCGCGCGAAGGCACAAAGGAATGTAAATGGACAGAATCTGATAAGCCCGTGACTTTGTCTTTCACTTCGATCGAGCCAACTCCGGATGGTGTCGGTTCTTTGGTTGCAAAATCGGCATGCCCATCGGATCTTGACCTTTTCCTGGATAATTTCGGGGGTTGAATCGACGGAGATGGAGAAACTTCATGAACGGAAGAAGAAATTGGAGCGTCAGAGGAGACAATAGTCGGTCTCGATGCTAGGGGTGTGGAGGGTGATGGCGTTCCAGCCGCAAAAGCTTTAGACATATGAGAGTTGGATTTTGGCTTGGACTTTTTCGGCTTTTCGATCGAAGGGGATGGAGAAGCTTCATGACTAGAAGAAGGAAGGGAAGTATCAGAGGGGACCTTGGCTTGTTTTGATATCAAAGCCTTCGATGTCATATCCTCCAAGCGAGAACCATTGCTGAAAGCACTAGATCGATCTGGAGAAGTGGATGACTCGTCGAACATAACCTTCCTCCTTTTCCTAGTGGGCGAAGACTCGTTTGATCGCATGTCGTGGCTAACGTTCAGCGTAGTTGTTTTGGAATGAGGTTTCGTTGCCTGCTGAGAAGGAGGTTTGGCCGAAGCGACAGTCAATCGCTGCTCCTCCATCTTGCGCTTCTTTCTTTTCTTCTTTTCCTGAAGAGAGTGTGAAGAACGACATCGTAGGATGGAGGGGACAACTTACGGGCGACTTAGCACTAATTCCCTGCAGTTCGTTGGAAGGTCCCAGCTGACGTGCATGCCCTCCGTCTGCATCCACAAGAACATCCACATGAGAGGTAACATGGGCGAAAGCACGAAACGCGTCGAAGTCGTCATCTGGTACCTTTGAGTTCTAGCATCGACGTGGGAGACGCGACCGCACGCACCATCCTCTAAATCAATCCTTTTGTTTTCACGTAGTTGGGCGAGGGTGATGACAGCATCCGTGTCAAGTCCAAGCTTCCTCCTGACAACATTCTTAGTTTCCTCCAAAGATTTCTCTGCAGACGGTGAGTGGAGTATAAGAAGCAGGACACGGTAAAGTGTTCGTGCACATGTACCTTTGAATAGACGATCGAATGTTCTACTCGATGCATGGTAGGTAACTCTCGGAGGCTCGATCTCCCTTTTCTTTAGCTTGCTAGAGAGTTTCTCATCCATTGATGAGGTTGGGAGAAGGTCGCCGTCGCGCCTGGCGGAAGAAACTGGAAGAAGCAAGCTAAGCGGTAAATCTTCGAACGCCACAACTCGACCAAACTCCTTCCTCTTCCGAACGCATCATCTGCTACCATGGCTGGCCCCACCGGTATATATCTTGCAGACACTCGGTGATATTCATGTCTATCTAATCGTCATTCGACCACGCAGGCTCTGGATTCCACCCTCACCTCCCTGGCTTCAAACACAAGTTCCTCGCCAAAGCGCTTGGCGCATCAATGTGGTTCTTCATCTTCTATCGTGCAAGGTTCGTCCCCACGGCTGTTCAATGCCCACTCCTGATGCCAATCGTGAATATAGGCAAGATGGAGCGAAACTATTGGTGTGTACTTTGTTGACGTGTTTTCGCTCGCTGACGTTAACGGCATATGTAGGGTTTGAGGCACCCATGGGAAGGCCATGGTCATAGTCATGAGCATCATACAGAAGAGGCACATCATTAGTTCTCCTACAGTCGTAGGCAATTGGCGTCAACTATGCAGTCATTCAGTCACTCAATTTGTCGGGGTTCTAATGCAGTCAGCTCACAGTGAGTCCTGCTACGATGATGCCTGTAATTCCTTCAACCTGTTCAATGCTGGTATTTTTATCTAGTCGTTCAATGTATCACACGAACGCGGGGATTTCTTGCGGTACTTATTTGAGATCAGACTCAAGTAATCTAAAGACTCTTTGGACTTATATTTTGACTTGCAACTATTTCGCATGCAGTGGACCGGCAGTGACCGACCTGGGCCTAAGTGAGCAAGAGTTCAGAAAACTGATATTCGCTTCATCTTGCTTTAGGGCCTGTGTATCGTCATCTTCTCACTAGCAGATCATTTCTCTGTACTTGTCCATATGCCGCCCTATTTTCTACAATGCGAGCGTCCCAAATCTGGAACAAAGTCATAGCGCTTGGGCGAATAGTATCACCGGAACTGTATTCTAATATTTTATCCAATCACTAGGTTCCTGAAGCGCCCATCCTCGTGGCTATTGTCTTACGGTCTTCACCGTGCACGTTGTTTTACCGCCCTCCCCACTTTGTTGAACATGACGGATTCGAATCCTGGATTGCAATATCAGGAGATCTGGATATTAGCGCTCACAAGATACAAGCGAGACACCAAGCGCAACTATCTTCAAGGAGGGCTGGAGCAGACGCCCCCGATGCTCTTCTCGTAATCATCGAAAAGGAGCAGGAACAATTTGAGGAATATCGGAAGAAGGGGGAAAGGGTCAGAAACGCTACCAGCTCTCAACACGTTTTCAGAGATGGTGGGGGAGGGTCTAGCGACGGTGCGCATTACATCTACTACGCGGAATACATCTACTCGATCGGAAGGATCACTAGGCTCACCCACCAGCGAAAGCGTTACTTGTCGCCATTTGTGTATTGCTCCATGTATGTTTTATCACAACCAGTAGAAGACGAAGTCCATGGGCTTATCGATCTTAGGCTGTGAAGTATGTCAGTGCGAACTATGATATGGTCATCTAGATGTTCAGGGGCCTCAAGAGCTTTCTCGAGCGGCTGAGCGTTTACATTTAACCAGAGATCACCACTCCGTTCAAAGAAATTGTTGTCGACACCCTTGCGCAGCTATTTATGGTGCTCGGAGTGAAGTCGATAAAGCAGAAGCGCCCCGGTGATGATCTCGTGACACTCCACTAGATATCTTTTTTTTTGACAAGCACAATTAGACTGCGATGGAGAAGCTGCAGGAGCTATCGAGCCGGGAGGTTCCTGTGGTCACTGCCGTCATCTAAACGACGACGACTAGAAAGTATCAGCTCTTGCAATTCTTAGAGGGCAAGCTTTGCTTTCCAGATCACTGATTTCTGTCTGACGCATATAATACCAACACAGACAAATCCTCCGAATGAAAATCCGCACGTGGCTCAGCCCATCTGACCCATCACGAACCATCACATTGCTCTGAGCACACGACACTCAAGAACCGGCGAATGGTTCGTACACGGATAAACGTTTCTGGAATGGGCGAACGCTTACAACTCGTTCTTCTGAATCTATGGCATACGTATTCAACCAAATCTATATTGTGCTCGATGCGCTTGACGAATGCACTGGCTCAGAGCGCAAGGGCACTCTAGAATTCTTGGCCAAAATGAAGAGTTGGAATATCCAAACTCTGCATGTTCTGGTCAGCAGTCGGCCTGTACTAGAGATTGAGGAGACAACAGAGCTTTTACGCACTTATCACATTGACCTCCATAACGAACGTCTCGCACCAAACATGACATCGAGCGATACCTTCAAGATACACTAGAAAGCGAATCTCAATTGCCGAAATGGGGGGCTAGACAGAAGGTATTAATCAGAGAAACTCTTCGTGCAGATGGGATGTAAGTCAAATATACTTGTCCAGCCAGATAGCATGAATTCTGACGGGGAGTCGGCACTTGAGGTTTCAATGGGCGCGTAGTCGATTGGACGATTTACGGCACTGCGTTGCAATGAACGATCTCGAGATGGCTTGAGGATCTCTGCCGAAAATGCTGTACACAACGTATGAACGCACACTGGGAAGCATTCTAGAGTATGACCAAGAGAAGTTCCATCGGATGCTGCAATTCCTCTGTGTCTCAGAGCGTCCGATGCTGCTTAGCGAACTCGTTGAGGTTGTCACAGTGGTTATCAATCCTGAAGGGAAGGCGCATTACGACTCCACGAACTGCATGCCCGATCCATCGGATGTGCTCACAATCTGTGGCAGTTTGGTCTCTCTGTCGGCCAGTCAAGATCGTAGCGCTCTGCAGTTCGGCCGCAGGCGTCATGAACCTCCTCTCGAAAATGACGCAGCACGAATCATCCGTTTATCGCACTTCTCTGTTCAAGAATGCCTGTTTTCTAAACAGATTCGAACAGGCACAGCATCGGACTATAGGTCTATTGCCATGACATGTCTTGCCTATCTGATGCAATTCGACACAGACGGGCTAGATGAGAAAAGGATGAAAGGAGGAAAGGATGTTGCCCTAGCTTCATACGCGGTACGGTATTGGGCCTTTCGTTTTCAGCGATTGAGCCCAGACGCTCGTCAGCCGCTTCGGGGTTTAGCTCAAGACTTCTTCCATCCCCTTCGGAGAGAACATTTTCTGAATTGGGTCAGGATGTATAATTTGGACAAGTCCTGGTTATCCCCGGAATGGCATTGTGAAGCCAATACTATTCCTGACCTTCTGTATTATTCGTGCAATGCAGGATTTCTAGATATCTAAGAATGATTATTGGCCGAGGGCGCTGAGGTCAACGCTGAAGGAGGAGTTCATTGGAAAGCACTACAGGCGGCGTCTCATAGTGGTCACGAGGCCATCGCACGACTGCTGCTAGAAAGAGGCGCAGAAGTCAATGCACATGGAGGAGAGTACGGGAATGCATTGCAAGCAGCGTCGCAAGGTGGTCATGAAGCGATCGTGTGACTGCTACTAGATCGAGGTGCAGAGGTCAACACACAGGGAATATGGTTCGGGAACGCGCTGCAGGCGGCGTCTGGAAGTGGTTACGAAGCCATCGTAAGACTGCTGCTAGATCGAGGTGCTGGGGTGAACGCGCAAGGAGTATGGCTAGGGAAACGCGCTGCAGGCGGCGTCTCGAGAAGGTCGTGAAGCCATCGTGCGGCTGTTGCTGGATCGAGGTGCCGAGGTCAATGCACTTGGTGGAACGCTCGGAAATGCATTGCAAGCGGCGTCTCGAGGCGGTCATGAAGCTATTGTGCGACTGCTGTCGGATCGAGGTGCAGAAGTTAATGCAGAAGGTGGAGAGTGTGGGAACGCACTGCAGGTGGCGTCTTGTTTTGGCCGCAAAGCCATTGCACAATTGTTGCTGGATAAAGGTGCTGGGTCAACGCACAAGGAGAAAACGGTGGGAATGCACTGCAGGCGGCGTCTCAAGGTGGTCACGAAACCGTCGTGAAACTGCTGCGGGATCGAGGTGCTGAGGTGAATTCGCAAGGAGGAGTGCACAAGAATGCGTTGTGGGCGACGTTGACTTCTCGATTTCGATCGCGCGGTCCCTTCGTATATCGCAAGCTGAGCAAAGCGGTGGCAAAGATGTTGTGGGATGCCGGTGCTAGGCTTTATATCATGCCGTCTCAGGCACATTCGCAGGAGTACATCGCCCGGCTGCTAGAGATGGACTTGATGATGTTGGAAGGGTTTCCGGAATCGTCGCAAACGTGCAGCTGCAGGCGACAGAGCTGGTCTTGATTTTGGAGATTTCTTAGGTCAAGAGTTCGGCAACAACTTTTAGAAATCTGTTTCTGCTTGAAAAACATCATTGCCATGATGCAGTGAACTCGCGAATGTAAAAAACTATATCAACCTGCAATGGTATAGGATGACTGCGATGTATAAAGAGTCCGAATAAATGGGAACAAGATTGGAAAGGAATGGCAAGGACATTCAAAGGACGGAAAGGGAACACTGTGCTAGCGGAGGTATCACTGGAGACTGCATGAAGTGATAATTCAATTCCCATTCACCGAGTATGGTGATCTGCAAATACCTTCTAGTTCATCCCATAGACAGTTGGCTGCGCACCCCGCAGGCGAGTGCGACCGTCCTTCAAGCGCTCGGTGATAATAGGGCTGGCAGCAGGACGGAATTTGTACTCCTTAGAATACCTACACGCGCCTGACCCCTTCAGCGCCACTTCGAATGACGAAAATTCACAAGACAAACCTATTCGCATGGACGACCTTCGGTGGTTGGTAAGGCGTCCGCAACCAGTACGTGAGCCAAAACAAGAATGCGATCAGAAAGAGGAGGCCCGCGCGCTTCCACGGAGAGGGAGTGGGCTGCTCAAAGCGTGGATCTGGGGCAGGATGGTCGTCTCTGACCTGCTCAACCTCGTCGGATTGAGGAACGGCCGCGTATTTAGCTGTTGACTGCGCCATGGTTGCTGTGAGAGCGAAGAGAAACTGAGGTCAAGAGGAGTATGTGGTTATGTAAGCAACAGGTCTTCGCAGTCACTTTTGAGGTTGCGTAGTGGTTGCGTTTCATTCCATCTCATCTGCCGACGATTCTCGCAAGACCGCTTGATTCAATCATTCACTCCAAGCCTACTGAGCCTTAGAAGTTCGGGATGACTGCTTGGCTAATTCTAGGACGAATCGCTCGTGCCTCTTCTTTCCTCTATATCATTGTCTCCGTTTTTTACACCTCGTCTTTTCTCCTGCGGTGTCCTTTCGTGCCCAACTGCTCAGAGTCACTCACCCTGCATCTACCAGATCTCTCTAGTGTAACTTGGACTGGTCTCTTGAATAAGGTTCTTCATTCAGAAACAAAGGGAACGCGACCTTCTTCGGACAGTACAAACAGTGACGGCACACCTCTACTTGACTTGAGCGAAAATGAGTTTCTGTCGCGTTTGGATGCTATCACGGGGGAGTCTATGCTTTACTGGGCGTCTTCCAATACGTCTGGGCAACAGATCGATTTCTCTGAGCTCGGGTCACGTTTATCTCACCGGTTCGCTATGTCCGAATTGCTCTTCCTCTCCAAAGCCTTTTCGAACTCCATGCATCCCATGAAAATCATCCCGTTTTTCTATAAAGCGTCTGACGTGTTCGACGACGACGACATCACAGTCACCACTCTAGTGACTAACAATAGGTTCCATGTCCTCAGGACACTCGCTGAGCGATATGATGGCCCGCTCTCTGTGACGATTCACCTTCCCTTCTCTCCCGGAGACAGTTTATCGTCCCTGCAGGCAAATTTGGTGACCCTGCACAGACTTCTTCGCTCTTCTCCAGCACTCGCATCTCGCGCGGATATTCACCTCGTCATCTCGCCCTTTCCTCGTGCGTTCAATGCCTGGCGCAATCTTGCCCGCCTAGCGGTCCGCACAAAGTACATTTTGCTGTTAGATGTCGATTTTGCCCTCTGTACATCATGGCGTGGCCCTGTGCAATCCCTCCTGCGCGGAGGAGGAGAGATGGCCCATAGGATGCGAGAAGGGTCTGCAGCGCTCGTGATACCGGCATTCGAATACGTCCGTGCAGCAGAAGGGAGAGATCAATCGATGTTTCCACGAAATAAGCAGGTATGTCTTCTCCCTTTGCATGCGTTCAATCTTCTTTTTCGCTGAGTATACATGTGGTAATCAGGATCTATATGACCTCGTCCGTGCAAAAACAGTGGCGCCGTTTCATATTCAATGGGCCCCAGGACACAACAGTACAGATTACGAACGATTCTTTAAGGCGCGGCCCGGTGAAATCTACAGGGTAACACAATACCAGTCAGCTTACGAGCCATACGTTATCGTAAAGAGGGATGCTGGTGGATGGTACGTCACCTTATTTGACCCAAGATACACTGAATTGTACATATAACTAGGTGCGACGAACGATTCACTGGATACGGTGGCAATAAAGCGGCCTGTCTTTTTGAGATGTATCTTTCAGGAATCTCCTTCTACGTGCTTGGGGATCACTTCCTCATACATCAGAACCACCTGTACGAGGAAGAAGCAAGACGTAGTGAGGTAACTCTTTTCGTTATCAACTGCAATGCATTCAGCAGCTGAGGTGATTATAAAATGAGCGGAAATACAATCGCAAAATATATGCGGACTTCAAGGAAGAAGCATGTCTCCGGTGCGTCTCCTTACGTTCAATTGTATTGCGTCGCTGGACGTGTCCGGTTGTCCTTCGATCGATAGGTACATCAGACGGTTCTATGATGAGGGGACGTTGAACACGACCCGAGGGCATAACGCTCAAGAAGAGTGTCAAAAGATCAAGGGAATAGGCAAGATCGTTACACAGGTTCTTTGCACAGCTATTTTACTGCAGGTTTCCGTATTTGTGATAACCATTACCTTCTTAGGTTCTATATGGCCGTTAAAGCAGCCTCCCGTTGGTTGGTTCTCGGGCAGAATTTCCCCAGTTTCATGATTTTCAACGAGTACAGAATGCATGAAGAATCGATATTTGTGGGCTTTGCCGTTCGTTTGCGAGTCAACTAATCATACATTCTACAATGGGCTTTCGTGTATGCGGGAGTCGCTTTGAAACGAGGAGGAACAGCTGACAACAACACAGCCTGTTCCATTCTCAGGCTGGACAGCCTCACCGGACCGCGTGTCCATTGTTCGTCCACAATGTTGAGTTTCTGATAGACCCGTTCTCAATGCACGAGTTGGGAACACTGCGAGGTCTACAGCTAGGGTTGATATGAGAATGGGGGTGTAGTACTCAGTAATACACAAGGACCCACAGCCGGGAGTTTGCCGCGGAGTTACTGCGTCTGAGCACGCAGCGGCGTGTTCACCGCCCCAAGCTCTATTCTCCAGACATAAAGCAAGGTGCTGTGGCGGTTGCTCAGTGTGCTACGTTCTTGTCCTTGTGGCATCCTTTCATGACAGCCTCTATACGCCATTGAGGCCTCGGATATCAGGCCACGGTAGAATCAAGATCCACGCTGTGACACAACATATATAGTTCCATCGATCATTGAGCGGCGCCTATCCTCTCGTTTCTCTTCAACCACATCCTGTCGACATACGTGCCGTCTTCAGTGGCAGTGATGGCCATGATTGAAGAGGCCGATTCTATACAATCCTCGTCCACGACCTCGAATGAAGCTAGACAACAACAGCCTGAAGGCCAGCATCAACCGAAGGATCCTCTTCGAACCCTGGCTGAGGATCATTCCCATCCAGCATATAGGGATCTCACCTTGAAGCCACCTGAAGCAGTGCACTTGGTGGGCGGCGTCGGAGGGCGGGAGGCTACACAGAGTGAGACAGACGATTCATCGACGTCGATGACTGCCCCATCAACCCTCCCGCCTCGCTCTCACCAGTCGATGGGTTCTGTATCTATTGGTGAGCTGTTTTGATAACTTGAAGACAGACATAGGGGTTGATATGGACAGCGCATGTAGATGGCACCGCAATGTTCGAAAATACCCGCACGCCTCTATCCTCACCTGTACCAACATCAAACTTTCATCGTCCAGGCTCTCCCGTGTCGCCGCGAACTCCAGGATCTGATGCAATAATTGAAGCAAATTTGGCATGGTCTAACACAAGTAAGCACAGCAGCAAATGCGATGTTGCAATACACATCTCATATATATTAGTAACGTCGATGGCCCAACATGAGGTCGAAACGGGACATATGATGCTTGCTTCCATGAGAGCAAGACACCCGCAACGCCCTTTAGTGGCGCGCGTCTTGAGATTTTTTGGTTTTGGTACGGATAACAAAGCTCGTAAATCTCTCGTGTCACTGTGCTGGACCTTGTCCATTGATGGCGCTCAGGTTCGTTCCGCTCTCTTCCGCTTTTGTTCATGCTCACAGACTTGCGAAATTCATAGATCGTCACGATCATCGTTTTGCTCGCTTTTGCAGCACACCATCGTAGCCCAGTTTTTCCAGATCAGAATGAGTGGCAAGCTTGTCACAAGAATCTAGGTGTATGGAATGCGTTATGGATCCCACGCTGTCTCGTCAGCACCTGCCTCTCTTCGTGGCGTTGGCGATTCGATCGTGCAAAGCGCCTACAAGAAAATATGTAAGCGTCCTACCTCGCTCGTATGCTCCCCGGCAACAAATTTAACCAAACTTTAGCAGTGAGGAGAATAGTCATAACCCTCAATGGGCAGTGAACTTAGAAACTGGACGCACTCGTTCATATCAGCACACTAGTGTTAACACACAGTCTTCGGGACGTCGCGCGGCTCCGGTCACAGGAAGTAGGAACAACGCAACTACGAATGGTGACAATACAGAAAGACAGACATCGTATCCACGGTCATACAACCGGTATGTTCACATATGAAGGAATGGGTAGCGACCTCATGATCGCATCTATTTGCAGAATATCCGTTCTCTTCACAATCTATTCACTTGCCTGGTTCGTCCTGGCTCACGTATTTGCCTATACATCGACAAATACTTGTCGGCTTGCGTCCCCTCACATATGGTGGCTTACGTTTTCTATCCTCTGTCTCACATACATCGCCATTGCCGAAGTGCTTCTGATGATCGTTTTCATTTTCATTGTCGGACCGATTCTTCTGGTGAGTGCAAGCCTCCTCGAGTATAATCCTCTTTTGATATCTTCGTATGTAGCTTATCTACAGCGTAATCATGTTCTGCCTTGGCCGCCATCCTCTACAAAACCGCCAATACCTTAACCCTGATAAGCTGCCCAAATCTGTCGTTGACAGGATACCACTGGTGATCTACATCCCCACTCCCCCCGATGAACCTGCAAAGCCATTTGCCATTCCAGAGACCGCCCACATGTATCCACCCAAGCCTGCAGCGCCCCCATCCCCGCCCAAGCGGCGCTTCAGATTTTTGCGCCTCAAGAAGAAATCCAAGGATGGCAAGGAGGGAGCGATGGCCGCGGAGGCCAAGGAAAATGAAGAGCCTCTGACGTGGGAGGATCATTGGGAAAAGAGCGAGTATCCGTTCGTCAGGCTTGAGGAGAATCGCGCAGCTTGTGCGATTTGTCTGCTAGATTTCGGAGAGCCAAAGCGACTATTTCCGATCAAGACGGAAAAGACCGACAGTAAGAGTAAAAAGGACGAAGAGGACAAGGCAGTTGAGGTAGGAGGCGTCGCGGAGGCGTCGCCTCCTGCCCAGGGACGTGTCCAAACAGAAGGTGCACCCTTGAAACTGGAGGATGCAGGTGAAGAAGCTCAACCTTTGCGCTTGCTGGAGTGTGGACATGTCTTCCATGTAAGTTGCAGTAGTGAAAATAGGAAGTGGGTTAATGTTCAACATTTTTTCCCGCAGAAATCATGCTTAGACCCATGGCTGCTCGACGTTTCGGGGCGGTGTCCGGTGTGTCAGAAAGCTGTGGTATGGCAAACCGACGAGGCAAAGAAAGGTAGACACGGCCAACGAAGACAGAATACGCGGACTTCTTGAACAGATGTGCGGAAGTGGTGCTTTACCTGTATTGGACTGTGGGTGTATCAAATTTGAACATCAATATGTAGTATGTACTTCTCGACCTCTTTCTTGTATCTCGTACCCGAACGCGTCCTTGCAATCAAAGTCTGTATACGTACTTATCCCACGCCGATGATTCCATCGTCAGCCTCAGCCACACTTCCCGAGTGATTTTCGCATCCAGCAAAGGTCAGTACTTCAGTCTCAGCACTCTCGGTCGCGGGTTGAGAGAAGCTAACAAGTAGTAAGAACTTTTGTCCTTTGGGTCTGCCCGTGATTTGCTGAATGTAGTGATGCAGTATTGCCATGAGGCTTCGCTGGACGCCGATCACATGGAATCACAATATGCAGCAGGTTCCGTGTGCTGCCGAGTCAGCACGATCGAGCAAAGTAATAAGTTAGGCTGCTGATACTCTGCTGATGGATGCCGTGAACACGCGTCATGACAAAGATTCTTGAGCAGTGCCTTAGCCACCCACAACCTCGACAAGTCATCTAAATTCAATCTAGTGGTCTGCTCGCCATGGTTTATAACCGATTTGTTTCAGCCCGCGTCGAGTTCCCATTCGACATATTTCCTACTCCCCCCGCACGGGCCCTGTTCAGCTTCGCTGGTTCCTTCGTCGTGCAAGGCGTAGGGAAGGTTTGATCGAGTCGTCAACAACGTATAGGGGTATGCGCAGTCCCAACCTCTACGCTAACCATATCTTGTTCTATCTTCTGCAATGCGTCACCGCCCTCAAGGCCTCATTCTGTCTGGGCTCTTATCGATTTAATACAAATCCACTCTCATACTCCACTGGCCCCTGTTGGTCCCCAGTCTCATTGATCATGAGCACAAATCACTCAGTGCAGAAACGTGCCTCGAATTCCGATTCAATCTCTGGGAGGACCATAAGCAATTCCGGTATCCCGATGGCAAATGTGTCTAACAGAACGAAAACTCTTTCGGACGATACTGGGGCGTCTGCGCCTGTCGTGCACGGCGATGACGATAAAGCCTGGTTTTCCGAAACTTTCTTCTCGAAGGAGCCTTCGCTCAGCAGAGCGCGCGCATTGTATCTGAAAATCGTGCTTGGTACAAGCTTCATGATCGTTGTTTTCATCATGGCAGTTCTGCCGATCTATTGGGGCGCATTGTGGAAAGTGCCTTTGCATGTGCACAATTTGAAAGGATGGATCGTCGTGCGTGGTCTTATTTATACTATTATTGTGCAAATACTCAAATTCATGGTAAACATATTTGTAGGACTTTGATGGTGCTCAAATGGGCCAATTTGTCACGCAAGTTTTCATTTCGAGCTCTGGGGCACCGACGAGGATGACATGGGAGGTGGTTTCACCTGACCGATTTCCGAATGGTCAAGCCGATATGATTGATTTACTTGTCCACGAGCACACTTGGGCGATTGTTTCTAGTGAGTAGACAATCTGATTGCTGCCTTGTCTGAGCTCATGAGCGTATCATCCGGTAGTAAACCCCGGCGCGACAAACTCCTTCAATAGTTCTATCGTCTCAGCCAATGGATCCTACAATGGATCGTCGGCTGGTTCACGATCTATATAGAGGAGGCGAGAAGCGAGAACGCATAGTAAGTGAACCGATCTCCTTGACTCATTCACAAACGTATAACAATTGCCCAGCAACCAAATTATCAAACCCAACGTATGCTCTTACAAGTATTGCACTGTGCAACGGTTTCAACTTCAACTTGTTATACAGGTCGAGACAGTCATGAAGAACGCTTCTTCAATTTTTGCCGCTAGATCCACAAGCCAGTTAGCGTTAAGCGGTCGCAACTTGAGCAATCTCGCTATCAATGCGCCAGAGCTGCTCTCGGCTCCATTATATTATACAGTTTACAACACGCGACCTTTTGATGTACCTGTGTATGGGCTGTTCTCTAATCATTGCTTTTGCTGTGGTTTCACAAACTGACAACTCCATTCTCAGCGCAGCTGCGGTGGATTTTGTCGGACTCATTTATTTATTGATTGTTGCCGTGCGTTCTCTGTCTCTAATTGCCATTGTGTCTTCAAGCTCAATAACCAAGATCGGCTTTGTTGTATAGTTCGTCACCTCGGTCTGCAACAGTTCTTCTTTCACCCTTTTCTGTTTTAACGCCACATTGGCGCGCACAGCTGGTTAATACTGTTGCGCGCACCGATGTAACCCATATTGAAGATCGCCTTCGGTTCCGCTCATTGATGCTCGCCCGAGCCATCGTCCCCATCTTGATCTATTTCTATCTCTCAGTGCGTCCATCTCAGCTCTCTGAAAAGCGCTAGTCATCTGAGCCCTACACTACATTCAACAGTGTTTCTTCTCTATGATTTCGCTCGCCTTTCAGGTCCCATTCAACAGGACGTATGCCATTTCCTTTTGACTGTTCTGATGTGTCCAGCTCTTGATCACGTATCATTTTATCTTCCAGATTTGGTCACTCGGGCTTTGTGATCTATTGGATGCTGTCATGGCTAGCGATGTGTGCTCTGTGCGTGCTGCGTACTCTCTTTTCTCTCATGAACAATTCATAGTCTCGATGTATAGCGGTTTGGCCGTGGAAGCGATGGTCACACTCATAACGGTCCGATTCATCCCGTTTTTCCTCATCTTATGGATCATCGGCAAGTCCCTCCTCATCAGTCATTTACATCTTCATTGATCGCTCTATGTGTATAGCAAACGTATCCGTGTGCTTTATGCCCATTCCGGTCTTGCCAAGGGTCTACCGCTACGGCTATGCAATGCCATTCTATAACGTGCAGCGTGCAGTACGCGCCATCGTGTTTAATACTAAGAATGACCGTGCGTTGTCTTCCTGAAATTTGACCATTTGTCACTGAAACGCTTTTTATCAGTGGGTCTGAATTTCGGTGTTCTGATCGCATGGTCAGTGATTTCGCTGATGACGATGACGCTCTTCCAATATATGGCACGTCGACGCGCGATCAAGCAACACGTAGAGTTGACATGAATCATGGTGGCAAAGTTGGCATATTTGTGGAAACACGACGCTACTTATCTATTGTTCCTTTTTTGAGGGAGGCGGACAGCCGCTACAGCATTCTATCTAGGGACTTCTCATCAAATTTGCTCATGGCATTATGACTGGATATATGATTGTTCGTTTCAGATGTGAATGACACTACATTTTTTATGTCCTTTAGTCATAGCTCGACGGTGGTTTTTTAATTTCAAAAATGGGACGGGGTTGTCCACTTGCGAAAGCAAGAGTGAGAGACTGCCTAGTGATTATATGAGGGAACCTCTAGGCTCCTATACCTTCCAGCCTGCTAACTTCCATCGTCCGTATAACTCAGGTTCATGCTAGGAGTTTTTGAAATGTGAACCGAGCTGAGGTGGTCTGTGCGTGGGACCCAACAATGACTTCGAGCGGAGTTTGAATGGGAGGCCTTTCCTGAGAGCACATCATCTATAAAAGCCTTCCTTGCCTCTCCCCCACCAGCACCGTCACCGCCGACGTGCTCGCCGATTTCGACGACGCTCGCACGCAGCCTCAATCATGTCAAATAAGATAGTGGTGAGCTGCTCACCGCGATTTGAGTACCTCGTAGATCATTCGGTGACGCGGAAACATTGCCATCCACTTCGATGAGCCTGCTATATACCGCGCAGTCATAGATGACGTGATCTCCTCCATAAAGTCCGATTTCGATGAGTACGGTGTCAGCGAAGATGTGCTCGCAGAGCTGCAGAGCGTAAGTTGTGTTCCTTGCGCACAGTCCCTCGCTCACCTCCGGCTCGAATCCATCCGCCTGCTGCACCTGTCATTCAGAAATGGGAGAACAAGGTCATAGCATCCCACGTTGCGGAATTCGAGGCACCCCCGCCTGCTGCACCTCCTCAGTACCCTCATCATCACATGATGGTATCGCACCCGCATTACCACAACCCTTACGCGCCACCTCCGCCACCCGTTGTAGCTCCAGGCCAACCACACATCAAATCTGAGCCCATAGACAGCCGATACATCCTTGGTGCTCAACCACATTATGCTGTCGCCCCTCTTCCAGGGCCGCAAATCCCTGGCCTTCGACAACCATCTTACCATCCTGTTCCCGCCGCTCGGCCACCCGGCAATACACCAACCCCGGTGCCAGTATCTGCACCCGCGCGACCTTACACTATGCAGAACGGGGGCGCTGTTCTGCCGCCTCAAGCGTACCAGCCGCCTCCACCTCACCAACCACAGCAGCAGCAGCAGCAACAACAACAACAACCGCAGCCTCAGCGCATACCGCAGGTGGACGGGCCGTCGTCATCTGGCTCTGAGTCGCCTTCGCCCTCACCACCACAGTATGCGCCGCGCTCGTCGCACCCGTCGTTACCACAGCCGGTACAACAGTCCCCAAGTAAGCCCGACGACGAGGCGATCAACAGCGATCTGGACGATTCGGACTCTGAAGGCGAGGACGACCCTGATGAAGGCGGGCCAGGCGAAACCGACATTGTGTTTTGCACGTACGATAAGGTACGTGACCCCCTCCTGATCTTGAATTTTTTTGCTTTACTGATCGGGCGCGTGCGTATGATTAGGTCGCACGAGTGAAAAACAAGTGGAAATGCATCTTGAAGGACGGGATGATTCACATCAACGGCAAGGACTACCTCTTCGCGAAGTGCACAGGGTGGGTCCTACGTCACGATCGTCTTGTCCTTATCGAGACGGAGCCAGAACTGACCTCGATTCTCTCACTGCTGGGCCTTCCACAGCGAATTCGAGTGGTGAAACACCTGCACACTACGTCATCACCACCCCGCTTCTCGCCGCACACGCACAACCTTGCCCTCTGCCCGCTCTATCTTTGTCGCGCTTGTCTATTCCATGTTTTCTTTCCCTCGTCGCACTACACAATTACTGTACAGATATGACATGTCTCTCCATCCCTACTTGCTCAAGCAATTCATCGTTCGCCATTGGGTTGGTCAGACCTAATCATGCGAAAGTCCGTATAAAAAAGTACAGATGAATCACATCACAGCCTTGGAAACGCCGGTATACGGAAAACATACGGAAGAAGATCTTTAATGGTACTATTACAGGGTTTCAATGAAGGGATATAATCCGAGAACACGTTGAGCAAACAACAGCCCAGGTATGATAAATGTCTCAAGAAGCAGTATATACCTCCAATGGGCATACATGTGAAGGCGTCGCATAAGCATAAGTAGATGAATGAGCATATGTACGTAAATAATGCAAATCAGCAGTGGTAGACGTCGAATAGGCGGAATCTGTCGGCGCGCTAACAGAGACGGCAATCCTGAGATCCAGAACGCAACATCAGCGGAGAAACTAGTAAGGCGGTTGAGACACCATGTAGCAGCATAGCATGGATGGGCCAAGAGCGATTGGCCGGCGGTCGCCTACATATCGTACACAACATCTTCTGGGAAATCGTGGGTGGAGGCGAGCATCAAACAGCCAGGGCTCAAGCGCGCCTCGAGCCTAAGATCTGCAGCACCCGGTCATCAATGGGGTCCCTGTGGTACGGGTGATGCCTGCGTAGAGCGTGCAGGGGCGCTAGGTGCCCAATGGGATCTCCGTCGCTATCCATTTCGGTTTCTCCGATGGGTCCATAATTGGCATCCATCACCGCTGGGGCTTGGACGAAGGTGAAGTTTCCTGCAGCAGCGGACATCTCGCTCCCCTGCGAAGAGTATGACAATTCCGAGCCTGTCACTGAGGGCGACGATGGGACGGAGTAAGAGCGTTGTTGCAGTGTGGTCTGGACTGGCGAAGGAGCAATGGGGTGATATGCTGTGCTCGAGACGTAGCCCTCATGCATCGACAACCAACTTGAATTCGCATTCAGAGTACGTTCCGCAGTCAGATCAGCGGAGATGGGATAATTGTGGTATGTGAGCTGTGTTGAAAGCGGACGCATGTTCTCGTCTGTGATTGCTGACCAGAATGAATGAGATTGATCTTCTTGGTAGAGGGTCTCGTCTGCAGGCGGATAATGGTATACGAAATGATTCTCCGTGGTGTTCCACTGAAACGGCGCGGGGAGGAATTGTGACTGCATGCGTGCGGAGGTCAAATTTATGAAGTTCTCGGATAGAGAAGTTGGTGGATTCTGGTCTCCACTCGGAACCGATGATTTGGAGCGGGCCTCATCAGCAGGGGCAGTAGCGCCCCTTCGACCCTTTTTAGGGGTGCGTGCAATAGTGAACATGCCGGGGGGAACAGGGCCAATGTCACGTAGATCAGGGAGATCCTTGACAGGTATGAGTCGGTCGCAGGTTCCCTGTGAGAAGTAGTGGGCTGAAGCAAAATTATAAGAACTCAAGGAATGGAAGGAGGAATTGAGTCGCTCACTGAGGCTCCATTTCCGCTTTCCGTGCGGAGAGTGGAAGTGCATAGAGCATGTTTGTTTGATCAATGGGTCCCAACCCCGAGAGCGGATTCTGAGACGATGTCTGACGCATACATGCAGCTCAGAGGATAGATTAGGTGCTGGTCTGATCAAAAACCACGCACGAGTTGTTGTTGTTCGAGCTGCTCTTTTTCGGCTCATTCTTTTCGTAGTAGAAAAGGAAATCCTGCGGAGAGAAGAGATGTACGTGGCTTGGGATCGAGTAAGATCGGGAGGGGGGAGCGGAAAAGCAACTGACGTCTCGGACGCGAGAAGCACTCCAGCGCCTGCCCTCTGTGAATCGCTCGATACCAGGGCCTGTAATTGCGCCTGCTTCTTCTCTTTGGGCCCAGACGTAGCAGGAGCCTGACTGCAGCTGGCTACGCTCCTGGGCGTCGAGTCGCCTGCTGATCATGGGAAGGATTCCGAGGTAGACGGCGTAGAAGATGAGCTGAACATCCTGGACGGAAGAGACGTGGACACCAGAGAGGGTGGGCTGCTGCATGGGTGGGACGGTGGTGGTGGTGGAAAGGAAGGAAGAGGAAGGCCGGGCAACGGCCGTTGAATGGAATAAGTACTTTCTCCCAACTCAATCCAAGGCCTCATCCGGCAACGTCATGTGCCTTTCCTTGCCCTGCGCCCGACTGCCGGCCCTCGATCTCCTCCCCATCTCGATGCACACTCACGTCAGTCTGAGTCTATCACTCTAACCCATCACCTCCCTCTTCGTCCCCTCTCTTGCCATCGCCACCCCTTGCCTCGCTCTCTCGCCTTTCCGACCGTCTGACCACTTAGCCGCTTGTCTGCATACATGAGCACCACCATCATGACCTTGACCCTTGACAAATCCTACCAAGTCTCTCCAGCTTCTTCGTGGTGGCCGCCGCGACGCCGCGTCGGCACCCCGCGATATACTCTTCCGTTATCCTCTCTCCGCTGCAAATGGTCACTGGCCCCACCGCGCAGGCCCAGCCATTGAAAGCTTCCTTTCAGGGTGGTGAACGCATCATTCTGTGATGCTCCACTGGCCCTTCGCACCGTCCCCTGACAAATCAGGACTATGCTCTCGTTGGCGCTTGCAAGCCGTTGAAGGCCGTTGAAGGATGTGGAACAATCATCACCCATCGCCGACGCCCTCTGTTGCACGTGTGCAGCTGTGTGCAGACATATCATAGAAAATCTGTCAGCGAATTAGCGATGCAACCCTCACATGGCTATGTATTCTTCTCGATTTTTGCATCCAAGTCTGACACAGCCTAGAGCTGCTGCCGACCGAAGCATCCGAGACCGCAAATCAGCCGTCTCATCAGACCGTTGGGCTGCTTGTTCTGGCGGGAATAATGAATCTCGGCAAATGGCAGCGACGTCCTGGCTCGTCCTGGCTTCGGTCTCAGTCATCTTGAACGCCGAATTTGTATTCCGGGTCGATGATGAGCGACGACCGAGCACGAATTCGCGACTCGATGCGAGCCTGGCGAGCTGTTGGTATGCGCCCGCCCGATCACGGGGAGCCAATCTGCGTCTTCGATCTTAATAAAGACATAAACATTTACGAGCCTCGGCGCTTTCCGTGCGCCAACCGACGCCGCCGGTCCCGCAGTGGTCAGCTGGCGCACGCCTTGAGGACGTCAACAATGAGACCATCGCATGCAGGCGCAGGCTTAGACTTATGGGGGAATTGACCATGACGAGCGACTTTTCCGGCCTGGTTCCGCGCCTCTTGGTCACAACGCATATCGCACTTTAATGTGTGTCGGCGTGCATCGGGCCATCATATAGACTTTAGGGTATCGCATTTTGCTCGAAAGATGATCCGGTCAATGTTGATGTTACATAGATTGCATCCGCACCCCTCACTCCCTAGGCCCGGATATAATGCGCGGTGCCTCTCTATCTCATCTCCATCTCGCTTGGCCTGGCGCTGCGCCTGGACGTAATATTGAATGTGCATGCGGAGCTAGGCACTGTGTGCAGAGACTGGAACACCTACAGGGACTATCGTCCATGGAGTCCGCGATAGGTCAAACGATTCGTCTCAGGTTTGTACTCAGCAAGTGGCAGTCGCTTCTGCATGGAGACACCTGTCACGACTGGAATGTTGCGTACACGCATGTCTGATTCGATAGGTTCACCTAGGATCGTAACGGCGCAGACAAGGCTAGACCTCCTTGCGTGTGTTTCTTCTATTCTTGAGGCCAAATTTGAAACGACGGAGCGCCACTTCCAGATGCAGCGTGTTCAGCGCCGCAAGGGACTAGAGCTGTCGTACACAGTGAGGTGTAGGAAGGTTGCCAGGCGTGACATACGCAGAAAGTTAAAAGGACACATTCATCTCTTTCGCGCAGTTAGTCATAAGTAACACAGGGGGTATCAGCATCCGCGCAAGGTTCAAGTGTGCTTACTCCTCCACTCCGTGCGGCTGGCCCAGACCTCGTCTCTCGCGCGTTCTCTATGACGCACTCGGGCACCTGACCTGCGCAGTGACAGCGAGATGTGGTTTCCAAGTCGTGAATAGTCTCCGTGGCTGACTCAATGCAGAAGATAGTCGTTTTGTGTACAAAGCATGCGATTAAGAGACCGCCTGCAACGGGACGCACTTCCTAACGTACCGGGCGCGAGTCAGGAGAGAAAACTTTACGAGACGCTCTCCGGAGACCGCAAGGTGCGGGTTCGACGCCCATGAGTGCTTTGCCGTGGAGTTCGCCAGTTCCCTCGTTTGGCTAAGAGTAAATTTGGACAAGAGAGATAGCTGGCGCTCGCTATGAAATCAAGACAAGTATGGTCAAGCATGCAGCCTCATCGATTGAGGTAAGAGGCACGACAATCCCGGCGCCAATACGGATCCAGAAAAATGGGGATCGGGATCAGATCGGGAAGGTCGTATGAAACGGCTAACGAGATATGGCGGACTGCGGTCGTTGACAGCGCTTGACCCAGAACTCGATGCTGACCCTGGCCCGAACATGATAGGTTCACGATACGCGTGTTCACCAACTCAAGCGACCATCTAGAACGTGTGCATTCTATCGGGATGAGGAGCGGGGATACACAGTCCATGGTATCGGTCATTGTTCGTCGTTTGAGCATACATATCGCTTGCCTCGTTGCGATTGATACAATACAGGATCGTACACTAGATGCAACAGTTCAATAGCTGATAGAAAAAAACAGACAAACAAACACCAACAACAGTCCATCTTTGAGAGGTGTGAGTAGGGCGGGTGGGAGCTGTCACCTCATCTGGAACCTTCGTTCAATGATACGGAGACAAGTTTAGTCCATCATGGACTGCGTGATTGACATCGCACCTCGTGCGAGATCGGCTGCTGAAGCACAACCGAGTGTTAATTCAGCCACAGGCCTCATCAAGCAAGAAGGCGGGGGTGGGGATGGGCGCTATGGCTAGATTCTGGCGCTGGCGAAGCGCGGCTCAGGCGACACTGAAGGAGCGCAATGCTCGGTCATCGACTGGATGGCGCTTGGGTATGTGTGTATTCTCCAGGAACGCGAGAGGCGCCAGGATTTGTGTGCCCTCGGGCGTGTAGTTGAAGCGGGTTCGAATCTGGGCCTCGCTTTTGGGGGATGTGGGATCGGACTTCGACCGAGGCACCCGCTGTTCCTTGTCCTGCGAAAATGCGGGGTGCAATGGCGACATGGAGTGAGGGCGCATCAGGTCTGAGGGAGGTGACGTGTAGCTGTATGGGGCGTAGATGGGGGATGGATAGTGGGGAGAAGCTCCGCGTCGCTCGACCGTGTGCTCGGAGTCCCGTGGCCGACCCTTCGCCGATCGTGCACTCCTAAATCGGCCCTGCGGCACGCGCAAGCGAGCAAGGTCAGGGAAATCTTCGACTGTGTACAGTGCATCAATGGTCTCTTGCGTGAAGTATGCGACTGAAAAGGAAGATACGCGGATGCAGTTAGCATGGAACCCCTAGTTCCTTTAAGGCAACATTGCGGCGCGACGCACTCAGATGCCATTTTCGTCGTCCCCGGGGTGTCTCGACGAAGACAGAGTACGTCTGCTTTACGAGACGTTCTCGTGGACGACCGAAGTATGACCCGGGGGGAAGATGAAGGCTGAAACTAGATGTGCGGCGTCAGAACGGCAATGACAGACAAGGAGGGACAGCACTGACGGGTGACCGACGATGTCCATGTCCTTCTCCATGTCCTTCTCGTGATAGAAGAGGAACTCCTGAGTGGCTGGGATCAGCGCTCTGGGGCGCAAAAAAAATATAAAAAAATAAGCAAGGATGAGCTCACATCGCGCACACGGGACGGGCCCCACCGAATGCCGTCTGTCCAACGCTCAATCCCGAGCTGTGTTGCAGAAGAGTCAATGGGAGGGCAACGGAGGGCCTATCATGGGCTACGAACCCCCGTTGCCTCAGCGTCTGGTCCTCGTTCTTCCCATACGTATACGGACCCAGAGCGGATGCAGCGTCGTTCTTCGCTGTCGAGGCGGCGAGAAACGATGGGAAGAACGCCCTTGGATACGGCGTAGAATATGACCTGTGCGTCGGAGATGGACTTGACTCTAAGGTCTGTGCACGTAGGGTGCTGCATTGCAAGGAGAGGGATGAGGTGAAGCACGGCGGGATTGGGTCTTATAGCGATCTGAATCGGCGTTTATGATAAGAGGAAGAGGCGCTGGCAGGGATTGTCTGATTGGGCTGCTATTTCTGTTAGAATGCCAAAAATCGAAGAAAGGCATTCGGTTCTTGGCAAGATACATAAAAGATCTCTGGAAGCGTGGGAATGAAACTCTATACGTCTAATCATGAGCTATGGTCTCCACAGCACAATCAATCAAACACACCAAACAGGAAGCTGTCCTTGCGCCCTCCGCTTTCAGAAGAACGGGGATCTGGTGAGAGTTTGGGCCAGGCAGCACAGCGCTCTCTCGTTACGGGAACACTCCCGGGTCCAGATGCGACGCTTCTGCCCGCGTCTGCCCTATCTGGGTCCGCTTTCGTGACTCTCTGCATGCCTTTCATCGAACCCCGGGCGCGCGACTCGCCACGCACATCCATTGCTGGCACTTGGCACTTGAAAGCTTGAAGCTTAAAGCTGTCTAACGCATCTCGTCCTTCGCCGCTCCTACGACGGCGGTCCACGCTCGACGCTGTGATCAAGGGCCCTGATCCGATACCACCGAACGCCCTAGATATTCTGGAGGGTCGAAAGAACCGAGGGGGTGATTCACAACAACGTGCCGGCATGCGCACTCAATGCCTCCTGTCACCACTGCACTTCTCCGCGCTCAACTGGCATCGCTAAAGAAAGGATTGGGAAGGAGCCCGTCGCCTCACAGTCCCCACAAATCGGTGTTCTCGCGCTGGACCCTGAGATAGGGGATTGCCCAGGTATGTTCGCCATCACGATGGGATTTCCACCAGACTCCGGAGTGCTGGGGGGACATCAGAAGCACAGATGCTGTGGTGGGTTCTTGAGAAGCCCGTGGGGCTCTGCGGCGCCTACGAGGCAGCAGAGGGCGTAGAACCTCTGACCCCCGTCTTACCCATACTAGGTGGAGCTGACGGAGCGTGCCGTCGTGCGCAAGAGAGTACGTATATTGGAGGTCGCAAATACAGCAGTTGATGTATTGGACGCACCCGTCAATCTGTATGATACCCGACCGCACGTTTTGGGCGGGAAGTTCACTGGTTGACAGATCTAGCTTCCAGCGCCCGTAAGATGAATGCACGCCCGGCGGATGTAAGTTATCATGCTCAGCGGGTTTAGATGCATCGGATTTGGGACTTTGTCAGTTAGGATAGGTTTTAACGTATAGCCATCCTGGGAACTCCGACTCAACTTGCTTCAAGGCCACAGCCACGCAGCTGCAGCACAAGTCCAAGTGCCGCCCAAGAGGATCCCTGTCAATGCATCATGATGAAAGAAGCCAACATGAACGTCGGATTGCTGGATGCAAGCGAATAAGCGGAGAAGCCAACGACACGAGGCGGACATAGGAATCACGAAGGGTTCGGTGATATCCATGCAGTGTACACCGCATCGTGCATACAATACAGTAATGTCCTGATGCCTCTCGATGAAGAGAGGACGTTGAGAGTCCGAAACGTTGACCACGCCAAGGCCCTGGCGCAGTGCCTTGGCTCGATCGAGGGGAGCACGTGCTTGGGCCCTCTTGGGTCGGTTTGCGTGACTCGAAATCTCGTCGGATTCGCATGCGTCGTGGACTCGCTGGTCTTGTTCATCATTTCAGCCGTCCTCCAAGACCTCCTTCTCTGTCTGCAACCTACATACCCCGGAGACTGTGTCAAGCAATGGCTGCTCAGCAACCGCCGTGGGCGCCCCCCATCCCAAAAGCGCAAACCCCGGTCCTCAAGGTCTACAATTCCTTGACCAAGACCAAAGTTCGTATCGTGGCAGGATCGCAGATGGATGGTCATCACATGATATCTTCTTCCAGACAGAGTTCGTTCCACGAGACGGTAAGCGCGTAAAGTGGTACAACTGCGGCCCCACGGTCTACGATGCATCCCACATGGGCCATGCAAGGTACGACCTGCACTGTTCTACTCACGCATGGCACTCACGGGCTACCCGATAGGAACTATGTGACACAGGATATCCTGCGCAGGATCATGGTAGACTACTTTCGCTACGATGTTCATTTCGTCATGAACATTACGGATATCGATGATAAGGTATGGACGTTCATCACACACGCGTCCCACATATAATGACCGTTCGTGAAGATCATCCTGCGCGCGCGGCAGAATCACCTTGTGCAAAAGTTACGGGCAGAAACAACATCCCTTACGCCGGAGCTGCTGGCCCAAGTACTCGCTGCCTGGACATCCTACGTGCGCTCGAAAGTTTCCAAAGGCCTACTTGCCAACGAGACACCAGCATCTGATGCAGAATGGGAAGCGTGGCCAGAGTTGGTCAAAAAAGCTCAGGACAAGTCATGGAAATCAGAGTGCCTGAGAAGAGATGAGAAGTTTGATATGCACTTCACCGCAGCCGTGCGTGCACCATGGTTCAAAAATACACCATGTTATTCTGATGTTTGGTTCAGGCCCGCACGTTCTCAGCGCTTGAGGTAGCCCGAGGTCTGCTTGATTCGGGTCACAAAACGGTCGATGTCGCCCATCAGCTCATAGACGCAGCTACAGATGTACTCTCTCTTGCTTTGGACCAACAGGTATTCCGCTCCATCTTTCCATCTGATTGATTGATCTCACATTTTGTGGAAGCACGGCGCGACTGTTACAGATCCTTCTATCTCGCGCTCCCTGTCAGCGTTCTGGGAGCAGAAGTTCTTCGATGATATGTCCCGGCTGCGGGTACGGGAGCCCGATACCTTGACCCGTGTGACAGAATATGTTCCAGAGATTGTTGCATTTGTGGAACGTATAGTTCAGAATGGCTATGGCTACGAAGTGGACGGCAGCGTCTATTTCGACACACGTGCTTTTGACCAGAGCAAAAGCCATTTTTACGCCAAGTTGGAGCCCTGGAGCAAGGGAAACCGAGAGCTATTAGAAGAGGGTGAAGGTGTGTCGGCTGTGCTTGTCATGTTCACGAGACTTTCGAACATGACGGCCTCTCATCGTTAGGTGCATTATCCAGCACTACTGGACGCAGATCCCCAGCCGACTTCGCCCTTTGGAAAGCATCGAAACCTGGGGAGCCGTACTGGCCTTCACCCTGGGGTCAGGGGAGGCCGGGGTGGCACATCGAATGCTCGGTCATGGCTTCGGCCATCTTCGGCGACAACATGGACATACATTCTGGCGGCATCGACCTTGCTTTCCCTCATCATGACAATGAGATGGCCCAATCGGAGGTAAGTCCTTTGATGAGTTCCTAGTTATTGTTATGTTTGTTCATCGCCCTGAAGGCATATCATGATTGCGAATCGTGGGTCAACTATTTCCTCCACACCGGCCATCTACATATTGAGGGGTTAAAAATGAGCAAGTCTTTGAAGAACTTCATCACCATCGAAGTGAGAAACGATCATTTTGTGTTCGACAACAAGCGCCCATTGACATGTCAATAGGAAATATTGCAAAAATACTCCGCAAGACAATTACGCCTTGCCTTTTTGACTCAACTTTGGAACTCTAAAGTCGACTTCTCCGAATCACTGATGACTGGAGAGGTCCGGAACATCGAGCTTACCCTGCATGTGTGTCCAACATCTTTCCTACATTGCTCGCTCGTTACGCCTTGTGGGAGTGGAGCCTATCCTTTGGAATCTGATACCGTTTGTAGAACTTTTTCACCGTCGTCAAAGCTCTCGTCGCTCAAGCGCGCGCCGATGGTCCTAGGCTAGACGGAAAGCACCGATTTGAAAATCCGGAGATTGACCTCACAGACGTGTAAGATATTCTCTATTCGACGTAAGCCTTGATCATCTTTCTCACGTCATTTCATAACTCTACTAGGCTCCACAAGTCCCAGGATGCATTCCGGGTCGCCCTTTGTGATTCGTTCAATACGCCGAGTGCGTTGGACGTCCTTCGAGACTCGGTATCTCGCACGAATGTCTACATTAACTCGCGGGGGAAAGATCTCAATGTCGATCTTGTGGAGCGGGTTGCACGCTGGGTGGGGGACATGTTGCGCATGTTTGGACTAGGCGAGGGAGAGGGCTCGGAAATCGGATGGGGACAGGAACAAGGCGATGGGTCGTCTGCCGTGAATGTGAGTGTGGAATACTGTCTGCCTGATAACGCCCTTCCCAAGATAGAAGTTATGCTGACTGACCTACTTCAGCGAGAGGAGGTTCTCATGCCATACCTACGTGTTCTGTCTTCTTTTAGAGACGGGGTACGCCAGCTGGCTATCGCCAATGGTGATGGAGTTGCGAAGGATATCTTGGCCTTGTGCGACAAGCTTCGCGATGTGGACGCAATCCCATTGGGAGTAGCTTTCGACGATCAAGAAGGTGCATTCCAGTATGGTTCCATGCATGAGTGTCGTCACTGAACTGGTCACGTCACATCAGATGGGAAGGCTCTTGTCAAACTCATGCCTCCTGCTGAGCTTATTAGAATCCGCGACGAAAAGCGCGCTCAAGTCGAGGCTAAGGCCGCAAAAAAGGCCGCTGCTGTTGAGGCCGAGCGGCAGAAGAGAATGCAGAAGCTGGAAAGAGGTCGCGTAGCCCCCGAAGTGATGTTCAAACCGCCGCAGGTCCCTGACGGCACTTACGGCAGCTGGGATGATGCGGGCGTACCGCTTACAGATGGCACGGGAAAGGAGCTGAGCAAAAGTCAAGGGAAGAAGGTACAGAAGGAATGGACGGCTCAGAAGAAGCTTCATGAAGACTATCTAGAATGGCAGAAGCGGCAGAAGTGAGGGGGGGGACGTTGTCTATGGCGTTGGGCAGCTTTGGGCAGTTTGTCACCCTGTTTTGTATATCGATGTGGAAACGCAACCAATATCCGCATACGTGCTACTCGTGCAGTACTCGTGTACATGGGAGCTGTTGTACGAACTCCTGGGAAATTTCGCAGAGAGTCGTCCACTTCCACGTTCCGTGCCCTTCGAGTGCAATACTTTTTTTCTTTCCAGAACCCAAGTTGGCAACGGCTAGCATGCGGAGTTTTCTAGGTACAACGAAAACGGCCTATGAACTACCAATCGCATGCCCGTACTATTAATGCTGTGATTCTCTCCAGGCCCGCTCTGTCCTCCTCTGTGAAGCCGCCCACTGCCAAACAATCCAGATCCAAGACCCCGAGAGTGACTTCTCTGCCGTCCACTTTCAACACAAGGGGACACACGACTTCACTATTCGTGTCGCCGTCGCAGGCAATATGTCCAGGATATGCGTTTACATCGTGGACGATGATAATTTTGCAAGAAATGAAGGCATCCGCACACACGCCGCGGGCTTTTCCCGGAGTCGTATTGATGAACTGGCATGCAGGTTTACCACAGAAAGGACCTAGAAGCAATCGACTGGACCCCTCTAAGACATTTTCCGTGCGCGAACGTCCAAACTTCGGGGAGGGGAAGATGGTCGAATCGAGATAGAAACCTATAGGTATATTAATATAGCTTGGCTTCGATCTATCACAGTCACAGAGAAAGGACAAAACCAGCTCTCATTTTCTCATGGAATCGATGAGCAGCCGATCAAAGCACCTAAGAATGTAATCTATACGCGAAGAGACGTACCACACCAGTTCACAGACGAAGCGCCCTGTCCGAAAGCAGGAAAAGAGAGTAACGCGTTGAAAACAAGGGAGGATGCATTGGCGAGATTGGTCACCTAGATGAGTCCTTTTTAAGTCAGCGGGGTTGTGCTCCCTGTAGTAAGTATATCAAAGAGACGGACCCAGTCTCTTTGTCCTTCAAGGAGGGCAGCTAGTTGTTTATATACATGTTCCCAAAAATCGTCTTTGCTCTTGACACTCGAAGGCAGTAGAGAGGCATCTGCATGGGGCATGTTTACTTGATGAAGATGGGTTCAGTTGGCTATGTCCTGAGTGAAAGGTCCCAGCGACGTCGCGGTCGAGACAGATGATGGTGAAAGCCAGTGCAGTCGTGGACAAGATAAGATAAGATGTTTTCACCGCACTTTGCCGCATCGCTACATGATCAGTGATCTGGCGGGATGCCGGCCAGATTCCTAGTGAATCCCTCATACGACCCTTACCTACCTATCGACACCCCTCTATCTTAACGCCCATGGCTCCGTATCTCGAGGCAGTAAAGGTGTCGATTTCCAGAATATTCGGGGAATGAACGGCATTCTGATGGGGTACGGGCCAGTCGTTTGCAGATGTTCCTATCACCGACGCAGGCGTCGACACCGTGGCCTTCCTTGAAGCCTCAGATGGTCTGGTTGGGCTTTTCGGTAAGCGTGCAATACTTGTAAGCAAACCATCTATGCTGGACGCTATGTATAGATATTCTCGGATCGACCGCATTCTCCGTCGTTCAAGCAGACTTGAAGGGCAACATCGCCGTAAGACTAATCTATGATCGAGTTCCGAACCTATCTGATTTTGTCTCGGGCGTATAGAAAGTTCGCGCGCGCTACGAAGCGACACCAACGCTTTCGGACACGCTCGAGAAATTGGTGCAGAACGAGAAGGGCGAAAAGAAGCGGACCGCAACGGAGGGTCTGATGTGGCTGTTGCGCGGGATGTCCTTCACATGCAAAGCGCTCCAGAACGTGCAAGAAAACAAGAATGAGGAGCTTTCGATTGCGTTCAGCAAATCCTACGAGGGCACGCTGAAGAAGTTCCATAATTTCGTTGTGAAGGGCATATTTGCGGTGCGTCTTCGTATTCTTAGCAAGTGATGCCGAAAAGTATCATTAGACATATTTCATTGCTCAGGTGGCCATGAAGGCGTGCCCCTACCGCGCGGATTTTTTTGCAAAGCTACGCGCTGACCCTGCTGGAGGACCTGCGGCTTCCGAGGAAAAGTCGAACGAAGAGCTGGACAAATGGCTCGCAGCCTTGGCAAGTATCGTGACAAGACTGGAGACATTCTACGAGAAAGGTGGATACGGCAAGGGATTCTAGAAGACTCGTTGCTTGTCAGCTTGACAATTCAATATTCAATCACGATGGGTCGCAGAAGATCTTCGGAGACGAATAGAAGACTCACCGTCCGATCAACGATTTTGGTGTGTTTCCACGATCTGTTGTGTTAGCTCTGAGCAATGTGCGGTGTGCCTTTCAAATCGGTAAACAAAATCAGACCCGCCGGAGAAATGGAGTCCCCACACCGCGAAACTGGTGATTGGACCCGCTCGAGGACCCCTGACAACCACCTGAGATGTTCGTGTCCGGAGGCGGTCGTCGACGCCGGGACAGCAGGTCCTCTACTGATCCGGTTCACGCCGGAAATGGGATCGGACCTCAGTCAGCAGGTCGTTTCACGCCGGAATCGGGCCTCGAACCTCTAAAAATCGCAAAAAATTCCGGAAAAATAGAAATACGTTCTATGGCATGTCTTTGAGCACAATGAAAGCTTGAGCATTGTAATAAAAGTAAGAAACTCGTAAGGAGAGTCAACAGCATTCGAAAAAGCATGATAATGTGAATTACAAGGCCATGTCAATCATCCTCATCATCCAAGACCTCTTCGACATTCCGTTTGCGGCCAACAATCACCTTGATTGCACTTCGAAGGTCCTTTTCCCTGCCTGTGAGTGCTTCCAGATAGTGGCTATCCCCAACCGCGAGTGCTATAGAAGCACCTTGAATCCGAATAGGATAAGTTAGCATGATAAGGAATGTATGTGACGGCAGCAAAGCATGGAGCGTCACAGCGTGTGGCGTCAATGGAGACGTAGCAGGGACAATGCGGAAATACTTAGTAGTGTGCCGAGTTCCTGCTAACATTGGCTCGTATATCTCAGCTGCGACATTCGATATAGCAGAGATCAATGTGGCTTCATCTGCCCAGCTGTGGACCCTCTGGGTCGACGCCGGATAAGCATCGGACCTCCTAGCAATGGAGGGCTTCACGCCAGGCAAAAGATCGAACATGATCGTCCAAATGTGCCGTTCGACGCCGGAAAAGCCCTCGGAGCTCGGCGCTGACGCGCCGGTTTTACGCCGGATCCAGGTATTAACATCCCAGGTGGTTTTCAGGGGTCCTCCCGCTCGCTGTAGTCGTGGGCTCTCGATAACATTAAGATTTGAGCTAAATAGCCTGACCAGGCACGGATACAGAAGGAACTCAGCCCTCCCACAAACGTACCGTGCTTTAGAGGGACTGACTGAACATTGCGAGTTCTGGTCCAGATATATGCCAAAAAACATATGTCAGCACGTGGTGGGATAGTCATCTCAGACCAAAAGCATCAGTCAAGATTGTCCGAGATAGGCGTGTTTTGCTCAGATGGTGCTCGATTTTCACTCATATGAAAGGCCGTACCGGACAAATTACCATACCCTCCTTTCTCGAGGCCAAGTTACGATCCAGGAAGCTCTCGTTGATTGGCACAGTGAATCGGAAGAGATGGCGATACTGACACTGATACGGTTTCAGATTTGCACCCAAAGTATGGAATTCAACATACTAGGAATCTGCGACCTTGTCCCGAAACAGGGTCAAACTATAAAACGGTACCGACCAAGAGATGAAATTACAGCGAGCGGAGATGCTCATGAACAAATGGTCGGCTTCTTGTAGGCGGCAAACTGCTGTCAAAGAAAGTGATCATCAGACCACGTTCTAGGTCATAATTCACCCTTATATAGATCGTGTGGGCATCATAACGTACTCCGAAGGCATTCACGTTGCAGCAGTCAACTCCATGCGAAGGATGGACCACACGTTGTAGAACATGTCGATGAAGATGACTTAATCAGGGTATATTGGTAGAACCTGGTCGAACCCCATGAGAGATTACTCACCACACAGCCCTCCCTCCGGGAAATGAATGGCATCATACCGCAGGGAAACCCCTCTCTGTCGATGCTTCATTTCCTAAAATGTAAGACCATTGTGTGAAGGTTGAACGGATTTTTCAAAAAAGACATACTAAGGGGAAACAACGATATACGTAGATATCCCGGAGGGCACTTCTCACACAGCATAGATCGGCTGGTGTAAATCGAGAATTTTCCGTTTTCAGGTGCACTTTTCTTTGAGCCCAACCGCATTGCGGGCTATGCGCACTGGAGCCACTAAATCCACCATGACTATTACTCTGGCTAACCACCTGTGAGTCATGTTAGCACACACCGATACATTCGCCGTCAGGACCACCTGGCATGTATCAAACGAGCCCAACGCTGCTGTCGAGAGCAACGAGCTGCAGAGTCGGTCTGTCAATGTATCAGTTGATGAACCCAGGGAAACGTAGAATAAGATTCGTCTGTCAAACCAGTCAACTAGGTCAATGATGGTGCAACTGCAGTATCCACGAATAACCTCACAGCACCTAGATCATCTCCAGTCTTCATCAATCATATGGTACAAGCTTTGATATGTCAATTCACACGAAGTCTCCACAACAGCGCGCTGAGCCTTCTGTGTCTAGCTCCTTGCAGGTCTGATGTTGATGTCTTAGCCAATGCATGCTACGGAAGAAATTTAGTACAGTGTCGACAAGGAATACACGATGAGAACACCGTCACAGCAGCGTTCACAAAGAAAGCTCCGGATTGCAAGAATTGTCACATCATCGATAGAACATTCTTCGACGTTTAGTCACCAGCGTGTACCAGGAATAAGGACAATTGGTCAACGAATGACAAACAGGAGGCATTCGTGCGATCTGAACAGCATACGTGTGGTCTCCCGTAGTATCTAGGAAGAGCAAGAATAAGTAACACAAAGACGGATCGTCAAGGCCTTGAAATGCGTTGGATCCAAAGCCGCGGGTTCATTCATCATTAGTCAAGGAATTTGACTACTGAGGAAGATCATGTGTAGTATCTCACAATTGCGGAAAGACGTAGGTCCAGCGGCGTAAGATAACGGCGAAGCATGAACTCCATGTGTATTTCTGGTGAAAGAGTTCCAAGTCGGCTGTGATATACGGAGGAGCCCGTCGAGTGGGACTTACACGCCGTAAGGTGAAAACGATATAACAATGTGAGAACAAGAGGAACCCCGCGGCAGGGGTGGGGGGTCAACGGCTTGAAAATGAAAGAAAATCAGGGCATTTGTCAAGTCTCCTTCAAGCACTGACGTATCACTCACTCAACCGACTCGAGCCAATTTAAGTAAGGGTGTCCATACCACATGTCGCAACGCGGTTGCTGAGAGACCGTAACCACAATATAGACGTTGTCTGCGGGCGTATTGAGTGCGAGTCCGAGGAAAGATGAGCTTCAACAATGATCCTAGGCGTCAGGAAGAAGCACATGCGTACTGATAGGAGCAGAGCAATGCCGCGATGACAGATAGAATGCTGCAGAATGCTGCGACTTCGAGAAGCTATTCACGCACGAGAAAGCCAGAAGCGATGTGACAATGCTAGACAGATGACGCCATTCGCAAAGGTCATAGAACTGAACGAGATGGTACGCCTTACAGAGCGGCTGGGGATTAGACGTGACTTGTGACGCAAGCACATACTACAGATCGAGCAGATAGGAGGAATATTGACTCGTCAGCCTTATTAACACATGCTTCGACGGCCCCATTCGCATATCAGTGCTTCGTCAGGTGATTGTCCCTCGGTTTTCCGTATGTCGAATTTCCACTCTTGAACATGAGGAGGGCAAAAAGAAGGAAAACATACATCAGATGAGCAAGACACATGGAGATTGGTTAATGTTGGCAGGCAAAGCATTGTCGCAACGTTGGAAGGAGTATTATTGGCTGTATGGGGGAAGAAGACGAACTCAACCATGAGATACCGAAGAAGGTCGAAGTTACTTACTACTACGGAATGATATGAGTAGGCCCGCACAGCCCAACAGAAGTCCGTCGCTACGGGAAAGGGACCGGAATCACATTTCGGGCTATGACTAGGAACAAGCGAAGAAGTGTCTTGTAACACGTGTGGACGTGCACGATGATCAGCCCCGTTGATCATGTCTGAGGTCTCTAGAGTTGACGTGCAACCGCGAGAAACAATGTACACAACTGACGAAAAATCTTAAAGGTCCACAGTGTGTATGTATGTCGAGCCATCGTTGATGAACCTTAGAATGAGAAGATCGCGCAAACAATTATGACGAAAACGCATCAGCTGGAAAAACAAAAATACGACAGCGGGTAATCACGATCACGTACACGTCTGGGAGAGCACCAGGACCACTTCGTCAAAATACCTCAGTATTTTGACACTGAAGTAACGTGTCAAGCTGAATCATATAGAAATAAAAAAAACTGAGAAGCAAACACAAGAGTCCCAGAGAAAAATGATGGTGTATGTCATACAATGATCTAGTGAAACCGTCAACCTTCTGCGCTGATAGCAAAATCCATGAAACACACATATCCACTGCGCGTTCGTCTTGAGCGTCCCATCATCTGACTCATCATCCGTGCGAGAGATCTACAAAACCGTGTAAATCCACCGATGAACCAATATCATACATACTCCGAACCCAAATATAACGCTCAAAGAGGGCTTGCAAACACGGGGTACTAGCGCATGCGCTACCAAGCAACACCGTGCTTCACTAGCCCGGAATCTTGCCCACTTTTTGGCATATTGGAGCTCCGGGACATCCTTGATGGAAGCTGCATAGCGGGTATGGGCTCCATCTGCACCGTCCTCACCGGACCCACACTCTGCACAAGCGCAATCTCCTCTGGTGCTGGAGACGAGGCATCCTTTCCGGACCGCGGGCCACGCCTCCCTCTCTGAGGCGTCGCGAATGGCACGGGAGAGGTGTATTTGGGACGCAAATGAGGGGTTGGCGGGACTGTAGTCAGCTCAAGATCCTCCTCGTCGCTCCCCGTGCCTGTCGTTGACGTAGAAGCGGACTCGAAGGAGAGACGAGAGATAATCTCGTCACGGGTAGACGCAGACAACGGGAGTGCGGAGACCAAGGAGGACAATGCATGCGGACGTAGCGTTGCGCCTACGGCTGTAGAAGACGAGCGCAAGAACGATTCTCGTGCAGGGATCTGCGAGGACTCATGTGGAAGTACGGGAGACGCGCTGGGATGGGTGGCCGGAAGGGGATACGGCGAGCGAGCAGGTGAAGTGAAAGGTAGGGTGGGTTGAGAGGGAGGAAAGAACGAAAGACGTGTAGCGGGGATTCGTCGGACGGTGTAAGAAGAGAACGTACGGCGAGCCCCATTAGAAGCTGAGTCTGGGCTGATGTCCTCAGGGATGCTGGTTGTAGATCGAGACTGCAAATTCTCCGTGATGTTGTCTGGTGTCACAGCAGCATCGAGAAAGGGGAGGTTCGCATGCCATGCCTTCTCCAAGGGAATATAAAGCACCTTTCGAAGGTGTATAGAATCGGATGCCCA
This sequence comes from Heterobasidion occidentale, assembly GCA_039111635.1. NCBI lineage: Eukaryota > Fungi > Basidiomycota > Agaricomycetes > Russulales > Bondarzewiaceae > Heterobasidion > Heterobasidion occidentale. The sequence continues at coordinate 1,296,554 of JBCAQO010000006.1, forward strand.
AAGCTGATTTGAGCGACGTAGCTCAGCAACAGTAATGCCGTATTTCAAGGCTACTCCAGCCAGGGAGTCTTTGGGCATGATCTGATGGAAAGGTAGGGCGGACGAGATTTGTGAAAGGGGGTGGGTTACCGCATACGATTTTGAGGTGAGGATGACATACCTCATGAACCAACACTACCTTCTCTTCCGCGCCTCTCTCCAAGTCGCTGGAAGAGTCTGTGTGAGCCTCCTTATCATGATTGGCAGAGGACGAATCCTTCTCCCATAATGAGAGTAGTCGAGCGAGGTGTGGGCGAGTGTCATGATGACTCGTATCTCCCGATGTAGAGGCAGACATAGAGCGCGAGGAGACGGCACGCAACGGATGGTGCCCGTCGTGATCATCTACGGTTCTTGATCTGGAATGTGCGGGACGTGAAAGATCACCCTGCACAGGCGACAGCTGGCCTTCTGAGACCCGTCTCCGTCTTGATGTAGGTGTGTGCGAGAGAGTCGAATCAAGCGCAGAAGTGAATGGCCTGCTCTGACTGTCCCCAAAGGGGCGAAGATACGAATTTGGTTCATCATAAAGAACGGTGGGCGAGGGTGTTCTGGATGGACCGTCTCTAGACGGCATGAAGGTGAGTGCTAAGGGGATAAGCTGTTCATGTCATGAACGTCGACGACTTACACAACCAACTGGCATGAGCTGGAGGGGCCACTGTTTACCTATTTGGGCAAGAGGCAAACAGTTTCATCATTGCAACGGTTCATAGAACATACAGGATATACCAAGGGTGGCGACCATGAAACATAAGTAAGTAAAAATATATTCTGTTGATTATGACTGCAGGTATCCAGTGTATCGCTTCCTCTGCTCAGACGCCTTTCCCCCTCACACCAAGATGCCATGATCCGATATCACTGTCATCGGGTGAAAGTGAAGAATATAATGTTACGGACCCGGAGAGACGATGGAAAATACACGACCTCGAACAGGGCTACAGGGCATGTCACCCAACCAGCCTCCCTTCACTTGCTTTCCAACTGTTCCACGCTTCCCTCACGCTGTCTCTTCGATCCCGTCTGCGATGACTGCGCAGCACCAGCTCCAGTCACGCCAACAACAAGGCCCTTCAGCCAACCGTTCTCCCTTCTCAATCCTTCGCACTCTCGCTCCAGTTCCGCGACCCGCTGCTCGAGTTCCTTTGCCTTTGTTTCCAACGCCACCTCTCGCTCCTTTTTTTTCAGCCGGAACCGGGCCGAAGCGGCCGTGTTCCGTCGGCGCTTATCTTCCGAAGCGGAAAGCGGCGCAGAACCATCGGGTGTGCTCGGCGAAATTGGAATGTCGTCCGCAATTGTAGAAGTGGAGATCTTGCGGGTGCGTGCACGTTTAGCAGGAGGTTGAGCGTGCGGCCCCGGTGAAGCGGCGGCTTGAGCCGGGGGTGGTGGATAACCGAGCGCGTGCACGGGGTAGAGAGAGAGAATTTGGGCAAGGGAGGGAGCAGCTGCAGGGAGCGGACTCTGGGGGAAGGAAGGAAGGGCAAACGGGTCCACGCCCAGCCCTGCAAGGATGCTGTTGATGTCGAATGGAACCTGGGTCGCTTGCGTGGACACAGAGGAAGGAGTGTTGTTGACTGGGTTCGCAAGAACGACATTGTCGTGTTTATCAGTGGGAGCCGGCCCGGCGACGGGATCCTCATCCTCTTCATCCTCCCCATCACCAGAAGGGGACGGCTGGCCAGCACCGCCGTTGGAAACGGAGGAAGTCCTACGTCCGAGAGGCTCGTCTGACTCGAAAGCAAGGGTGGTCCATAGGTCGAGTTGAGCATTGAGCTCGGGGAAGTGTGGGTTGGATAAAAGATCTTGAGAGTCGGAGAGATAAGGGTTGGACACAGTTGAATGGACCAGATTGAGTCCTTGCAAGTTTGACGGAGCCATGGCGGAACGTATGTGACCTAGGACTTGATCCTGGCACGTTAAATAGACGAGCGCTCTGTCAAGATGCGAAAGGACGATAAGATGAATGGCCTGGTGAGTGGGCGGTCTCAGGCACCTTCGATGTCTACAAAAAATTCCCACTGACAAATGCATCACATGATCTCTGGCCGCCGTTCCTTTTTCCTATACAGTACAGCCGCTGCCTTAGGCCGCCCGAGTCGCCGTCCGTATCCTCCTCCGAGTCCTTCGCACACAATTCAGCTCAGGCCTCTCTCCATTTCCGCTTTTTCCAACCTCTTTCTCTCGTCTTTCTGTACTGGTGGTTGAAGCGTGGATATGCGGCCATCATGTCTCTGCCTGCGCCAAAGGTGCATCGGAAGGGCTTCAATTCGGAATACCAACACGAGGCCGTCACTAATTTACAGCGCGATCAGGAAACGGCAGCGCCACGACAACTCAAGAGTTCAGATGCGGGCCATATATATTATGGCCGACTGCTCTATTCCTCCCCGCCGTGTATTGATATGACGGTGCACTCACAGCATCAATGTAGAAAATGGTCAGTAACACTTCTCCGGCACCCACTAGTCCAGTATCGTGTTGGTTTGGTGTCTTACAGAAATAGATCGTCTCTATCAGTCGTGATAGATATCTCCGCCCATGCTCGAGCGATATTAAAGGCCCCGCCACCGACCCCGCCACGATCCCCGCCACCAACCTCACCACTGACCCACTCCATCTTTCTTGGCCGTGCTGACCGGACTCTTGATTATTTCAGCTAATGCTCTTAAAACAACTGCCAATATTCGAAAAGCAAGTAGCCTTTCACAGGCCTCCTGCTTCTTTTTGAGAATCAAGATAGACATGATGGGAAGAGCGCGAGCGCTGTGTTTAGTGCCCTTGTCAGTTTCTTGTGCTCCTGGTAAGTCAATATTTATCTTACGCACGGACGGCAGGAGGGGGCAGGAGTGGCTAAATGATCTGTCGAGTTTTCGGTATTTGCGAGAAGCTTCCCGCAGCTATGAAGGCATACTACGCAGCGCCCCCAAGGCAATCTCAAACAGATATTTACTGGTTACACTACGTCAGAGTATATACAGATTTTTTTACATCTCAGAGCCGTTTGTCCACAAGCAACAGAACAAATATCGTGTTTTATGGGGAACTTTTTCTCAGCATGAATGACAAAGAAACAATCGGAACTCAGCGACAATCCACGACCCACTCCAATGACTCAGCATCTTGGTGACTGAGTCTTGCCGTTGTGGCGGAGCAGTCACTCATCGCTGCTGGACCCATATCCCACAACACTATACACACTAGTCTTAATGGCCTCTACACAAGATACCAAGGTGCCTTTCTTCAAGAAAAAACGCGCGCGGCCAACAACGACACGCCAACGTTCCGCTTCACCTCCCACTCCCGCTCTCAGCGTTACTGCTCCAGTACCATCTTCATCCAAAAAATCCGAGGTTATTCTGCCATCTCGCAAAGGCACTTCTAATCTTCTCAGCGCCGGTACCAAACGAACTTCGTCACAACGGCACGCGGAAGAACTCGAAGACGGCGGGGACGGAGAGGGGCCAGGGATCAATTGGACCACATCTGGAGGACACGTCAACGCTGCTTTAGAGATCCTGCAGGGGGACGAGGCAGAGGAAATGGTGTTGAAGAAAATGAAGAAAGCAGAACCGGACGCGGATGAGGGTCCTAACGACGGATTGTACCGTGGCCAGAAAGCATACAAGTCACACATCAAGAAGAATCAAGAGGTACCCAAGGCGATGCGTGTCGGTCCACAACGGAGCAATAACAGTACGATCCGCACTGTCACTATAGTGGATTATCAGCCGGATGTGTGCAAAGACTATAAAGGTGCGTTTGAACCCCTTGATAGCATGCTGAGGAGACTGATGTGTTGTACCGGATGTTGCAGAGACCGGATTCTGTGGTTTCGGTGATACATGCAAGTTTTTGCACGATCGTGGTACATGTGAGTTATATTAAATCACTACCCTGATAGTCGGATACTAATGATACTCGTTACCCGGCAGATCTAGCAGGGTGGCAGCTTGACAAGATTGCCGCCAACCCCAACAAGCAGGTCCAAGATAATTCCGGCTCAGATGACTCGGACGACGAAGACATCCCGTTTGCATGCATCATTTGTCGAAAGCCTTATACGGATCCTATCATGACACGCTGCAATCACTACTTCTGTTCGGCGTGTGCCATCAAGCGCTTTACGAAGACGCCGAAGTGCGCCGCCTGTGGAGCCCCCACAGGGGGGATCTTCAATAGGGCGGCCAAGGTGATGGAAAAGCTGAAGAAAAAGCAGGAGAAGGAGGAGGGCGGGGACAGTGAGGACGAGAAGAAGAGTGAAACCAAGATTGAGGGATTGGGACAGGACGATTCAGAGGAAAATTCGGGAGACGAGACATGATTCAGGCTACCGTCAGACTTTGAGACGTTGCGTCTGTATGTTGTTTGGACATCTTTAATTCGGTCGTGATTTTTCGCTTCCCATTGACAAACAATTCTGCATTCAGCATACGATTGGCCACAAACACATGCCGTGCGGATCGCACTTCTATCTTAAGAATGTCCCTTGCTTATCTGCGAACGATTGGGGAGGTCCAAATGCCCAAGTCTAAGAAGGGGGCGCTACGGACACTCGACAGTAGGCCTTCTGTGATGCTACTGCAGTTCTTGTGGAAAACCGGAGTTGGACTCGCCGGGATTCACTCGTCAGTTGTCTAATGATCTGTCGTGGCTAGCGCTGGCTCGGCGAATGTACTCTACAACGAACGGCGCTGAGCTATCAATTCAGGCAGTACCAAGTCCCGGAAAGGCTCGCAAAGATGCGCCTTCGTGGCGAAAAGAAGATCGAACGCTATTCTGGGAAGGTCGGTGCTGCCTGAGCATATTGGATCGCCAGGCGGTTATCATGATAGTCTCCACGTCTCCTCCACGTGCTGGAGAAGGGGAATGTACGACTTCATGCAGGGAGTCTTAGAAGAAGGGAGAAGAGTTCCATCTTGCCTTAGTGTAGTACGTGCATGACCCCGATAACCCGATGGACATCTTCTACCAGGTGGACGGCATTCCAGATAACGAAAAAGCATAAATCGGGGAATGATGCCCTTGACACGAAGATGGACGTCATTGCACGGGGGGTCCAAGGAGATCATCGTTCGCTGAGTTTAGCACTGTGGCGAGACACATGTCGTCCAGGTCGAGGATCCCATTGCTCAAATGCTGCAGGTGGGCTCCATTCATCTTATATTGACATCCGTTTCCAGTTCCATAAACCGATCCCATTCTCTGGCCCAGCTGAGCACGTAGCAAAACACGCCCAGAAGCTTTGGTCAGTGGTGTGTATAGGAAGACCGAGGACGGTTATTCCAGTTTGGTAGAAAGGCCGAAGAACACGGTACATAGAATACTTCAACTCCCAGCATGGACAGACGGGAAGAGGGTAGAAATAACCGAAGTTAATTGAGAAGAGGCTCATCCTGTGCAGAAGTTGCGAGGATAACGGCATCTGAGCTTGGTGTTCAACCATTCTAGGTATCATAGCAGTCTCATTTCGCCTCTCAATTGAGATCGTGAGACGATCATATCTTCACAATCGGGCTTTTGACTTTACTCGTGATCTAGATGCTTTGAGAAGAGAAGCACAGAACGAGCCATTGAAGTTGAAACGTTGAAACCCTTATTAGTTCCCGCCTGCTTGCGGCAACTCCCGCCCTGCTCCCCCGGATCGACAGCACGTTTTGTACTGCACTTGCACGCTGACTTATGGTTATGCGGAATAGTTATGCGGAATATCTACTTGTGACTCTCCACCAACCAGATTCCGGGCTGACAAAACTCACCGAGCGCATCAAATCCATTCGTTATGACAATAGTCAAAGATCAGTGATGATCAGTTGGAGACAGTCGTCTTACTGAAGAAACTTGCGAATCTGTATTCGATTCGCTGTTTATCCCAACTAAACAAGGGACGGATCACGGCCAATATTGCATTCACACAACAAACGAGAACACTACATATTCGTACACGACTATTGGACGAGCATCAGGATCTGCCACGACATATAGGAACAGCCCAAGAAATTCAAGAAATGCATGGAGGAATCCTACATAGTCTTCGACTCTTCTGCAAGCAAGACGATCCCATTTAGATCGGTTGTATCCTCACTCCTTCACGTCTGCACGATGCCACCATTTAGCCACCCCTGGGCGCCTGAGGACAGCTCTTGGAGTGCCTCTTCAGCGAATCCTCGCGGGCATAAGTCTTGCCGCAATAGTGGCACTTGACCTGAAAGTCGGAATGCAGGCTCTGCATGTGCCTCTGCAAGTCGTGGCGGCGGGCGAACGTGACTCCCGGGCAGTTTGGGCACGTATGCGGCGTGGATGAGGAGGCATGGGAAGACGTCTCCTGGGAAGACGAAGCAGCACCTCCGCCGTAGGTGGAGGGGTAAGCATGGGTGCCTGTGTGCTGAGTAGGCATAGCCGTAGACTGCTGATGTGCGGGGGGATAAGAGCCGTAGTGAGAAGGTGGAGCTTGCGTGTAGCCTTGGTACGGAGCTTGGGTCTGTCCGTGCCCGTAGGCATATCTCTGCGAGGCAGCCTGGTAACCCCCATACACCGGTGGTGCTTGAGCGTCATTCAGGCTAGAAGGGTCCTGCGTGAACGGTAGAGGGTGGAGTACCACGGGATATCCTTCCGCTATAAATTGATGTCAGCAAGTCAGCAAAATGAGAAGGAGGTAGGAAGTACCATGAGAATGGAAAGAGCCTGTTTGCTGCGATGAGGATGCAGGCGCTCCGGGAGTATTCCCAGTAATATAATTGGCCTGCTGGCCGGTCTGGGCATTGTGGGCAGTGGCGTATTGCTCTGAGAAAACTTTGTCAGACGAGCGGGAAGGATCGTTGGGGTTCTGCATTGTGTTCGAGAGGGTTGCTGAGCTGCTGGAGACTCAAGGGTTTAAGTGAAGTGCCTTTATACTCACCTCCGGAGCGATACAGGGCAAGAATGACAGGTACAAGCGGCATCGGGTGATGAACGGATAGGTAGAGCGAGGTAGATGCATCGAATCAGACATGGCGCACATACGAGATGACGATGGTCAAACCGTAGACATCCAGGGCAGATCTAAGACATGGTAAATGAATATCGAGCGGCCAAGTGGTCAGTGGATACGCATGAAACTCTTTTTGGCAACAAGGGCGCTGGTGAGTGTCCAGTTGTGATGCACCAACTCAGACGCGCTTCTGACCCAGCAAAGACAAACATGCTTCTTCGATTTTCGTTCCATCGACGTCGTCCGGCAGTTAGACCTCCGTGCAGCAGTTTGGGCTCGCGCACTACGTCCCACGGTCAGACAGATCCAATTCTAATTGGACTCTGTATTTTGAGCGCCGCGAGCACCGACAATTGCAGCCTTGCCGCTTTCAACAGTCTGGCGTCGGGAGCTGCAGATCACACAATCTCAGTGCATGCAAAATTTTGCTGGCCAATCGAGTGTCTGCGATGGATTCGGTAAAGAATATTGAGGGGTAGTCCATCACGATGGTCTGCAGCACGGAATCCTTTGCGATCGATCTTGCGCGAATTTGGCAGGCGCCCCTGTCGTGGGCCACCACGCATCAATATTGTCAGTCGATGTCAAAGCGAAGCATCCTGACAAGACAATATGTTCAAGCTTCAAACACGCGACCAGAGGTTATGGAAAATAAAACGGGCAAGGAAAAATCGACAAAATTACCTACGAGTTTGGTGTGCGACACGTGCATCCGATCATGCTCATCGCCGGTATTAGGCACACAGGTTGCTCAGACACTCGTAGTCTAATTGTCTCCGCCATTCGTTCCGACCCTGGAGCAGCGGCGCAAAAGGAATTCTGAGGTCGTTGTTGACATAAAGGTAATTGACGAAGGCCATCGGTCAGATATAGCCATGTACGTGAATTGGACATGAACCGTGAGAGATCGCTTGAGACAGTCATCGTTCATCGATTTAGGAGCTTTCACGGCAATGCATCTGAAGTGGCGGACAAGTTGAGCGTGGCGAAAAGGGGGAATGATGGTACTACATGTACCTCCTCGGACACGCTGGGTTTGTGTAGAGCTCGGGGAACAGGTTAGAGCTGCATGAGGAATAGAATATACCGTCTGTATGATATGATACATATCGTGCAGGAGAAGCTGAAGCAACAATCATCGGCGGATTGTCGGTTGAAGTCCCTGTGGCACTTCCCAAGGTACCTGTCGACGGATGGAGCATGATCTCAGCTGTCCAGGAAGAACAAGACAAAAAAACATTCACGATACAATAATCACTACGTAGACTTCCAGGAATGACGTAAAACGGTTGCCTTTTACATGCACGAAGACGGCGTAAATATATGGACCCACAGTTGCCAAAATTGTGAGGCGATCTTGGGGGTCTGATCGAGCGAGATGATATAGATGCGCTCCAGCGGATGTGTGAAGGCCATTTGGAGCGACACAAGCCTCTTCTAGGAGACGACCCGCCTCGCGAGTCGCTGGCAATCGGAGGTTACCGGGCTGAAACGGATCCTGCAATATTGTGCCTCGTATGTGACCGATCCGCTAATTAGACCGGGAACCCGATAGAGAAGACAAACGTCTACCACAACCCGCGGCATCGCGAGCGATATGCACTGGCCAGTGAGGGGAGGGCAAGATCGTTGAACGCCGCATAGGTATCCCACAGATGACTCGGAGTCCTGTCCACCTGTCTGTCTGATAGTGGCACTTGGATGAAACCAGTTACGTTGTATCGTCGAACAGGCCATACCGAGACAAGCAAGCTGGAACACAAGCTCTGAAACGATTTCAGCATCAATGAGAACGGCGAATTCATCTTCGTAGACGTGAACTAGCCTGTAAATTTTTGACGGCATAGCAGCGGCGAACAGACGAAACACTGTAGCTGGAGCTCCACACCTGAGTACAGAATCGAGGGGTCGCGACACCATATGGCAGTCACTAAAATTTGGAAGTTGTGTGGATAGCAGAAATGGAGAGATGGTGTTGATAACGTTGATCTCCGAGTTGAAAGGTGCAAATCGCACGGAAGGCTCAACGGCGGACGGACGGCGGACGGACGGCGGCACGGCGGCACGGCAGCACGGCAGCACGGTGACCGTGGGTGTCTCGACTGGGCTTTTCCCGCCACACTCGACTTGACTCATTGAATGGCTCCCTTCGACCTAGATGCATGCATCGAGCAACTGCTCCGAAAACAACTCCTCCACGAGGCGCTCCTGCGTGAAATATGCGAGAAGACCAAGGAGGTCCTGATGCGCGAGTCAAATGTCGTTCACGTTAGTGCGCCAGTGACCGTGGTGGGCGACATACATGGGTGCGCAGCTTTTCGATCTTTCACATACTTACCCTGATAATTTATCAACTATCAAGACAGTTTTACGACCTTGTAGAGATCTTCCGCATAGGTGGTTATGCTCCACACACGAATTATCTGTTCCTCGGTGCGTGTGCTCCGTTCGTCCATCTCACACCTAGGTCCGACTGAACTTCGCAGGTGATTATGTTGACCGAGGGCTCTTTAGCGTTGAGACGATATCTCTCCTGACATGTCTCAAGCTACGCTATCCTGACAGGGTGCAGCTAATCCGAGGCAATCACGAGTCGAGAGCTGTTACTCAGGTGGGGAGGCATATCTTCTCATGAGAATTCCCATGCCTGACATTGAATAGACCTACGGATTTTATACTGAATGCGTACGAAAGTACGGAACGTCAAGAGTATGGACATACTTTACCGACATGTTCGACTTCTTGACACTATCCGTTGTCATTGATGACCAGATCTTCTGTGTGCATGGTGGTGAGTGCAAGGAGGCTGCCCGTTTTCTTCGCGTTAATTACAAATCCGGCTCTCTTCAGGTCTGTCACCTTCGATACATTCCATAGATCAGATCAAGGTCGTTGACCGATTTAGAGGTCAGTCAAACGTCTCGATACTCGCTTCCGTAATTAACGACGACGTCTCGATTAGAAATACCCCACGAAGGTCCTATGGCTGACCTGGTGTGGTCTGATCCAGATCCAGAAAAGGAAGATTTCGCAATATCTCCTAGGTTCGTGCATCTCCCGATCCTGTGTACCGCAGGCTGATCATAGGCCCGGGGCTCCTGAAGGGGCGCAGGTTATACTTTTGGCTCCGGCGTTGTGCACAAGTTTCTAGAAACCAATAACATGTCGCACATCCTCCGCGCACATCAGTTATGCATGGAGGGATACGCCTCCTTGTTCGATAGACACCTCTCTACAGTGTGGTCTGCCCCAAATTACTGCTACCGGTGCGGGAACTCGGCCAGCATACTTGAAGTGGGCCCTGGAGGCACAATGTTTTTCAATGTCTTTGAAGCAGCTCCAGAGAACGAAAGAGATGGCCCTATGCACCAGGCTGCCCAGAACGCTGGAGGGAAGGTAGGCCATCACTCAGTCGCCAATTACATGATATTAATGTGTCTCCTTCCCACCCCGCCACGAAGCTGCCGGAGTATTTCTTATAGAGAGGGGGCCTTCACACACGCTACGATCACTCACGATGATGTTACGAGTATTTTTACGGGGTCGGAAGCCAATGAAGCAGTATTTGATTCCACAGTAGGCTTGGACGGGCGCTAATTCCCACACATTGTCATGGTGAGAAGTTCTCTGTGTAACCTCTGACGTCCCTGTCAGAACCAACGTGCTGACAAACGTTGTTGGAGATAAGACTGCTGGAGGTGGGAATGTCAGCGCGAATATGAGCATTAGCCGTATGCAAGATGAGAGACAATGCCACACCGGGATTTGACCGTCCGAGAAGGACTACTGAACATGCTATGTACCACAAGGAAGGTCAATTATGCTTTCGCCCGTCTGATCATCAACTGGTGAGAGCGAACAAACACCGGGTGAGTTAAGAATCTGGCCCAGTGCCATCTTTGACTCCGCGCCCCAACATAGCATAACGCTAGGAACAAGCAAAGGCCGAACACCAATGGCGTTTTCCACCTCTTCCACCAGAGAATTGTAAGTGTTCTCGCAAGATCCCGCTTGCGCCGGCGCCCGTGATGGAGGTATGGTATCGAAGACCCTGACGCTGGGGCATGGGGGCTGATAGGGTAACCGAAGAACGGGTTGTACCGTGACCTTGGGGAGATCCGCGGAGCAGCGGCAAAATTCGGCGGTGGAGATGGGCGGTGCGCATCTGTGTGTGAAACTGTTCGCCCGTCTAAAGAAGGCGGTGAGGGTTCATCAAGTATGGTGACGATGTTTGTCACGTCCTTTAGCTTTGGAAGCTGGCCTCCATATTCTGGATGGATGGATAAACCATGAAAGGAAAGGCTTCGTAGTAAGTCAAACCGGCCTACCCTGAGGAAGTGATGAAGTCGGGACTACGTCATATAAACCCTTCATGGTCGGGAATAGCACCTTGGAAAGTGCAGGTTCAGGGAGAATGCGCCTGCGATGATGGACCGTAAGCTCTGACTCTTGGGCGATTACTGACGAAGAAATCCACGCACTTGACGAGATTCCATAAACTTGCATGGGTCCATGAGAAGTTGATCATGAAAACTAGCCAAGAAGGCGGATGTCAGAGAGATGGAGCTGAACTATGGCATGACCAGAAAATGATACCTGCAGCTAGCATTCCTGGAAAGCGGGGGACAATTTCTCGGATATACCACTTTAAAAGATCAAGATTCTAGAAGTTGATAGCGGGCATCATCAGAAACTATGAACACGAGTCAGGTAATGCGTGGAACACCTACAATGTTCCGCATGGAGACATCCTGCATATCAACTATAAGGGTATATTGCAGGATAGGACGTCTTCCCCCGGTCCGCATTTCAGAATTAATGTCCTGTAAGTGTCCACGCAAAGTCTCAATTACATAGATAAGGTAGCCTTTCGTGGAATCGGATGAATCGTTCAGGCTGGCAAGGCGGAGTATGAGCACAGGTCGACCAAATGTATCACTTGTGGGCGGGGCCAGACAGTAGATAAGGTCCAGTGGTCGATTAGTGGGTGGCTGTCTTGGAATATTGGTCAGGCGCCAAAGGATTGTGGTACGCATCGTTTCCAGCGCAAACGCACTCGTGAACTTGTGCCTCTGATAAAAAGGGTTAACATCGTTCACGGCAAACAGGCCTTCTACTTTCCATTCACCTTCAACATACGAAAGACAGAGCCTGTAGTTCAATAGTAATCATCAAGTCGTGTATGAGAGCGTGCTTGAAGATCATTTACCGACATCCTGTAACCATTCTCTTGCGCCTTTCACATCCTCCGGATCGATTTCGAGTTCATCTACGACATTCGGCAGTATCTGGTCAAGCAACGTCCTCTGTAAGGACACTACTAGACTCGAGTTTTCGGACCAGAGGGCATATAATTGTTCATTATTGGCTTGGAGTGAAGCAGACATATCCATGTGTACTGAACGACTCGGACAACGTCAAGGGGGAATGGCCGCGTCGTACTTGCTAGGGAAAACATGCGACGATGTGTCTACCCTAGCATAAGGTTAGGGGTTGACTGCATCAACAGCGATTCACCTTGCCCCTTCCTTCTCCAGGTCCCAAAAGTCGGAGTGCCTCAATCGTTGTCTGAAGCTAAAGCACAGTCTCCTCATGTGTCAAATTTTCTCAAGCTGCATCCGTACGTTTGGTATCCGAAGTGTCGTTAAAACGGTTGAATTCAACAGTTTATCACGGCACATCGCTAGAGATGAATAACATAACAACCTCATGACGTTCAACGTCCATCTCTCTACTTGGTGACGATCCTCGACGTCTTCATTCGACAACGCTTTTCAATCGGGGTAAGTGTGCATCATGATCCACGCCAGCACCCTATCGCCGACCCGGCCGGCTGAGAGATGAAGCCTCCAGCCTCTTCAAGCCTGGTCATAACACACCGGACGATTTCATCATTAGAATCCGACGAGCCTTGAGGTCTGCATCCTTCTTCTTGACTGCCGGATACCCCACGGGCAACCTTCCATCTCTTTGCGGTTAAATGGTATGCGCGAGCGCCTATAGTATCAAAATTGCTCATGTGACAGTGTTAGATGTTGATCTTACATTAGGCAGAATAGACGGGGCCGTAGCAAGCCGACAAATCGTTCAGCCGTAAACTCGAATGGGACATGGACATTTACCACTGTGCCATAAGTAGCGGAACCTTGCGTCTTGGATGACATCCATCCCCGTATGAGTGCAGGGGAAATGGTAAGCCAGAAGTCTTCTCACTCTCCACTCGCTCCCATGAACGTAGGCCAACTTGATGAACGTTTACAGGGCTCTTCGATATCGTCTCGCGAAAATCAAAGCTTGAGTGTAAGACAGCCAGTATAGCTTTGGTCCCCGTGCTGACGGGAAAGAACTTTGAACAGGATGATTCAATTCGTGTGGATCGGAAGGCGGCTCTCTCTCTTCATATTGTTATTGTAGGCTGTGGCATCGGTGGCCTGGCAGCTGCTCACTGTCTCGGACGAGTGGGGCATAAGATCACGCTCCTGGAACAAGCTCCTGCTATCGGCGAAGTAGGGGCCGGAATTCAAGTGACACCGAATGTGTCTCGTTTGCTCAAGCGATGGGGAGCTGGGGATCGTCTCGATAAGCTAGGTGTTCGCCCGCTAGGGTTTTCCTTTCGCAGATGTGAGTCACATGTACCTCAATCTATCCCAGCTATTGATCGCCCTTTCCGCCCAGATGAGAATGGGGAGGAGGTGGGGTGGTCCGCCCTAGGAGACCAAATGATAAAGGATCACGGCGCTCCTTATTATCATCTCCACGTAAGTCTCATCTTCCTCTGCACATCAAGGATAATATTAAATGCGTATCCAGCGTGCCGAGCTCCATCGCGTTCTTTCCGATCTAGCCCTTCCCTATGCTACCCTTCGACTCAATTCTCGTGTAGTTTCACTTGACCCATCAACAGCAACATTGATACTACAGACTGGAGAAGTGATTACCGCAGACTTGATTATCGCAGCCGATGGTGTTAGGAGCATGATTCGAGAAGTCGTCATTGGTGGTCCCGATAAACCAATGCCGACTGGTGACGCAGCATATCGCGCAGTCATTCCTACGACAGAGATGGCTAAAGATCCGGACTTAAAGCCATTCCTTGACACGCCACAAATGAACGGCTGGATGGGTCCCAATAAACACGCCATGATGTACAAAATTGTACGTATCATCGATCAACTACTTGAGTTAGTCGGCGTCATTGACAACAACCACACAGCGTCCTACAGAATGGAACGTCGTGTTGATACATCCAGACCGAGGCTCCACAGAATCATGGACCGCAGAGGGTGATGTCGAGAAGATGCGAGAAGAGTTCAAAGAATTCGAGCCACGGTATGTGCTTTCAGCCGATGATTCCTACAATGATTCGAGAACCGTTCCAGCGTTCGAAAGATATTGAATCTAGTGGAACAAACGATGGTGTGGAGATTGGTCGATCGTGAACCCTTGAGTAAATGGGTGCACGAAGATGGAAAGATAGCACTTATGGGTGATGCTTGTCACCCTATGCTTGTAAGTGTGTCGGCATATGCTTCTGAACGAGAACTCAGACATGATTATACAGCCGTATCGAGCCCAAGGGGCAGCCATGGCTGTGAGTAACATGATCTCATCGGATACATATCGCTCAAGCGAAGATTCCTGCTATAGATTGAGGATGCAGCTGTCCTAGGTGTCCTTCTATCACATTTATCCGAACGCTCGCAGCTGCACCCTCTTTTGTTGGCATACGAAAAGCTTCGTTACCCTCGAACGACTGATACACAGCTTTCATCACGGCTTAATCAGAGGATTTTTCATTATGAGGACGGGCCGGAGCAGGAAGCACGCGACGCTTCCATGCGTGAGGCCATGCTGCAGACTTCCAAGGATGGTGGCGCCGAGACAGTTGCGGCGGATTACTCTGGCAATGCGAATCAGTGGGCTGATAAGCGGAAGAACTTGGTGCAATTCAGCTACGATGCCGAGCTGGAGGCAGAGAAATGGTGGCAGGAGATCGGGCGAAATAGAATCCTTTCGAAGTGACTGACGCAGGATGACCAGGATTCGAACGATGTATGTATGAATGGTTTAGATCTGTGAATTGTAAGGCGCTCTCTTCATAGCTCCTTGTCTATAATCATTGACTTTTCATGCCAAAGGTTTTTGTCTTTCCAATTTACAAAGCTATTTTCCGTTGCAGAATCGAGTGACTCGTCGTACCCTGATTGCATAGAGTCTGCATAGAATGTGACAACTAGGCCTGCATTCCGCGACAAATGCGGCTTTTCATATGCGCCAACACGTTGTCCGACAGCCATCGTTGTATTATCTCACAGCAGTGGAATTGAGTACCGGTCTACCTTGCACGGGCGGGTACTTCCAGCTTCCCGTCTCTGCTCAAACAAGGTCTGTCTACAATAACATTCCGATCCCGGTCTCAGTTTGCGTCATGTTTCGCATTCATAGAGTCCAAATTCTGACAGTTTTACTCTGCTGCCAGCCTGCCCGTCGCGTTTCGAACTGGCTAATGTACTCATCGACTCTTCTCGTATAGCTTTGTCCCTCACTTGTACAGAGACCTCGAGCACACACATCCTGTTGCACTATATCACCCAACATGTCATCCCTCGATATCAACGCCGGCGTTTCTTTAGAAAGCAATGACGCTGGTCGTCGTCTCTCCAACAACGGCGATGATTCTGAACCGACGGAAGAGTCTTACTACAAGTATCCCAGCGGGCCTGGTCATCGCTCTTCACGAACTGGACAAGGTAGTCTCAGCAGTCTCCTACGACAACAGACGTCCCAACAATCACCTTGCAATGAGTGGCATCCTTCACGTCAATCCCTCCCGGTGGATGCCCTTCATGACGATATCATGCCTTCCCACATCCACGGCGACCCAGAGTCCCAGCGTACTCGGTTCACTTCTCTCCCATCCTGGAACACTCCTGATCCTGCTTCGCCTGTACCCTCGCCTTCCACTTGCATGCCTCATCGTCCAACACGCCCACGCTTTCCCCATGTAGATAGCGAGTATATTCGCCGCGCTGTGGGAAACATGCGTCCATCGGGGGGCCCTATGATCTACGAGGATGGGCACGAGCACGAGAATAGTGAGAGTGGTTATTTCGGTCTAGAGAGGGCAGTGGGACAGCCGGTTGGCATGTCCTCGTGGGCATGGCCGGGATCGAGGGAAACGGAGCCAATTGCAGGGTCAGGTGCGATAGCCAAAGGGAAAAAGGTCACCTGGACAACCAACGAGAAGGCGAAGGCGAGAACATCGGCCCCACGAGAGCACGGTTTTCTGCCTGAGAACGAAGAGGCTCGTCCTGATAGTACGTGGATTCTCAAGCAAGGTGGTCCTATAACTGACGAACATCATAGACTATGGCGGCCCATGGTACGAGTCAGCTATCGACCTAGATGATCCCTCCTATGCGGAAAATGAAACGGACATGGATTTCAAGAGCAGGGAGCAGCGTCCTGGAAAGTGATCGTACAGTCACCGACTCACCTCTGTAAAGGGTCTACCGAAATGGAGATATTTTGATGATTTGTGACTATATTTCGATGGCTGCTGATTGTAAGACTGCTGGTTCTGGTGTGCTGTCAGGATGATAGATGAACTTTGACAAATGGACGTATTTCGTTCAATTTGAAAGCTGACGGTGCCTGCGACACGACTCTGCGACACGTCGCAGACGCGTCTGTATGACCATCACATGACTCGCGTGACCGACCGACCAACTCCTGACCGTACCGTCAAACCATCACAGTGTCGGAAACAAAGGCCAATTTGCGAGCCCAAAAACATTCAAGCTCCATGGCTCTGATCACGCTGTCTGGCTACCCATCCTCCGGCAAGACAAGGCGCGCGCACCAGCTCAAAACCGACCTCGAAAGGCGCCTTCGCGAGCCCTCGTATGCCGGTCCGAACATGAAAGTCGTCCTCCTGTCCGACGACACGCTCAACGTCGACAGGGGCGCATATGATGGTACATCCTATCGTGCCCATTCACCCAAATCGGACTCCCGCCGCTCACGCTGCTCCCCTTTCGCCTTCGCATCTGCCCTCGGTTCGCTGCTCGCTGGTCAGACAGCCGATCGGAGAAGCCAGCCCGCGGTGCACTGTTCACCGCGATGCAGCGCCAGATGGGCCTCGACACGATCCTCATAGTGGACGCGATGAACTACATCAAGGGCTTCCGCTACCAGATGTACTGCGCCGCCAGAGAGCTCAAGCTGCGCGTCTGCACTGTGCGTTGACACCCCATGCGCCCGCCGGTCCATCCGCTCACCCGGCCCTCCCACATGCATCACCTCTGCTGCCTTGCCGGGACTGAATCGAATCAAACCGATCGGACACGAAGTAGGTGTACGTCGTCGCGACCGCGGAGCTCTGCGTACAATGGAACCGGGATCGTGAAGACGGAAAGGCGTACGCCGCAGAGACGTGAGTCTCTCTCTCCTTGCATGTATTGCTCCCCCGCTCCCTTCCTTGGATCGTCTCCTCCACATTGGCCGAACTTGATCCTGATTACATCCGGTGATGCCGCCATCTCTCGTATAGCCTTGACAACTTGATCCAACGCTTTGAAGAGCCCTCATCGATGGTCCGGTGGGACTCCCCCCTCTTCACCGTCCCATGGTTGGAGGAATCTCTCCCGGTGGATGACATCTGGAAAGCCGTCATGGAGGGCAACGTCAAGCCCCCAAACGCCGGCACACAAGCGGTACGTCGCACGAGCAGTCACAGTGCCGTCTATCTTCCCCCCGCGGACTCCTCCTGCCCTCTTGTTCGGTATTTCACTCATGTAATATCGGCTCAACGCAGGTGGCAAAAGCCCCGACCGATGCCCTGCACACGTTGGAGCAGACGTCTGCGTCGATGGTTTCCGCTATCATGGCCGAGCAGGTGGCCTCAGGCGGCCTCGGCGGCGGCGCCGTGACGCTTACCGTGTCCGCGACGACACGGCCGCGCATATCCCTGCCCGCGCGCAGCATCACGCTGTCAGAGCTGCAGCGCCTGAAGCGGCAGTTCGTGACCGTTCACAGGAAGGCAATCACGCTCGGGACGGTAGAGAAGGGGGCCGTGGACTGGAGCGAGGAGCGCGTCGCGGAGAAGTTTGTAACGTACCTCGAGGACAATCTGAGACCCTGACGTGAGCGGAACATCGAGAGCGGGCCGGAGCTGCTGCTCTGGACCGCGTCGTCCGTATTCGGTGGACGCGCGCTTCGAGGGCATGTTCTGTTGCGCATGATGCTCTGGACTTGTGCGTTTCTAGCCGTGGACTCTGACGAAACACTCGCCAATCACAGGTCAGAAAGTTTGTGGGTGTCTGTTTTTTTCTGGATTTTGTTTGTAAAACCGGGATCTGACATGCGTCATTATAACGCTACTTAGCAAGCGAAGTTTTCTGTTATGGCAAACAAATGACTACTCTACGCGTCAAAAGTCATTTCACACGGATCGACCACTCAGATCAGACAAGCCGTATGTATGTTGATGGGATCATCTGTGGAAGTTGCCCTGCTCAGCAGAAGCTCGAACCTCCACCGCATGTCCTTCGATGTCGTACAGGGCCAAAAAGCGCGGCAATTGCAGCGTTGGGGCGGTTTCTGGAGATATCATTAGTCTCGCCGGGGCCACACTGTGTACACTTTATCTGGCCGCTTTCGCTCCTCACCTGACCAGAGATGGTCCCAGTTTCTATACGCCCCAAACCCTCTCCATGATTATATTCACCAGCGCTTCAGATCCTGGTGTCCCTATGACGGTCGGCACGCCACCAGTTTTCGTTTTCGCTTCCGCATTCTCTTCCACTGCGACCTGCGCAGGTAGAGCAGTAGACTCGAATGGGCCGTGCTTCAGATTCTGACGCTCAAGCACCGCCTGTACCGCAGCACGGTTTGCTCCGGGCGCGTACGCGCCCTTGTCGTCGCGACGGTCTACAACGCACATCCCGCGCGTCAGTTCTCCTGTGCTGGATGCATAAAGCCAGCTGTCGTCAGAGTACCATCCAATCGATAAAGATGCGAGAGACTTACCATTCCATTGCGAATTTCCTCCACGCGACGGTCCATCCAGGGGCCAAGCCCAGATCCTCTGTTTCGTCTGCATCATCCTTCAGAGGCGGGTTCAGCACCGCGGCTCACACCGCAGCGACGTCATGAACCTCCATGGCGTCCTTATCGAAGCCGCGCATGATCTCACGTGTGCGCTGGAGGAACGCAGACGTGAAGTGCTGCATCGGGTCTTTGTCCGCTGCAACGGAGATATTGACAGGATCGAAGGCAGGATCTACGCGCGAGATGTAGAGAGGAAAGGGGAGCTCGTGTACGGTCGTGATGTCCAATGGAAGAATAAGGACGCGAGCCAGTGGGAGGCCGGAATGGGGGCCAGTAGGTTTGGGAGTAAGAAGCTCGGCGACAGCGTAGGGATCCGCGAACCAATAACTTAACAACGATGGATGAAACTCAATCAGTCATGTGAACGACCATCAGAGATCATAGAAATGCACATTCAGCGGAGGGGCTCGTGTTCCCGGGGACGTCAAGTGCGCCGCCCATGATCACAACGCGTCCAATGCGCCTGCGCACGCACTCGGCGTCAGTGCGCATCATCTGCGCGAGGTTTGTCATGGGTCCTAGGACGACATATGTGATCTCTCGAGGCTCATACTTCCGCAGTGCCTCGAGCGCCACTTCGTGACCAGGGCGATCCGTGGGTTGTAAGAAGGGATGGGATGAGGACTCGAGAACCGAAGGTGCGATGTTCAAGTCGGGGTGCTTCTCCGACTGACCGCCGAGGCCATCGCTGAGTTGGAGGTGATACGTTCGCCTTGAGCTGAAGGAAGATGAAGTTAGAAAGTTGAAGATATGACTGACCGGCCGTGGAAGTATTGTGCACTGTGCAACTCTCCACTCAGTGGGCCCAGAGCCCCTTTGGCGACGAAGGAAGGTCCCTGGGTGTTTCTCTCTATGCCGAACAACAGCTTGGTACATTTTGAAGATGTTGGCACTGCAGGATGGTCTGATGTCGGCATGGATGTCTTGAGAAACAGTGCTGTCTAGTAGCGGCACTTACTGGGCGGCAGGAAGATCGGTGTTCCCTAGAACAGGAGAGAAAATGCGGTTATCTATCGAGCCAATCATGACTGGACGTACCAAAACACACAACGAATCCTACGATCTCTATTTCGGGCGACGCTAGTGCGAGGAGTCTTTGATAGATTCAGCGTTGCCCATCTAAGTGAACCGAGAAAAGCTCACATGGCAATAGCATCGTCAACACCAGGATCAGTATCAACTAGAATTCTATAGTCAGAGCTCGCCATCCGGGATCAAATTCGGCGGAAAGGTCTCTGACTGATAACGGGTATCTTGCGAGCTTCGACCATAGATATCTATCTCAGAATATAAGAAGCCTCAAAAGAAAGATGTATCGCAGTTATGAGGCGAGTCTGTCGTGGATTGTTGAAGAGTTTGTAGCCGACGAAGCACATGGCGATGTGGATATGGAGAGACGGACCTCCGCCTTTGTGCCGGTGCGACGCGACGCGTTACAACTTTCCCGTCACGGGGCAGCGCGTTCTTCAGGTCGCATTCATGTCACCAGCAAGGTATTGTTAGTATAGCACAAGCACTCGGCACGATGAGACTGTTTTTAAAGTTCGCCCCAATGTGGCGATTCTAAGGGTAGATCACTGAGCGCTTGCGCTGAGCATGGTGATTTGGCGTGATTCACCAGTGATTCGCCATGCTTTTAAAATTGAATTATTGATGGCGAAAGCTAGACATAAATAATCGTTCTCACC
Source organism: Heterobasidion occidentale (assembly GCA_039111635.1). Lineage (NCBI taxonomy): Eukaryota > Fungi > Basidiomycota > Agaricomycetes > Russulales > Bondarzewiaceae > Heterobasidion > Heterobasidion occidentale. The sequence continues at coordinate 1,317,362 of JBCAQO010000006.1, forward strand.
GTGCAGCTTTCACTGCTCTTGATATCTTGAGAGCGAACATCACCGATATACCATTGCATTTACCGAGGGAATAAACGTGTATTCAAGGGTCATCTACATATGGAAATGCTCCGAATTCGACACCTCATGTGTTTACCCTGACCCTGACAACCAATGTTAGAGTAGACACGTACTCCGATTTGAAGATCTGAAGAACATAGCTTCGTCAGTAATCGACGACGTAGCAAGATAGTGGAATATAAGTCAGAGATCTTGGTGGAAAATTAGTCTCATAGGGTTTGGACCCTCTGAAGTAGCAAATATAGAAGATATAACATCATACAGGAACAAATGGAAAGGGACTTGGAAGAGCCATAACACTCACCAGGCTGCTTGACGTTGCAACACTCAACGGCACTTCAACAGCCCTCAACGAGTGGTTAGGAACGAGAGGGAGCTGAAGTATCCCGGCAACCACCGGAATGAAACTGTACAGCTAGTCACGGTGGCTGTCACAGTGACGGTGCGCCGGCTGGAGGAAACGCAGAGACGACGACGACGACAGTCGATTTCCGCGAACAACATGGCCGAATCATTGCGCTTCCTTGGCTCCCTCCCCGGCCACTCTGGATGGGTAACCGCAATTGCGACCTCTTCAGAGACCCCCGATGTCATTTTGACCGCTTCTCGAGGTATGCGCGGCTCCCGCGCACAATCAGTCGCAACCTCTCGTTAACGCCGAACCTTTAATTCAGACAAAACCATCATCGTATGGCAGCTCACTCGCGATGAGGACTCGTACGGCTACCCAAAACGCATTCTTCGCGGACATAACCACTTCGTGTCCGACGTTGTCATCTCCTCCGACGGCCAGTTTGCTCTCTCTTCTTCCTGGGACCACACCCTTCGCCTGTGGGACCTCAACACCGGTCTCACCACCCGCCGCTTCGTTGGACACACCTCTGATGTCTTGTCTGTCAGCTTCAGCGCTGACAACAGACAGATTGTCTCTGGCTCTCGTGACAGGACGATCAAGCTCTGGAATACGCTCGGGGAGTGCAAGTATGACATCAAGGAGGATGGTCACTCTGAGTGGTGCGTTTACGTCCTCGCCAATCAGTCAGAGAAAGACCTTATCATCAGTTGTTTTTAGGGTGTCCTGCGTTCGCTTCAGCCCGAACGTTTTGAACCCTGTGATTGTGTCGTCTGGATGGGACAAGGTGGTGAAGGTGAGCTCTCGCATCATCTTTATTCATCATTTCCCCCGCCCGGTATGATGCTACAAATATATATTTGCTACTTCAGAGGGTAATCCCAATGAGACTACATATATCACCAAGATCTCTGACCTCTCCCATTTTCGACGATCTGCCTCAATGCAGGAATGCTTATCTGTTGCATAGGTCTGGGAACTCTCGAAGTTCAAGTTGAAGACCAACCACTACGGCCACACTGGCTACATCAACACTGTGTCCGTTTCACCCGACGGTTCCTTGGCCGCGTCCGGCGGCAAGGATGGTATCACCATGCTTTGGGACCTCAACGAGGGCAAGCACCTCTATTCGCTAGAGGCCGGCGACATTGTCAACGCCCTCGTCTTCTCTCCCAACCGGTACTGGCTTTGCGCAGCGACTGCCAGCTGCGTCAAGATCTTCGACTTGGAGAGCAAGTACGTCTTCATGCAGACTCATCTTGTTGAATCACGCTGACAGCGATGCTCTTCAGGTCCATCGTTGACGAGCTCAAGCCCGACTTCGTTGATGTTGGTGCCAACTCCCGGGAACCCGAGTGTGTTTCCATCGCCTGGTCTGCTGATGGCCAGACCTTGTTCGGTGGCTTCACCGATAACCTTGTTCGGGTCTGGACCGTATCGTCGTAAAACATGGTTGCCACACCATTTTGCGCAGTTGGGAGTGTATAGGAGTCTTTCGCATTTTTTTGTTGTATTTGCGAACACAAAATAGCCTTTGTGCGCCCAAACTCTGCTGCGATCATCGTGAATCTTCCGAGCCATCAAGGACACCGAGAAGGTACAAGTTGAATTCGGGATCGTAGCAAATTCAGCTTTCCAGCTTGTATTTTATCGGACTAGAAGACTATAGACTTGTAGCTCTCCTCCAGATTTCGCTTTCGTTCGGGGTAATCCCAGCGGTCAAGTCCCCCAAAATCAATCTTCATCGCTCCGGATGCAAGATTGACTTGGAGCTCAGTGATATGCGAAGCACGCGCACGCCAGCTATCGGCACTACTCGATTTCGGGTCGATCAGTCCGCTGTTCGAGTCCGTGAGGAATGAACAACATGAGAGACGTACGTAGCAGTGCCATACAAGTCGGAGCCCTGCTGGCTCACGAGGCGCACGCACTGGTCTTCGTTCGATCGGGTATCGTATATCCACAGCATCTTGCCGGTGTAAATCTCTTGGAGGCCGTCGAGGTCGACGAGGCGATTTCCGGGTTTGATGCGCTTCGTCCCAGCAGGGACAGACGGGGCAGAACGAATAGAGACGCCGTTGAGGAGGCGGAGGGCTGTCAGGTTTGAAACACTGGTGAGGCGTGCTTGCTCGCGCGGCTCGGATGGGGCGAAAATGGAGAAGAATGCAAGTGAATCCTCCTCTTCTTCTTCCTCCTCCCCCTCGTTCTCGTTCTCTGGTTCGGCCATATTGACGTCTGTAGTATTCGGGGGTGTGGGTTTGGATGAAGAATACAGCGAAAGCCCTGCCAACGATGCTAAATTGTCGTCCACATTGGGCGCCGATTGTACGGAATTAGGATCATTAACGCCAGAGGGTGACTCGACGTCAGACACGAAGTCCTTTTCGGCCTCGAGGAGCGTTGCGTAGAACGTTTTCCACGCGGCATCGTTTGTGTAGTCTGTGCGCACGATGATGCCGAGCCATGGTGCATCTGGCGCGGCGAATGCATCAAGAGGGTCTACGTCGGTCGAGAAGGGCGCGGATGCGATCTCCGTCTCCGAAAGAGGCTACGGGACGTACATAATGAGCGACTGGGCGGCGTCCCAGGGGATGTAAAATTGAATGATAGAGATATAGGCATACGGCCACGTTGGGATAGAGTGCTGAGCGAGCTTCGGACGATAATTTCCAGAAGTCCTCGACGATGCGCAGGCGGAGCTGGTGCCGACCTTCCCTTGGGTGTTGACTTTTCACTCCAAGATATCTATCCTGCATGGACAGAACATGAATTCACATCAACCATCGAATTGTAGGATAGTATCAATCTGAAGACAGAGCTCACTCGAAGATAGTGAAGAAAAGTTGAGGACTCGGCCATCGTTATGTTTCAGCTAGATGCTTTTCGGCCTTCTATCGACATATACAGGCTTAGATTTCCAAGGAAATGCCCTGCTTACCTTGTCAGATTCTATATGTAGTCCTAAGGTATTGTTTGGTGATGCTCAATCTGATGCTCGACCTTTGCACCGTTGCACGACGAAAGTACAGATTGTCACCCGCCGATTATCGACACCATGGGTATCGAAGGTCGCGGAGTTCAAAAGCACTTATACTGCTTCGATACGTGTCCTGTAATTTCCAGGAAGCCGGAGAGCGAACAAATGCACGAGCGTTCAAAGATCGAATTTCACCTGCCATCCTTTAAGACATATCGGCGGATGGTCCACTCATTGTATGTACTTATTGTTGTAAACGGCACCCACAACTATTGAAGAGCACTAAATTGAGAGTGTTTACTAAGTCTCATCTGGGTACTCAGGAGCATGTGGAGATCCTGCATGTAAGACTGATCACTACCTTAGGCAAGCGGATTGTTCGTGTCGAATGATAACGTCCACAAATAAATTCACGGGACGAAAGATTCAACTCAAAAAAAACATGACCGCCCCTTCCTTCAAGACTGACCTTCGGCGTTGTAATGAGAATTAAAATCCACGGAATAATCCGCTGTATAGATATATAGCTTATCTTCATTACACAGCGTGATCATACGATAGACGTTCTTGAACCTGCAAGACGATCTGCGGCCTGCAAATATCAAGCCTGAGCACAATGGGAGGCAGGGAATATACATTGTACAGGCGCGACTCACGTTCCGTATATAAGGCATATTGAGTACTTGACCTATGAACGGCAATTGTCGCAGGAACGTGAGGATGACAGGGAAGAAGTCGCTATGGTGGCAGAGCCGTTCAACCACATGTACAATGCAGGCCCCAGTCAGAGGGCCAACTATATAATGCTTACCCGAAGAGGTTGAGGAAACCGAATGTCTCCAGTATCACGCCAAAGAAGGGCCATTTGATGAAGACCAGTAATATGCCGCCGAAAAAACAGAGGGTCCCACGCAGCTTGTTTTTGCGAGCAAAGAAGTAGAAGGTCTTCTGAGGCCCAATGATGAGGCCAAGTCCGCCAAGAAAGAGATCTATGGAAAGGAGACAATCAGCCGACACAGGACGCACAAATATCTAACACTGCGTACGTTTCCCAGAGCAAGGAGGGCGCCGTCGAAGAATAGCACAACACCGAGCAGCATGAATATTCCTCCAAATGTTGTCAACGCCACGCCGATTTCTGTGTAACAGAGTGTGAGCGTGTAGGTATAAGGTAGTCAACATTCAATTGCCAACCATGAAACGAGGAGACTGACTTTGCATGTCCGTCAACCACATGGTGTGCCTCTAAACCTCAAGCCGCAATTATTCTGTAACAGGAGAGTCCGCCTCACAGAGAGCGAAGGGGATTGAAGAAGAACGAGCTTGATGACGGTAGGCTGTGAACGAATGGCGAGGTGGCGAGAGCTGGACACGTCTGCTCACGTCATGACTCTCTTGTCATTTCGATTTTCTCAAGTTGTCGGGCGGCTGCAGCTACAATCCATCTTCCGACGTTGATCTTTGTTTCATCATCGGTCCCATTCACGAGCACAAAGAATTACTTCGAACACACATACAGAAGTAGGCAGAGCATCCATCAAAGCCGATATAAGGAAGCTCATTTGTATCCCCCCCCACATACTATTCACACAATCAATCGAAATTTCAACGCCACGGCCGCATAGATAGATGCCTGGCAATATAGGCAACATATATACCACTCGAGTCCGCATCGATCCGGGTTGGACAGAGAAGGTCAGAAGCGCCGAAGATCTGAGGGTTGGCCAGGTGAGTAAGTATGAAATCGCTCAGAGAGGGGCAAAGAGTACAGTGCGAGGATGGCATCCGGGACAGAGGAGTATAAAACCTTGTGACTCACCAGTCTTCGCCCTCCACTCATCTCGCCTTCTGATGCGCACGGCGCATGTGCCTCTTCAATGCGTCGTCGCGAGCGTATGCACTGACGCACCCCGCTTCGGTGCACTTGAAGCTGGCCTCAATTGTCCCCTGCTCTCCTTCACTCCGGGTCTTTCGATTGTGCCCGATACTCCCAAGGTGGCGAACATAGTCCTGTTTCCTGTTGAATCCTTGCCTGCATTCTTTGCACTTATGCTTCGCGTCCTCAAAACGCGTCTGCCCTCGTCGCCCATTGTCGTCTTGTGCATCGCTCGTCGTCTGCGATGGAGGAGATCCTTGTTCCGACACAGGTATAGTGTCGGGGATTGATCCGATTTCGAGGACATCGTCCTTGGAATCGGTCGTACTTGATATATCTGTGTTGTGTTTGAGGACATTGCCCTCGTGGTCTGGAGCTCCATGATCATCAATCCCTTCCATATTGCCCTTGAAATTGTTGGTAGGGCCGTCGAAGCCCAGCTCGTTGGCAAACACTAAAGGGTTATCATCGACAAAGTTGGCGCAGAGATGGGTGTCATCAAAATCAGTGGTAGCGAGCTGGTCGCCGACACGGTCCATGACGCGAGGTTCGATGTCGAAATTGTTGAAGGACGACATCGTCAGCAGTCGGTGAGTGTTCACAGTGGGCTTTTGAAGAAGTCTCTGTCACATCTTGCTGCCCTTTTGTGGGCCAACCAAACTTCTGGACGGACAAACATACCTCTCCAAGCAATCGGTCCGTTTGATCTAGGCTCGGACACAGCCGGTCATTCCCAATTCCGCTGCTCCGCTTGAGCTCCGACAAGGGCTCCATGGGATTAGAGCCAGCTCGGCTTGCCCGGCCGTAACGACTCCGACGAAAACGCGCCGTGGCCTTTCAAAGCCCGCTTGGCCTATTCCGCTTGGTAAGCACGAGGCTACCCTTCGTGTTCCCGCCACCGGGTCCAGCCGTTCGCAGGCAGTGCAGTTTTGTTTTTTCAAAAAATCCTATCAAATCAGCCTACATGGGCTTTTCGCCGACCCCGGACACGTTGTGGCTCTGGATCTTCGAAGGAATCTCCCTCAAGGTTCCCCACAAATTGTAGGAGGTATTCCAGTAATTCCAGGTGTGTGCTGACTTACTCCCGAGATTCAGGTTTATTTGGAAAGACGCGCTTCTGACATGATGTGTTGCCCTGTTTTAGGCCAACAAACCCACGGGACAAAATAGGTGACACTCTACAGATTAGCGATGCGTTTGATCATCTGCAATGGAAAGTATTCCGTTCTTCCAGTAAGCAGGCGGGCTTTGTTACGGCTTGCTTTGTTGAGCTTACATCAGCAGTGCCAGGCATTCCCTTTATGTTCCTTACATTGGGTCCGGCCACGCCGTCTAGAAGCGAAATATTCTCAGCCCGAAATTGCATTGAACCAATTCACAGCCTCTTCGATGACCTTGGGCTCTTGCTCGGTGGAATGGAAATGTTGCGTCTGAGGACTCCCTGAAAAGACTCCTTGTGAATCTTGGGAAATCGCAGTGCGTACTGGCTTGGATTCATCAAGGGCGTTCTATAAAATTTCTCTGTAGCGTGACCTCTAGCCATAATCTAAGATACTTAGTATCGCTGTCCAGTACCACTTTCGAATGAAGCTCGCATTGCGTGAATGGATGCCTGGCCCATCAGCCACCTCATTTATTTGTGTTCACTGCCTGTTCAGACTGTGAGCCTTTGGGCTGGCTGCTGTACCAAATGTACATCCAACGACATGTAGGTGATCCGGCACCATGATCAGGGTGATCCATTGCAGAATATTTTGGAGCAGCGCCAGCGGACATAAATTAATGTGCACGTAGTGTTTCTCACGGGGGTGTAAGGAAACGTCCGCCCGATCAGAACGTGCTTGCGATTGACTGTGCGCTCTGTTATATATGTTTCTGTATTCTACGCTCTATATCTACGTCTCTTGATTGTGGCGATGCGCGAGGCATGAAGTTGAGCGGTCATTATTGCACTCCATTTACCCCAGATGCTATGCTCCAAAGCAATTACAAGTGTCTCCAAATTGTACAGATGACCTGTTGCCAGCCAAAGTACAACTTCATAACGGAAAATATATCTTTAGATGACAATGACTGAAACTGTCCTCCGATATATCTTGCACCGAATCGAACTACCACGAACCCTCCGCGTGTGGTGAGGAGGACCCGTCATCATGATGACTGTCGGATTTACTGCTCTAAAATTCAAACAAGGATGAAAGGCTGAGACTGAGTAAGGTATTATAGAGTTGTGAAAGGACTCCCGTGAACAAGGATTACTGTTCATATAAGGTCAGCAATCCCCAGACCGAAGAAAGATAAGGAAATGTATTGGAGGTAGCTTTCGGCAGGTTTGAAAACAAGCAGCGTAGTGGAAGGGGCAAGAGGTTCAAGAGGAGAAGCTGCAAATAGAGAGCAGAACCTGGAGTCAAAGCGATCCAAGGATTAGTTACGGGTATAAGTAAGGTACTCCCATTAGTCGTCGTACCGCGTTCAACGATATATGGGAAAATATATTAGAATCTGAAACACCTTGGAGTTTTAGAATCATTTTTGTGGTGAGATGCATCGTGCCGTTGCAGCTATGCGAAAATTCCTAGGAATAACTGTATGCCTTTACATGAGTAAAGTCAGCTGCAAGGTGCTGAATGATGGACTTGGACAAGAGAGGGAACGCACTCGTAGTACTTCTGCACGTCAAACCCGTCCATCACGACGATATCTCCCTACGTGACAAACAAAGGTGGTCGATTCCGAGCTCGTTTCCGGATGAGAATAGACCATACATGTTTTAGAACGATTCTCAATGCTTCGCTTTTGACCGACTTCCCTGTTGTTTTGGATTTTGCATACTGGGAATGTAGGCGGAAAGACATGAAGGCCACGGATCCGAGGGAAAGTGCTGCAACAACTGAACCGAGGCCTCGTTCGCTATCACTGTGATACTGTTTTTTCTATGAGACACCAACGTTTCGAATCAGAAGTGGTATACCTACAGCCATACTCTGCTTCTCCATGTACGCAGCACTCAGAATCTCGTTGAAACAAACGTCATGTTTGAGCATGTCCTTGACACGCTGTCGGATCAGGTTCAGAGCGCGCCGCACCGCCGAACATGCATTTTCAAGGGGGACAGTCTGGTCTGCGCTACCAACGTACTGCGATCCCATTAAGACTGCATCATCTCGACCAAGTGAAGATTTACCTGATACTGGGCACCGGCTGCGCCGAGACAGAACATGAGCTTTGTGCGGCTATTTTGGGAATGTACGCACTATTTTGGGAGAAGTAATTCGTCAGAAGCCGACCTCGACCTAGAGCATCTGGGTCAATCGGCTCTCATATTGCCAGGTAACTGTATTTACATTTGTGCTACGTAGAACGAATGTTAGCGATATGATACAGCTATCCTGCATCGATGAAGTACTCACACTCTTCATAGGAAACCGACGAAATTTGAGTTGACCGCTACTCGCTTGTTCTTGATACTCTCGGAATATCTGATTAGCCTCCTCATTGATCAGAGGATGACCTTGGATCAAGTGTATCTTTCCTCTGATGAATGAATCATTAGGCAAAAACCCTTGGTATTCTTGACTAGCCACAGACCTATCTCCGGGTAGAGTGTATGTTCGATAAGAGCATTGCTGGTTCCCGGAGGAGAACGGCAAGGGCCTAGACACTTGGATTCCTGTTACCAAGCATGTCAAAATTACCACTCAGATAAAATATCAGACGCATATTACCGTTATCTCCAAGGCGATGATCACGGTAAGGAAGCGTATCCACTTGCGACCAAAAGTCCTTTGGATCCCGAATCTGACCCAAGACCTTGTGTTTCAACTGATCGGCGACGTAAGCGAACAGGATCAAAGCACTTGTCGTGGTGACCGACATACCCCGCAGGATTCACATTCCCAACATTCCCACTTGGACCTGCAACGGATGTATGAGATATACATTGGTGCAATGAACGCTTTTGAATCACCTGCTTGATAAGCGGCCACACACTCGGCAATGCATCCCCTTTGTAAACCTACGATCCGTTACGATCATGTTCTGACAATCTGGAAGTTTTTCAGGTAGAATATCCAGTAAAGCTTGGCAGCCTTCCGTAGTATCTGTGGGCTTCAAAAAATCCTCTTCGTAGAGTAGTGACTCTGACAGTGGTTGCCGACCGTCGATAACCCAGAAGGATGAGCACCTGGGGTTCAGACACATCCATCCCTTGGTATAGACGGATGGCGAAATCGACCCACAGTCTACACACTGTGGAGAGGTGGACAAGGCGTTATTCCTGATGATACGATAGTGAGTCCGGAGATCGCGACGCGACGACAAGGTATAAGAGACAGACTCAGTCGCAATTTTCACTATGGGCTAGGAGATCAGAAAGGATCTACTGACCGGTTACGACTCCACTCACTTGGCTCTGGCCTGCTAGACGGTTTGTCTGAGGAGGTTCTGCCATTGTGAAGGCACATTCGAGAAAACGGCAATGGTACTTGAGACACTCTCTATGTTAGTCGGTAGATGCAAGGTAACAAAACGCGCGAGGGTTTACCATCAGTGGCGCTCTTCTGGCACCACCACGGAATTCCCTGCTGGTCACACCACTGAAACGCGAACTTGTAGCGCACCACTCGCTTTCCAGTCGGAAGAAGTTGCAGATCAGCTACGTGGAAAACATCAGCGTGAATGGCACTTTCAAACGATGAGATTTACCCCAGGCATGCACGATCTTATAGAATCCAAGCACTACATATGTATACTTCCCAGCAGCCAAATCGAACGGGAATAAGGAATATCGATCGTCTATCAGGAGCACAACCGGCTGCCCTGTCTTGAAAGTGTTGAGAAGTGCCTTGACAGACTTGTCTTCCGCAAGCTGATCCGATGCTGATTGTTTTTCGATCTGGCCTTTTTTGGAATGTAATGCTTCCGACTTGCCCCCTCTGTTGGCTCTTTGAACAAAATGGGTCACCATCAAGAACGAAACCACCTACCCATGCGATATGATCAGCCTGCCATCGTGGTGACATATATCTCGACTATGTAAAGTACATCAGATGCCATTCAGATACCGAAAGTAATCACTTACTCCGAAGAGTACGCACTCAGCAAGTAGCCTTTGACGATATTATGCAAGAAGTAGACACCACCTTGATAGCTACGGAACCAGTCGAAAGATTCACAAAGCTCTTGTCGAGACTGATTGGTGTGTGTAGGATAAGTCCCTTAACGTTCAAAAAGGGTGCGCCAACAATTATACGCACCTGAGCCCATATTGGTGGCTGCACAGGAAGTGGTGGCCTCTGCATGGGGGCTTGAGGTACAGATTCCTTGAGAGTGGAAGGTTCAGGCGCAGAAGCCCTGGGAACAGAAATTGTGGGCGCAGTATGCTCAAGTGCAGGATGCTGTGATGACGACATTGCAGATGCAAAGCGAACCACATCGGCTAGAGGTGTATCCTCCTCATCGCTTACATCGTCGCTAAAATGCTGGCCTTCGGATTGATCGTCCCAGTTATCATCAAGAACGCCGCTACGAGACTTTGTATTCGAAGCGTCGATCGCATGTCGAGGAACTTGTCCACACCTCTAGAGCTCAAACGACCATCGGCAAGGGGTAATGAAGGTGCTGATGCGGAGGCAATATATAAACGTGTGGGCGTTGGTACTTGATTTTGTGGAGTGTTCTGATTGCACCTAGGTTTTCGTCTAGACATCACCTTCGTTGAATCATTCTCTCCAGAACGAGAGGATGCATCTTTATCCGCGGAGACCCTCGAGCCACACTTTTTGGAAATCCTGGACTTGTGTTTCTCTTTGGCAGCGCTACCCTGTGCCGTGTGGTTATTCGCAGGGACCGCACCATCATTCGTTCGTATGCGTTTTGCGGGTTGCTCTGAGAAATCCCATTCGTATTGTTCGGCGGCCCTCTGCTGACTCCCGACACCTGCTCTACCAATTGGATCATTCGTAGACTGCACCTGTTCCATCTGATCTAGTCGCCGGTCCACAGTCGTAATTTCCGCCCGGGAATGCCTGAGACCACGTTTAATGCCACCCTTCCTCGCCAAAGCCGTCGGGACTGGCGGACAGTCGATATTAAGCGCCTCCTCAGGATGAGAAGCGGATTCGCTGACATCCGATTTGTCGATCTTCCGCCTCTTGGTCCTCTTCGCCATTTGGTGGGTGGCAGCAGCTGCGTCAGCAGGGAACTTGGGCTTTTTGGCCTTCACTCGCGTCAAGGTTGTCTTCTGGAGAGGCCCCATATTCTCTTCTGTGCAGATGATGAGGTGATCAACAAACGCTTATGAGGAATGGAAATGAAGTCAGACCTTGTTGAAGGGCGGCTTCAGTATCTCGCTTTCTCTTCTTCCGGGCTTTCGTGCGTTGCGGTTTCACCGCTGCTGCAAAATTGATACCTTCCGGCAGTGGGCGATCATCTTCCAAAGCAATTTCTTCCTCTTCACCCCCGCCCTTCCTCTTCCCCTCCTTTTGCGGTGTAGTCTTGAGAGTGCGCTCAGAGGAACTTCGAAGTAAGGATGGTTCGCGTCGGGCAACAATTTGATAATCTTCCTCCTTTTCGTCCTCGGTGACAACATGGATGGTAGGTGATCCTGAACGAGGACTACGAGAGGAGGGCGGTAGGCTGTCGATCGTGTCACCAGATGGTGGACCTGCGTGTTTCCGCACGTTGGGCTCGGATTCGGGCCTCTCGATGGTGACGACCTCATCTGGCCTTTTCCGATCAGATCTAAGTTTGCGTTTACATTTTGTCTCTTTACGCCCTCCCCTATTATCCCCGGTGTCACTGACACGCGCCTTGGACCAGGAATTAGTCAACCGTCGAGTATACCCCCAATCTTTGAGTTTACTATTGGCTGCTATAACAGCAGCATCCGGGCGACCTTCAAACATATACCAGTAGAACTCGATGAACAATTCGAGTGACCCATTATCATGAGTAGTCATTCTTCGAGAGTCGGTGGGAAGTTCTTGTTCTGTGAGACAAATGCAGTCTAGCCATCCTTGAGCTGCTTTGCGCTACGAACCTCCAGTCAGCCAAAGTGTAAAGAAGTAGAAATTGCGAAGCGCTCGATCGCAACACGCGCAACTGAGGAAGGACGATCGGAAGATACGGGACGTGATCTACTAACCGCACTCTGGTCTGTACGTATGAGGTCTACAGCACGTTTTGGCCAAATGTTCGAGTTCTTTCGGCCGTTGTGGCCCTGCCAGGACCTCCGCACAACGAATTCAGTCAGGAAAGGCTCAAACTGCAAGAGGTCGATGTCATGGAAAGTTTTTGGCAGAGGCATGGGTGCATTAGGCAGCATGATGGTAGTGTCGTGCTTGCAGCAGGGCACAAGGAAGCCGATGAAGAGAGCAGGTAGCTCAAGTGCGCAGGAGTTTGCGTGGGTCCCACGTTCGCGGGCGGGACCGTGTGGAAGGAATTCCACTGATATTTGGACTCTCAGCGCCAGCTCTTCCTGAGCTCAAGTTTGTTTGCTCTCGCTGCACGCTGCCGTGATCCAATGCATGGCCAGAGACACGTGTGACTAACTCTACGACAATAATAGAATGGTCGATTCGTCTACAGACAGAACAGAACCGGACGCTGTCATGTCCATTCATTTTGAGCCGAGCGCGTGTTGCAGGGCCTCGTACACATCCGCCTCAATACGCGCCTCTGCCTTGTCCTCCTCTGACCCATTGCCCGCAAGGACCTTCTGCGCCTCCTGAAGATTCGCGCGGACGGCCTAAGTCATGGAGGATCAGGATTGCACACATGGCGGTAAGATGCATAATTCATACTTCTGAGGAGAAGTCCTCTAGAGGAGCGGCCTCGACGACGTTGATAGTGAGCTTGTTGTTGGGATGAACATTGGCAAACCCGCCAGAGACTTTTGAACAGCATAGTTGGGACATGCATTTGAGTCGCAGTCAAATGACACATAACGCACCGAACCACTTCTTTGAAGTATTCCCAGACTCAATGACCTCTACAACTCCTGGACGAAGCGGCTCGATGGAAGGCACATGGTTCGCGAGAATACCCATGTCACCGGTCGCAGCAGACAAGTTGACCTGAACGACATCCGTGGAGGTGAAGATGGCCTGCGCAAGAACAGGTTTCGGATTCGCGAGTGTGATTCATGAGGTCGTGCAACCTGGCATAAAACTTCGGACATACTTGATGGGGGAGAACCAGGGAAAGCTTGATCTTGTCCGTAGCCTCGGCGTAGCCACGTCTGCCGAGGGTGGAAGATGCTCTTGGAACGCGTCGAGCGGCAGAGGTGAGGAGACGGAAAGTAGACATGGTGGAAGGAGGTGATTTGAGCGGACGTCACGACGTGAATTCGGGAGATTCAGCTCGGACTGTCCCGGAGAGGAGACACCTAATTCGAACTGGTTACATGGGCCATGGACTGTGTACCGAACCGTACTCTAGACTGCGGTCCGCATCTGAGCGGATGCGGACTTGCTCACAACTTCGATGTCTCGATCCTCAGAAACTTGACGTCGTCGCGGCTCTATAGAGCCAGTGACTCGCAAAAGAATTATCTATAAGGATGGACGAAACTGCACAAGCTTGCTCTATCCACTCATCTCATTTACACTGCTTTCTGCCATGAATACAGCCCTCAGGACTTCATATCGTCTTTTGAAGAGTCCCATGCGGGTGATCAAGTACGGCGAGGTGCCTCAACGGACTCTCATGACAATCGAGAGTATCCAAGTATGCTCTAATTGTGTTCATTTTATCATCGTGTCCCCATATAGCCATTTTTACACAGTACACTGCACATGCTACTGCTTCAGGCAAGGGACGAGACGGTCAAGTCACATCTGACGATGACGACGGCATTCAATTGCGCCTCGCCAAGCCTAAATCTCTTGGTGGTAAGGGCGATGGCCAAAATCCCGAGCAGCTGTTCGCCATGGGATATGCAGGTGAGAGTCCTTTTCTTCATATGCCAATCCACCTTCAGCGCTCATACCGAATGAATGGACGACAGCCTGCTTTCTGACTTCGCTCCAGCTCGCCGCGGGAAAATTGAATAAGTCTGACGCAGTCCGGGGCGCAAAAGTACACACTGAGGTTCATATCGGAAATGCGAAGGAAGTTGAGGGGTATGGCCTTTCCGTTGATATCAAGGTTGAGGGTGTTCATGACCAGGATCTCATTGACGCTGGACATCAGGTCAGTTACAATCCGGTTTGCAAGCATCTGATCTGATCGTCCATTTCAGACGTGCCCTTACAGTCGTGCCTTGGAGCACGGAGCTGTGGTGAACGTGTCTAAATTGTAAAATGATGTTGGGCGTCTCAGTAACTTGTGTCGTAAGGACATTGTCCTTTTTGTGAACAAGCTCAATCCGTTCTCAGGGCCTCATCTATTGTTTCTCCCTTCCCTTGCACTTGGAGAACTCCTCAGCTTGAGTTTTCTGGTCGCTTGCAGACCCTCGATGTCCTGTATCTGAGCGCTCGGAATGTTGATATATTTTCTCTTCACCCACGGGCGTTTGTCAGATACCTGTCAACTTCAGGTATATGTCTGCGCTCAGCGCCCATGAGCGGTCCCTGTTATCAATTATGCATGACAACGCATCATTGTACCTCTCGATGTCGCGTGCTCGGGCCCAAGGCGTCTTGGCTCGCTGCCAATATGCTCTCGAGACTTCCTGCCCCACTCCTTGACCTCGTTTGGATTTTCATCAATTATTCTTGTCCATCGTCCAAATTTCGGCCATGTCTTCTCACCTGAGATCGTCGCTCATTCGCTCCGCTCGGCACACACGCACTGGCGTGACGTCATACACTTCAAAGCGAACTCTAATCACCTTGAAGGACCACATCGTGCGAGACCACATCTTCTTGCGCTCGAGCCTTGCGTGTTGAATGAAACGACAATATATGACACACAGTACTTCGCGCGCGCGACAGCCGAGGGTACTGGCCGCGCCGGAACAGTGACGTCTGACGGTGACTCGCCGCTCGAACTCAAGCTCGCGCTGCCCAAGGCCTTCGGCGGCAAGGGCGACGGGCAGAATCCCGAACAGCTCTTCGCGATGGGCTATTCCTGTGCGCTCGCTTCTCCCGCTTCTCAACCTTTCCCACTCCCATCACCACCCGACGCGCTTACTGAGCTCCTCGCACAGCCTGTTTCCTCGGTGCGATCCAGCTCGCCGCCTCGCGTGCAGGGAAGAAAGAGGTCGGCGATCGGGCGAAGGTGCACACAAAGGTGTACCTCGGACACCCGACTGACCGCGAGGGCTTTGGGCTGAAGGTAGATATCAACGTCGAGGGCGTAGAAGACGATGCGATCATTGCTGCAGCCCATGATGTCAGTCTTCTTCCACGTCAATCACTCAGATTTCCGGAAACTGAAGGACTGATGACACTGTGTTTTGGATTTCGCCAGATCTGCCCATATAGTCTGGCATTGCGGGAAGGCATCGAGGTCAATGTCACAAAGGCTTGATATAGCGCCTGATATATTCTCTTCCAGAGATTCTCCTGGCCCACTTTTCTATGGTATAGGATGTATAGAAGAGATCTCTTAACTTCTCTTGGTTTTCAACATACATATATATTCGGCTGAGACTTCTTCCCGATCTGACTCATTGGAATCACTAGGATGTCATTGACATACGAATTTTACAAGTACAATCATGCATATACACGAACACGATGCTGCGACGAAAAGAAAGATGACCACTATAACCAGTGCCAACCAAGTAATCAATGCTCGAAACAAACGAAACCCTTACAGCGAGCTCTTCTGCCACTTCGCCGGCACTCCGTCCGCCGCCGCCAGATATGGCATCAGATCGCTTGTCAAGAACTCGCTCGGCCATTGCTTCCTGACTTGTGCCTTCAGGTACTCCTTCACGATCTTGAGGTTCTCCTCCTTGAGCGCCGGGACCGCCTTACGCACCTCCGGCTCGGTCTCCTCAATGAGCTGGTCGACGTAAGCTGCGGTGATAGGCTCGCCGGTATCAAGCCGCGAGCCGTAGTGCACCCACTGCCAGAGCTGCACGCGCGTAATCTCTGCCGTCGCGGCATCCTCCATGAGCCAGTTGAGAGGGATGCATCCGTTCCCGCCAATCCATGCGACCGAGTATGCGATGGCGGTAGCGACGTTTGAGCGGACGCCCGCCGCTGTGATCTTTCCTGGCACTCTGTTGTTCAACAAGTCGGCAGCGGCGACGCGGACCTCCTCGCGGCGGATGTGATACTAATCGCGAAAACATCCGTCAGTACCTGACTCACTGCGATAACAGCAAGCCGACAAACCTGGTTCGGGCCAACCATGTATTGATCGAAGACCTCCCGAGCAATCTTGTTGATGAGCGGGTGTGCGATCCAGTCCCGTCGTGCCCGTTGGTAACTTCGCGCAGCTTGTCCGCACGGACCTTCTCCATCGCAACCTCGTTCGCCTTGTCATCGCCCTTGATCGGGATTTGAGCGGACATTCCACCCATGGCAGCGACTTTTCGTCTGAGAAAGTAAGTCAATATCCATTTCAAAAAGTTAGGGGTTTTCAGCTACTCACTTGTGACAAGTCTGGATGAGCAACCGGACGTAGGCATCCATGAATCCTACCTCCATGGTGACGTCCTTTCTGTCGGGGAGCACGGCGCTCCTGTCAGCTCTCCGCTTCTTGATGAAGCTGAAGATGTAGTCCCATCTAAAAGTCAAGACATGATGAGCGTGAAATTCTGACAAGTATCAAATATTCGTGTACCTTCCGCAGTTGAGACCTGATGAGTGGTTGCGCAATTCGAAGAGAATCTCCTCCATCTGGAAGGCGGCAGGCAGAGTCTCGATTAAGACAGTCCCACGGATGGTGTTGTGGGGCATGCCGATGTAGGATTGTGAGAAGACGAAGACATCATTCCAAAGACGCGCTTCGAGGTAGTGTTCCATCTTGGGGAGGTAAAAGTAGGGCCCGGAGCCGCGCTTTACGAGCTCCTTCGCGTTGTGGTAAAAGTAGAGGGCAAAGTCGAAAAGAGAGCCAGAGACTGGCGCGTTATCCACAGTGATACGAGGCTCATCAAGGTGCCATCCTCTTGGCCTGGATACATTCCGTCAGCTGCACGAGCGCTGATACGATGCGCATACACTGACCTTACGATGAGGACAGCGGGATTCGGAGAGAGTTTATATTGCTTCCCGTTAGACTCAAAGTCAATCTGGCGACGGATAGCATCCCGAAGGTTGACCTGGCCTTCGATCATTGCCTTGAATGTCGGTGAGCTGGCGTCTGCGAAATCACGGACGTAATGAGCATCGCTGCACGACCAACAACCCGCCAGACACGCACCTTCGAAGTCAGCCATGAACGTCTTAGCCCCGCTGTTGAGGGCATTGATGACCATCTTGCGATCTGTAGGGCCAGTGATCTCGACCCGCCTATCCTCGAGTCCAGGAGCAGGGGGTGCGCAGTGCCATGACGGCTCGGCGCGGATGTGTGCGGTCTCAGAGGGGAAGTCGAGAGGGACGCCGGAGTCAAAACGCTGTTGTGCGGACTCGCGGGCGACCAGGAGGCTCTGTCGGGTAGCCTCGAATGTCCTGTGGAGGGCAGCGAGGAAGGCGAGTGCGCCGTCGGTCAGGATTTCAGCCTGCGCCTTTTCTGCGACTTTAGTATGAATTTGTACGGCAGCAACCATGATTGCGAGGATGTGTAGCTCGTGTGTTCGCTTGATGAGAGGTATGGGAAGGGTGGAAGTGTAGAGAACGACGGAGAAGAGGAGTTGGACATTTATACCACTCTGCGGCTCTCCGACGCATCCGTTTCGATTGACCCACAGGACGTCATCAAGGAGAGTTCACCTGCTATCACATGCCCGACATGGAAAGCACTCCTCGGGGTCCCGTCCCTACGGAGAGGCCGACCGGCCAGTGCCAGCAAACGCACTCCGCAGAGATCAGCGGAACAAACGGAAGATCCCCCCGCATTCTGTCGGGCACATCCTTCTCCCGCCCAAGTCTTCGCAATGGCCCCGCTTTATCGTCGCAGCGTTGGGAACATTCTCAACATTCACTCGGTGCCCTTACACCCGCCACGGAAAAGACCATAGCGGCTCCGCATGTGATAACGTACGGGCTCGCCCATTGAAATTAAACCCGTCGTTCGCATGCAAATGAAGCCTTTGACTGCCCGGATCATGCACTGCCGTCAGGATGCATTGCCGTCCTGAACCAACGTGTTTGAGTGTGCTCGTCGTAGGGCAAAAGACGTGTCGGAAATCGCACCCATCTACAAACTATCTAATCTTATCTGCGCTGCGCTAATCTCCTACAACAGCCACAGAAGCGAGGCTGGCCACTGTCCGCATGCAGACATTCGAGAACGCTGAGCAACAAGGATACAGGGGCATGAGCAGGAAACGAAGCGAGCGGCGTCCCGATCGTCGTAAGGCGGTCCGCCGTCACTGCCGCTTCTGATCCTTGCTAGCGGGCTCCGCTCCTCCCATCCCAGTGTCGGCATCGGCAGAAACGGGTTCCGCTGAAAAGCCTAACGCCACGAATCATCCCGTGAACACGTCGCGCAAGGTACCGAGGAGGCGGGGGCCGTACATACCTACAAATTCCACCGCCGCTCGCTCGCCAATCTTCACGACCCGCCGGCACGCCATCTGCCATACACCACAACTCACAGAGCCTAGAATTTGACCGCATGATGAACGTCATTGTCACCCGCACGCAAGGTGCCGCTCACCTGCAGGCGCAAATGGAAAGGACAACCACCAGGTCACCGGGCCCATCCAGGTAGGTGGGAGGTAAAACACCGCTGACTTCCTATACCACCAGCCCACCACAAACTGCAGACCCGTCGTCAATATCCATACTACAGAATTGAACTTGACAGTGAATGCTGATTTCGAGGAATTCAAATCTCCATCTGGGAACATCACACCGAGACACGGTAAGCGTTGGCAACGTGAAGTCCTCAAAGGGCCCGAGACGGCCCTGTGGGACAGAATAACAACAAAACTCAACGCAACTCAGCTTCTCGAGCTCCGCCAGCCCCTTGTCCACACTGCGCCTTAGTTTCGCCCAACGTGCAAACTGGTCCTGCGCGCTCGTCTGCAGCAGCTCTGCCTTTTTCGTGAGGATATCTGCTTTAAGCTGTCGTTGGCGTGCCACGGCACTCGGGTTGAAGATGCGCTGGTACGCGGCCCATGCCTGCAGGTTACGTGCGTGTCAGTGGTGGAAGGTGGAACATAACAGAGAGGCGATGCTATGCATACGAATGAAAGGAGGACAGATTGGCCAACCCATGATACAAGTTCTGTTATGAATACAAGGGCGAAGATCGTTAGGATGAGTGACATGGCGAGCGCGAACTGACGAAGTGCTAAATTGGCGTCAGAGATTTACAGATGGGGGTGGCCGGGGTACCTCCGATAAACTCTTACTGGACCTCGGAAATGGTTGTCCGAGGCTCTCACAACCCGCTCGCAGCATTTAACATGCAGCAAGCGATCCCAAGGGACTCCAAATCAATTATGATATCAGAAAAATAGTCGCTTATAAGTGCAAGTGGAGTTTTGCGAGCGGCGAATGTAACAGATCGAATCATACTACACGGGAACGTTCAAAATGCGTAAGCTTGCATATAGGCATGAGTCCTCTCGGTGCTCCCAGACCTGCTTTGGCAATTACCTAGGTCGCGAGCATAGTTGCACGAGAAACCCGGCCTAATAGCATCGTATATGCCAATCAATAATCAGTGACAGGCAAACACAGGCGGTATAAGCAGGATGAACGAATTGATGTCTTGTCTAAAGTCTAGCCGACACAATGGACTGTAGGGCATGCGATCGATTTTCGAGGTCATATGTCAATAGCGGAGCAATACATGCATGCATGAAGTGATGGGGATAAGGGTGACATCGGTGGGCCCTTCCACCGGTGACCGCTTCCCTCCGTGGAATCAAAGCCCACAAATGTGCGGGACAACAAGCGAGTAGGGAAGAAAAGCGAATCAGATGTTGAGCTTGGTGCGTCTCCAGTGACGGCGCTTGGCGTTGTACTGTCGAGACAAGAACAAGAATCAGTCAAGAAATCCATTGGCGAATAGGACATCTGTGTGCGAGCTACAGGCCAAACGAACCTGGATCTTGGTGTCGGTCTTCAGGCGGAACCACTGAGGAATGGGGCTGCGTTCATAGCAGAACATAAGCGAGGTTCATCAGGATAGTAGGGTATCTACACACCGGTTCTGGCGCGAGGCCTTGGCGAGGATGCGCTTCGTTCTGAAAGTCTTTTGGGAAGGCTACGAAGGTGATCTATACATCAGCCAACGCCATTCCAGCAATAATCAAGAGAATACGCACCATTTTAGGGGACTGGAGGGGGCGTGCTGAACGTTGACGACGGTGGAAAAATAAGGTTGATCAGAGTCTCGGCGCTGTACAGTTGATGACAAAGCGGCAGCACGGCAGAGAACTGCCATGGGGTCTGAAAGGAGTCTGTTGTTCCCACGGCTGCTACTAGTGACGCGACGCGACACGTCGCTGATCGCACACTGCCAGTTCTTCACATCATGCAGCTGTTCAACTGGCTCTCCGTCCTTGCCTTCGGCTTGCTTGTCTCTGCTGCTGAGCCCCCCACTGAGCTCAAGATTGACACGACGTATCTGCCGGCAGACTGCTCTACGAAAGCGCAGAAGGGAGACGCGATCAGGGTCCACTATGTGAGTGAGGCGCGGTCCGCCAAGGCATACGCGTGCCCATTGACTGGGTTTTGGGAACTGTAGACGGGCACGCTTTTCTCTAACAGAAATAAATTTGATTCGAGGTACGCATCATTTGAGACTACATGGCAATGTGGCTGTCTGACCATACTCTAGCGTTGACCGTGGTGAACCGCTGCCTCTGACACGTATGAACCTATCATTATCTGCCTTCAATCGTCGAACTTAAGCTTGGTTGATCCACGGACAGTGGGCGTCGGACAAGTCATTCGCGGCTGGGACGAGGGTCTCATCGGCATGTGTCGTAACGAGAAGCGCACCCTCACTATCCCGTCCCACTTGGCTTATGGTGAACCCCCCTATCTTTACCGTCCAGCTTCAAGGGAAATCTAATAATGACATGGGCCAGGATCTCGCGGGTTTGGAAACGTCATACCTGCCAACTCCGCACTTGTCTTCGAAGTGGAGCTTGTCGGCTTAGACACCAAAGGTCGTCGTGAAGAGCTCTAACTGGAATGTCAACGTACTACCAGGACGTCGTATTGGTACTCCACAACTGCACTGTTTCCAGATGGTACTTGCCTACTCAATACTGACTGTTCCCTTCGAAGAAATGCTCATGCTTCATTAACAATGCCAGTGCAATACATTGTCCCAGATATGAAAGCGAAAGTTGAACTGCATAAATTATACAAAGACTATTCAGTAATGGAAGCAAGCATATGATGAATCCCGCGTCCCAGTTTACCCAACCCTTCCTATGTCTGTATCCTTGAGCTTGTCATTCAAGAGCTCCTGGAATTCCTCTCTCAAAATTGCCTCCCTCCTCTCCCGCTCCTCCTGTTGCAGTTTCAGGATCCCTCTCTTCTCCTCGGCACTGATGACTTGGTTCTCCTTCCGCATACGCACGGCGTTCATGCGTCGGTGTCGACTTCCGCTCATCACGTACCCGACCGCCTCGTACGCCGCAATCTCGTCTGAATCTAACCCGATCTCACCACGACGTGGAATGCGCATATCCGTCCCGTCCTGTAAGAACGCTGCCATGGCGCTACCTTCACCACGAAGCAAAGCCCCACCGTACGCGCGCTCGTCGAGTTTCTTTGATGAATTGGCTCTCATCACCGGCTGGGGTCCCATTTCGTCATCGGACCCGTCAAGCTCGCCTGCGTTGTCGTGAGAGATAGCTTTGGGAACCGGCGGTGGCCCCATGCTACCGACATGCGAGCCGACATTAGAAATTGATGGAGCAGACGCGGCGGGCTTCTCCACCCACTCCTCGTCCACCTCATCATTTGGTGGCGAAGGAGATTGAGTTTTCGTTGGAGTAGGGCTGCGACGCCTTTCCTTGCTTTTTGTCCTGCTTCTTTTCCGCCGCTCCCTGTCCCTGTCCCTATCCTCGTCATCATCGTCAGAATAGCGCTTGTGACTCCGTATCTCCTTGTGTCGTTCTTTCTTCCCTGAGCGCTCCTTGTCCTTACGAGCACGCTTCCTCTCCTTCCGTTCGCGCCGTCGGCGTTCCTCTTCACTGTCTTCAGACGACGAGACGGAAGAAGAACGACCGCGCTTGTGTTTTCTGCGGGACTTGGAACCACGTTCCGGAGACCTGTAATTGATATTAGAGAAGTTGAACACTGCAGAAGATTTATATCACTCACAATTTGCGTGCAGGAGCCTTGGGCGACGGTGGCCAAATACTGAGTGTGCTAATAAGCCTCTGCTGCCTCCGACTGAAATGCGCGAATGAGTTACTGGGACCGCGAACGAGGTTGAGAGAGTTGTCGTACCTCTCAAAGTAATCACTCCCTCCTCCGTCCCCACCGTAAAATCTATCCCTAGCCCCGTCCCCGCCATAAGGTCTATCCCTAGGCCCATCTCCACCATAAGGCCTGTCCCTCTCCCCTCCTCGCCGTGAAGGATACATATTTTCCTGCTGCCGCCATGGTGCCTGCACAGCCGGAGGGCTTGCCGGCCGACGATACTCCTCGTACTCGGGGCTTCCTCGCCGTACACGCCTTGAACTGTCCTCGATGTCCTTGCCATTCTTCTCTGTGCCACCATCCCTTCGCTCATACCGTTTCACTCCACCATCGTCCCTTTCTCGGACGTGCTCCCTACTATGATATTCACTTCGGCCGTTTTCCCGGCTCCTGCTGCGACGACGTGGTGAGGGCGAGCGGCCTCGCGAAGACAAGCTCTGCTTCGAGTCCTGAGGTACAAGGCCTAAACGAGAAGGATGATCGTAGCCATGTTCAGGGAGACTGCTGGGTGGTAGGCTTATTGTAGTCTCCGTGGCTGACCTTTACACAGAAGACAGTCGTTCTGTGTATAAGAGGCTTATTGGAACTGCAAATGGCGCAGACTCGAGGCAAAGGCGTGAGAACCTAAGCAAGTGATAGCAGTTTTTGATCATATGACTTCGGGCACGTCGCGTCGTGTGCTCTCTTATTCAGTAGCGTACCTCTCTCCGACTTTTCAAGTCAATGTCAATGAATCAGTGCTACTCAAGTGCCACCAGAGCCGCCAGATACCTCGGAAAAAGAGCATAAGTAAAGGGAGAACGGACGGACACATATCCTATCTTACACAGACAACCATCTTGTCGGAGAGACGTGAACCATAGTAGAATGGGCACAATACTACTGATTATAAGAGGGTGAGGGGGGGGGCGCTTGGACATGGGATTGAGTTGTGTTGATATATAATTACATTGTAAGAGCTTTGGTACGACGAATGTCCGCTACAGTGGGTATCTGGGTTGAACGATTTCAATAGCTACAAGGTCCAAAACAGATAAAAGAAACCAGATCAGACAAAACTTACCAACTAATCCGTGATCATGACTGTATCCTCCTTAAATAGTCTTCTCCGTTGATCCCATTTTTTCAGGTACTCCCGGATCCTACTTTCGAATAAAACACATCCGTCGAAAATATCGAACGGCAATAGGTCCCTCCGCTGGTCCCAGGGCTTGACATCCACTAGCGTCCAACGCTCAATGCATACAAGGACCATCCCAAAGCTATAGGCATCCGCTAGCCGTGCGTCCTGGCACTCGCCGCGCAAAATCTCTGGGGCCGAGAATGGTCGTGTGCCAGGGTGAATCTGCTCGACTCGCACCTGCAGCGCACCACGAAACGATGGTGTCTGAGTCATGTGGGCGAACGGGTCGACGGGCCCGTCATCAGGTGAACTGATGATGGACTCTGCAGAGACAGAGCGTCCAAAGTCGAGCACTTTGACTGTGCCGTCGGGCATGACGTGCACATTGAGCATAGAAAGATCGCCATGGCTCAGGCCAAAGGCATGGAGATGTGTGAGGCCGTCGAGGAGCTGATTGTGCAGGTCTTTCTTCAAAGCTGGCGCAGGCTCTGGTTGTTCTCTGATGAAGTCGTACAATGTGGGCCCCTCGACGAACTCTAGGACCATACCGACGCTTTCCAGGCAACCAAGAAATGCGGGGATATTCCGATGTTTTGAAACAGTGGTATACACACGAAGCTCGGCGAGAAACTGCGCAGCAATGTCATAGGCATTGCTCTCCATCTCTCCATTGATCTCGAGTTGCACAATCTCGGGTTTCTTGACGATACATTTAAAAAGCTCCGAGGCTGACCCAGTCGCGATAGGTGCGAGGGACGCTGTGGGGTTTGGTGGGGCAGAGTAGGTCGCGGGGATGGGGAAAGAGAATATGGATCCAGGGTGGCGAGGAGGATTGTAGGGCGGTGGAGAGGCGGGAGGTGATGGTGGTGGGTGCGGCGGGGGCTCGGTATGGGGAACATAGTCATTATAGACGGTATCATCAAGAGATGAGAACGAATGGGCGGAGGGCTTCAGCTTCTCCTCTTCCTCGTCTAACTCGACTGCAGGTGCGCACGATTACAATTAGAAGATGTATCTAGTTCATCCAGCGCTGCGACGCACCCATCCACCAATTCTTCTTCGATGTAAGAGTGACGTTTAACGTGCACAGTCGGCCGCATTGTCAAGTTTGCGGGAGGGTGGGGTGTTCCTGGAGTTGTGATGGGTGTATGGGCAGACCTCGGAGTGACGCTGATTGGTGTCAAGGAAGTCGAATGGCTCTGAGAGCGGGGATAATGCGGATGTTTCGCGTACATCTTGTGTCGAGGACAAGAAGAACGATGTGGTTATCGACAAGCAAGGCCACTGCTAATTGCAGTCGTCCTAGCCGCACACGTTGCTGATTGAGATGGAAGCCCGCGTGACCGCGTCCGACTAACAAATTTGACGGAAACAGAGTAGAATTATGCTCCAACGTCTCTTGACGACTTCAAGGTCTCAAGATCTCAAGGCTGCTTACAGGTAGATGATACCTGTCAAAGTCGTGTATAGTCGTGTACACTCGTATCTACGACGGCCGATCAACCATACATCGTGATCTACAAGAACGAGAGAAGATCGAGACGAAGAGTCTTTGGGTTCGATTGGGTCAGCGAGCTGATTCAAAACGGGTAGAATGTCGACATCCATCATCCAAACGTCAGCGTTAGAGTCCAAGCCCAAAAAACCTGGCTGCAGTCCAAGCAATCAAAGTGCCAAGAAAACAAAGTCCAAGTCCAAGAAGTTGGCTCTCGAGGGAAGCTGTCCATGACCTGTTCGTCTGACCTAAAGAAACGCACCCAACAGGAGTATCAGCCCGCCCAACCAACTCCCCCACATCGGCCTACTCCTATGCGACGCCCCACTAGTCTGGTCGCCCCCTTTCGTCCCGCTACCTCCATCTCCGGTTGGACCAGCCTGAAGGGCATCTGGCTGCACCACGCTCGGAGGCAATGGCACAACCGGCAGTACAGGTTGCTTACCAATTTCGCCAGAGCCCACCATAACCTGGACGCCGATGGATGGGACGCCGTTTATCACTACAAAGAGGACTAGCAGGAGAAGCATTCGAAAGTTATGAGGTGACGAGTAGATCGAAAAACGGAAAACTCACATGCAGGACCAGGCGGCATGATCGCAGGGTTTGGAGGAAGCTGACTACAATGAAGCACAGCCGACCCGTCTCTGTCTGACGTATATGTTACCTGCAGCTCCACCAACCGCTGCCCCATATTCTTCCGTTCACTATCAGTGACCGTATCCGAATACTCGCATGCCAAACATACCATGGTGTGTGTTGAGAAACCAGGTCTCAGCAGCACAACCTTCGCGTCCTGTAGGTAGTCCGTATCACCGAACATATCGTCCTTCTGTATCGACACGTTGAAGTATCCGCCGCCGTAGGAGAGCTGCGACGGTAGCCCTCGGGGCTCTGGGCGACGCTCGTTGAAGTACGATGGGTAGAACTTCTCCACACGGTACTCAGTCGGATACTTTACACTTTTATTGTAGTCTGCATTCGGGTTTGATCCAGTCACAAAGACCGAGCCTGCATGATGTGGGATCGAATCAGAATTGAATAGAAGAAAGTACGATAGCGCGTCGCGAGTACCGTCGGGTAGTATCGTTGCAGTCGAATGGTACATCCGGGGGATTGAACTGGGAGAGAGCCCATTCCTTGACCACTGCGAACCAGAGGGGGCGCCCGGATCATACATGACAGACTCAAGAATCGGTTGATCTGCGTAGGACATGCCAATCGCCCAGGAATCTGTGCCGTACCCAGCAACACCTGTGATAATGATGGTGAGAAGTGCAGAGAGCTATTTGTTCATTCAGAGCACTTACCTGTAGCTGCGCCGTTAAGGCAAAGGACTTGGCCAGTAGGCAAGAGAACGAGGTTTCCCATTGTGCGGGCTTCGGGCAGCGGGTCGACCGACTTGTACGAGTTGGAGATATCTGGCGAGATTTGCACGCAAGATGAGACGCAGGGTACTGTGCAATATCCCAATTTGTCTGCCACCTAAACCAAATATCAGTGTCGATCTCATCACCTGATAGAAATCGATTGAGCATACGAACTACTTACTGATCATTTTTGATGTTCGATCCCCCACAGAACATCACTGTCGCGGTCCAATTATTCTGCGGTGTGAGGGGCAACATAACAGTGCCTCCGCTGGCAGGATATGTCCTGACCGCATCAGGGATGTCATCAATGCGGCGCTCATTACCCTGGTCGAGATCCAGTATGGTTGTTTGCCAATTTGACTGCACAAGAAGCTTTCGGGACGGGAGCAGAAATGTGAGAGGATATAGGTTTGCTGGAAGTGTGTTTTGAAGAATAGTTGATACGATGGGTTTGCCGTCTCCACGCGGGGGGTAGAATTCATACGTCGGGTTGGTCTGTCCTGCGTTGTTGACAAAGCCGCCCCATTGACAGCCACCAATCTGATGTCAATCACCCGTTCAAATAAGCGCAATGTTCCTGCAAACGCTGCCTCAAGGAGTCGATCAAAGGTGACACTGACGATAAGGATGCTGCCATCATCAAGCGTTTCACTATGCGAGAGGGAAGTCAATAGACATCAGTCAAAACATGCGATGCCAACTGTGCTGGACAACGACACCGACGGCACTTACAGGGAAGGATACCAACGCCGCGTTGACATGTCAGCGACGAGCGTCCAATCACAATTTCCATCGTCACATGGAGTGAGAATTCTCAAAGGAGGAAGAGCTATCAACGAATGCAGGGGACGACACAGAATCGAAAGGACACACCGAACCCTAGTAGCATTGGACGTTGAGTAAAAAAATCATTCCACGACTGAACCAGACGTACGACTTGGCACCGTCGGGATCGTGATAAGGGCCACTGGCGCCGACTTGATCGGGAGCAGCCGCACCACCAGTCGTGATGGCCTGATTCCCTCCAACGTTGACCCAGGTACCGTTCGCTGTGAAACATTTGAAGCTGCATAGCAAGAATAAAAGAGCAAGCGTCTACCTAGGACACTGCCACCCTATCAAAGGCAAAGCTGCACTCAATGTAGAGGTCAAGGTTGAACTGACAAATTACTGACTGCACAAAACGAGTTGGTGACGATGTCCATTGGTCGACCGGCATTCGAACCCAATGAGTATTCTGGGATTAAGTGAGGATGTGATTCTGGTGGATAGCGTACATCGGGAGAAGGCGAGCGCCAATTACCTGCCGCCCACGCCGGATGTCCCTTGATATTTGAAGGATTGTTCTCTGTTTTGTCAACTATATATACTTTATCTGCTGTTCCAAGGAAGAGCTAGAACACCATAAGGAAAAAAAATCTGGGGGACGATTATAACGTGGGTGTCACGTACCTGCTGCCCACTCACGATACTATCCCCGACAACCTGGAAAGTGCCCACAGTCCCGCTCTGGGCTGGTTGTCGGGGGGCGTGGGTGAATCGGCATTGGCGGCAAGAACGATTGACGCGTACAAGATAGCGAGGGCGTAGGGACGGTGGACGCATGTGTAGATAGAGTGTCTGATTTTCGAAATCGTCGAAAAGAGTGTTATAAACAGTGATTGTGAGAGGTAGAATGGAAACCCTGGGTATACAGCGGAGATGTGGTCTCGCAACGGCGTTGAAAACCGGGTGGGGCTAGATGTTGGAGTTGAGGTGAAAGTACGGCAGGCATGGATGTCGATGCACGCCACGTTGAGGCTGCTCGTCACAAAGATAGTCGGCAGAAGATCCTGGCCAACAGCTGCTATTACTCGTTATGGCAATTGGGTTGCCCAATGCAGACCAAGAGCGACGTTTGAACGATGGTTTAGGCCGGCGCTCGAGCACTTTCAATGAGAGCTATGGGTTCTCAGAAGCGGCCAATGACCGCACGTTAGTTTTCCAGAGGCAGACCATCCAAGGTGAGACCGCCGTCCTCCTACCCATTGCGGCATCGCTGTCCATGCAATATGACGACACCGTGATCCGTACTAGAGTCAAGGTGCAGATCCTACGGACCGCCGGTCAGTGTTCCGAGCGAGCTTGAGCGACTGGATTCAGCATACAACCAAAATTACATCCTATATAAATACCGATTGCAACATTGAACATCAGGACGTGAGGGTGCATGACAAGGCAGGAAACGGTCGAAAAGAGTCGAGAATACAGGCGAGAGCCTCAATAAGTTTTGCTTCGCGCTTGGCTTGTTGTACTTGTGCAAGGCGGTGGCTTCGCAGCGTCATTTGGGAACCTTGTGTCCCCTTCTTCGTGCCACCAGGCGGCGCCGCGGGTGCTACGCTGGGTTGGGAAAGGGTTATGCGCGTTTCATCTGACGAGAATCCAGGGACGCGTATGTTGTGGTTCCGTTCTGCACACCCAAGAAGCAGATGAATCCTGATGATCATCGTCTGAAAACTAAGCTCTCACCGAGATGTAGTTGCAGATCCCGCACTTCAAGGGTATCTCCGCCTCTATGCTTGGCGAGCCGGCAGCCAAAGTTTGTGACCGAGTCGATGAACTCGTCCGCTATGTCCAACAGCAGCTGCAGAACCGGAGCGCGGAGAAAGCGTTAGGGCCACCGGTAGATGATGAGAAGAGGTATGCGGGCTTACATCCTCAACTTCGGGTTCAATCTTGACGTTCGGATCGAGGCTGGACACTAGGTCCTGTATCGAGCGACGCATACTCTGATCCCCAGGCGTAGACTTTCTCCGCGACCGTGTATCGTCTGCTGCAAACACTTCCTCGCTCGATGGCTTCGTCTGTGATGGAGTACCTGGACGAAAGTCAAGTTAACATATCGTGCTATATATGCCCAAGCCACAAAGAAAATGGTCGAGATCGCTCAACACACCTGCTATTCTCCCCGCAGCTGCACCACCAGTAAGCGTAGGTCGACCCTGATGTGCCGTCGGCCACGCGACAGGTCCAGGATTTGCGTGTTCAGCGTTTGGCTTATTGGGTATGTATCCTGGGATGTGGATGCTGAGCCGAGCATCGGGGTTGGTGAGGTACCTTTGAAAGCAGCGTGCTGAGGTATAATTGTGGCGGGCTTATATGCGGAATATGTGGCAGTTTATCGAGGTTGTGCGCGTATGTCGATGAGTTCAAGGGCATCGATAAGAAATAAGAATGATACGGGAAAATGATACGCACCTTCGGCGGTGGTGCTTGACTCGTACTCGTGCTGGCAGTGTTTAGCTGCGGCGGGGGCACACCCTGTGTTGGAGCTGTTGTATTCGAAGTGAACGCCGCTTTGTGCTTGTCGGCATATTCTCTCAACTAGATAGACGTATTGTAAGTGCATCCACATCCCGTGTTATCATGCGGAGGGTGCGCACCTGCATGATCTGCTGCTGGTTCAGCTTGCCCTGCTTCGCGAGCTCCCCGAGTTGGCCCATGTTTTGGAGGAGCAGCTGCGCAATACGCTCCCCGGAGAGAGGGTCTCCCGTCTGCGACTTGAACGCATTCCCTAGCGCGGTGATGATATTGGCAGCCTGGTTGGATTGGGTCCCGTTGGTGGCCATGATGTCTGGCGAGGGTGTCAGGTGGGCGAAGTGAGACCGTGAAGACGTCGCGGATGCCACGTGCGTCAGCGCCGGTTCGAGCGTCGGAAGTCCGAGGCTTTGCCGCGTCGACTCACGCAACAGCATTTTGAAGACCTCGTTATGACCTCGATGTGTATCTGACAATCCCCTCAAACACTGTAGATGCATTGACTTCGCCTGAAGCAATTTCAAAGCTTCAAAGTAGCTGTAACGTACAAAAGCCCGACTAGCTATCAGTATTCTATCTTCATCTTCGAGCGCTTGTTCGAGCATCCACCCCGTCTCCTTCACCCCGCCTCCATACCCTATATTTCATGCTTGCAAAGACGAGGAATTTAAATGGGCGATCCGTCAACACTACTGAATTCCATATGAGGCTCACACGACAGAGTCACTAGTCTCGTCAGCGCAGACGATCGGAGGATCCGCAGGCTGCGAAGAAGCAGATTCCAAGGACACGCGTGGCTTGAACGAATTCGTGAGACATCGTCTCCAGTAGTACAGCGACCGCGCGCCTGTAGCGAACCGGTTGTTTCGCGCGCATCTGAGCATAGTACAAACAACGCCTCCATGTAAGGAGCGCATTAGGTGGAGAGTATTCTTGAGTCATTTATGGCGCGGCGTAGGATGATACGATTGGGCGACGCGCGTTGCTGTGGCAAGGTCATTGGAGAATCTCAACGCCCGTCGCAGCTTCCAAAAGAGCCAGACCTTCGTAAACTGTCGCCTGAGTATCGTGCAGCGTGTGAATTATACAGACATTTCTTCTTGTTTGATTCTTCACTCAACTCAAAACCAGTATCTCTGCTGCGCATTAGACATTCGGCCGCGCCTGAGGACTGCGGACATGGTTTGGCTTCGATGTAGGAAGTTGGTGGAACAAAAGCTCACCTAGAAGAAATCTCAGAAGACAAATCTGCATGCGTCCCCGAGGTACCAAAGGACATGCACTATCCGCCCAAGTATCTGCAAGGCTTCTGGTCGAGGATCGGCATCTGAGATACACAACCGCTAACTACATCACTGCTATATCCCCCTCGGGACAAGCTCCTCGCTTGGCTCTCAAATATGGTCTGCGTGACCGAACCTACACCGCGGCCCATGAACTCTCGCCAATCCTGCTCCCCACGAGGGGACATTGGCATCGGGATTTGAGCACCTTGATGACTAGCTCCAGCCTCAGCCTCTGTACAGCAAAGCCGTCCGCAGCCCTGCTCGAGCTGCCAGAGGTGACACCACCTGCGCGCCAGGACTGCTCCACGCTCGACGCTGATCTCACGAAAGACGGGCAGCCAATCGCCCAAGATCGAGTGCTCTTGCCGCGACGAAGACGAACGGCGGCAGCGTGAGTAGGCTAAAGATGACAGTGATGGCTGAGAACGCGACCAGAGTGTTGATAGAGAGCTAAGAGCTTGCGCCGATGAGCAGTGCACGTAGTGACGACGGACGAGACGATTCCACGCAGGCCGCGACTGGACGATCGGATGTTGGAAATCGCGCGCTCAAAATGCGCAGAGACCGTAGCAGACCATGCGTCTGGTCGGCCGCGCGGTAGATTTCCAAGGTCAGCTGGCCGTCCTGCTTACACTGCTTGAAGGGGGTGGGCAAGGAGGTAAGCCTGGATCGACGGTCCACGAGGAATATCACCAAACAGCCAAGGGGGACCAGCTCTCGTGCGGTTGGGCAAGTTGCTAATAGAGCGAGACACGGACTCACACAGATACAAGTACCCCAGGACGAGGCCTGACGTGAGTGGGTGTTGTGGACCGAGGTTTCAGCTCGTCGCTTCCAGGCCCTCGGTCGTGTTACGCCAGGGTACGCCCACTACACCACCCTGTTTCGGGATCCTTATCGTCGACTTGGGCACGGCGAGGACAGAGAAGGCGGGGCGGCATCCCCGGGATAATAGGGGGCCGATAGACTGGCAGTAGCTGTTGCTTCCTGCGCCGACATATTGCAGGAGAATCAGAGCCTTCGAACACGCCCACGACGTGTAGCTGCTAATTGCACCCCGCGAGATTAACAGCGACGACGAGGCAAGTCACTGCAAGTCCTCCGAGGTGCCTCCGCAAGAGGTCCAGCAGACCGCACACGCACGCGTCTGAACGAGTCTGCCTCTAGGATATGCACGCCAGGCAGCAGAGGCAACAGACACGAGAGGCTATTAGAGCTGAGCAGCATCGGGTGGGCCCCGGCGAACGCACGAAGCGCGGTCAGAGCAAGCAGGCACGATAAGCCGCACGCAAGCGCAAGGCGCATTGCGCAACCCTGCACGACCCTGCGCGACCTGGCGTAACGGGGTTCCCAAGTGGTTCCCAGAGCCCAGATCAGATCTGCCGAAATCAACGTTCAGAGTTTTTGAGGTCGGGACTCGGAGCGCCAGGTGGGGATGCGATCTTTGTCCTGATCCTGATCCTGATATCGCGATCCGAGTGCACACGCGACCCACGCGCGCACCCATATCCGCTCCGACCGCATTCACAGCTCCCGACGTCGACTCGAGCTTCAAGTGACAGAACCAGCGGGGGCGTTCGCGCCTGGCGCACGTCGTGCTCTCGAATAATAGCAAGCAAGCAAACGCCAGCAGCAAGCCACCGCAAGCGCAAGTGCTGTCGAAGAAGGCTCGAAAGCACGAGTCGGAGCCCGGAGTTTCGGGAGTCGAGAGTCGGGAGTCGGGAACGCGCCCCAGCCGCCCTGCGCAGCACCCGATTCGCGTCCCAACGCAAAACGCTAGCTTGCCATTCCCAAAGGGTCCGCGGCAGAACGGAAATAGACGGTCCAGGAAAGGCAGGCAAACGAGCAAACAGGCAGGCAAGCAGGCAAGCAAGATAAGATGGCCTGCAGCCCCTGCGCGACAAGGTCCACCCAGCGTCGTCATCGCTGCTGAGTGACTCAGTCCCGGATGTGGCCAACGGGCGTCCATCAATGGCGGAATTGAGGAAGCAGCGCGGTGGATCGATTCGGCCACGCAGTGCCCCCGAAGACCGAAGCCCGAAACGCCTTAGCCTCAATATTCTCAATCAGCAGCAGCAGCGCGTCGCGTCGCGGCGAGCCCTCGCGCCTGACGCGCCGCGATCGCGCCTCGTATTAGTTAGTACGACACGGCGCGCGCCCGCGAAAAAACAAAATGGGAAAGCGTGTGCAAACAGACGGCACCGACGCCATCCTCGCACGATGGCCAGCCCATTTCCTTGGAGGCCGCCAACCGCGCCGTCTCCCGTCAGCGTCCCGTCAGTGCGCAGCGCCGCCCACTGATACCACTGCCTACTATGCCCGATGCAGCGCTCAGCGGTCCACCGCGATCACGGAGCAATAAGATAGCCATTCGGACGCAGCGGGGGGGTAGCAGAGCGAGGGGGTACTAGAACAAACGTATGCGACATGGAAAGAAATCTGACACCGAGGGGACACGCGGCGCGCCCCAGGATACAAACGAGTAAGTAAAGGAGCATTGGTGTAAAAAAAAAAAGACACGAGAGAAACACAAAAAGGAAACACGAGCGCAAAGGAAGGACCAAGGGAAAGAGAGGAGTGGGAGAGGGAGGAAACCGCAGGCCTAGCCCTCACGGCAAACGAGCGCCTCGACGACCAGCTGTTGAAAAGCGCTGTTCGGGGGTTCAGGGTAGGGAGAAGCTAATAAGACGCTGGATTAAGAACTATATATCGTAGGCGAGCCGCGAGGCGTGCGGGGATAGAGCAGTCGAAGGCCGAGAAACATTTGGAAGGAGCCAGGGAGGAGTAGGGACAGCGACGGCCCAGGAGAGGATGACCACTGGGTGATATATATGTACGAAGACGAGGATGGCATTATACAACATTCGGGGCGGAGGAGCGGGTACGGTAGATATTCAGGGTACGGATACGATGAATGGCGTGATGTCGATGAAGGAGGCTGATGGCGATGATCGGATATGGTAAAAATAATAGGGTGGGATAGAGGGCCCTTCGTCGCACCACCGCTCCAACCGTCCGACCGACCGACTGAGTCTGCCCGGCCAGAGCCCCAGCGCAGAATCGGACCCGCTCTCTCCACCGTGGCCGTCGGCACAGGAGCTACGGACCTGTCGGGCCTGCCCTAGCGGAGATGCGATACGGAATGCGCGGTGTCGATCGGCGGAGCATGGCGGCGAGAGGGTAAAGCAACACTGATATAGATAGACTGTACGGTGTACGAGAGGGACGTGTGTGAGTGGTGTGTGTATGCATCGCATCGGCATCGCATCGGCCGCGAGATAAAGCTCCATACATCGATCGGGGCACCGCGCGTTCGTAGGCGGCGAGGCGACCTGGACGGGTTGGTATAGCATGGCGCGTGGTGATATTTGAACAGTAGGTGGACGGGAGAGGAAGGGGAGGAAGAAGGACAAAAAAAATAAAAGTGAGTCAGAGTGAGAGAGTCAGAGTGAGTGAGTACGTGGTGTGAAAGCAACGACAAAGCACGGCGGTCTGGACGAGAGCGTTCGCGGAGTGGAGTGGGTCGTAGTCGTACTATCGTGTGTCCAACGGTACGGATACGGCGGGAAAGGGGAGGTGCAGAGAGAGAGAGACAAGTCCATAAGCCGATTACGGGGGCGTGTTCTTACTTCGATCTTCGTCCATCGTCGACGTCGGCAGCCTGGCCCATGTCGCGCTCGTGGGAGGTCTTACGGGGAGAGAGAATGGCGTAGCCGTCGATCGTGACACATAATAAGTGGGGTCACTCCACGCCGGTGGAAGCACGCCGCGCGCAGCGGCAGGCATTCAGGCGAGGGGCGGGGTGGGCGAAGGCTCACTCGCGCGCTTCACCGTACCAGGTGATCGCCGGGGTTCGACGCGGGATGATCACCCGGAGCAGCTCGCCGTCAAACTCGGCACGAACCTGCGCCAGATCGGCGTCGTAGCCGAACGAGATTCGTCTTTCGAAGTGACCTGAGCGGCGGTCGGTGGAGTGCGAGCGAGCGAATCCACGAAGCAAAGAAGCGAGCGCGCAGTCAGCACAACGGAGACCGCGAGCGAAGAAGGACGCGCACCTCCACCCGGTTCCCACGAGTCCGCCACGAGATGCAGTATGCGTCTCCTTCGCGTCGCCAGTGTTCTGCGCAGATAGGACAAATAGCACCGGGAGTGAGCCCACGCCGAGAAGACCAGGAAGGACGGTCACGTACATTCCGTCCCGTCCAAAGCCAGGTAATCGTACAACAAGAGTATACTCTCTGGGCATGGTCTCGACCGCGATCCAACTGTCGGGGGGCGGCGGAGCATGGGCTAGGAAGGGCTCGTGCGGCGCACTGCTGCGCTGGTTTCCCGACGGCGGAGGGGCCAGGATGGTTGGCGGGGCGGGTGGGGGGATATGGCGACTTGGGTTCGATGGGGGAGGAGAGAGCACACGCTCCGCCAACGGAGCCGGGGAGTACTCTGAAGCGGATCTGCCCATGAGGGGCGCGCCCAGAGAAGGCGTGTAAGGCGGGGGTGGGGGGGCATAGCTCATGGTCGATGCAGCGGACGAAAAGAGCTGTTCCTGCTGTGAGGAGATGGACGGCTGGTGGATAGCCGGGTCCTGTGTCCACGGTGCGGAAGAGCTCTCGGAGGCCGGAGCGGTGTCGACGACGCCTTCCGGGGTTGAGCGGACGGCGGGCAAGGTGTAGAAAGGGGTCTGGGAGGCGGGGGGTAGACTGGCGGTGGACGTGCGGTCGTACCTGGTGGTGGAGGAGGACGGGGGATGAAAGCGCCCTTGGGGGACGATGGGCGGTGTGCCCGCAGTTGGGGTGGAATAGGGACGGGCGAACGGGAGGACGGAGGTGGGGGATGCCGAATGCGGCTCCTGATGGGCATGTGATGACGACCCTGAGACCTCGCGGGAGTGGGGTGCGATGGGATCTGGATTGGGAGACTGGTCGGAGGGGGGCTGGTGGTGGTTGAAGCCGTTGCCCTGGTTGATCATCGTGGGAGGTTTGCTGGGGACGGGAGGGAGGGGGGCGAGGGGAACGGGGAGGGGGGGACGGAGGAGGGATTGGTCTGCGATCATCCACGTTTTGGTACGCGGGGGGGTGGTCCGGGAGGGACAGGCTCTGCCTGTCAGATGGACCCTGGGACGGGATGTCGGAGGGGCTCGGCGAAGGAGGAGAGCCCTGCTGGCCGCTGGGGGAGGGTTGCTCCTCAGCGTGGGAAGACGTAGTTGAGAAGGTGGGCGGGGAGAGAAGGCGGGAGTAGGGGCGGGGGAGTCGGGGAGGGACGTCGTGGCGCTTTGAGTAGTCGGGGCGGGGAGGACCTGGGGGATGGAGGGAGAACGAGAAACGATCAGTCACCGCTCGACCCTCCCACTTTGCAGCTTTTCGGCTAATGCGAGCGGAATGACACAACCGCGTGTGGTTTTTGCCACCGGCACGGCCATGCCGGTCCCCTCGCGACTCTCTCTCCCCCGCGCAACGCCCGCCCCGCCCCGCCCCGCCCCTCGCGACCTTCGTCGTCCGTCGCCACCCACACGTGCCACACCGCCCACCGACGGCATCGCACGCCTTCTGGACGCACTCACGCTCGAGCACGCATCGGAACAATGAGACTAACACTCAGACACACTGGCACACACACACACACACAACACACACACGCACTCACACACAGCTTTCGGGACTCGGACGGGGCGTTGAGGCACACGCGGTGGGAACAGAGAGCAACGAAGGTGGAATATAAAAAAAACCACGGCCGAGAGACTCACCGGAAGACTCGTCGCTCGCGTTGTCCTCGTCCCAGTCCATCATGACCGCGTCTTCGTCAATCCGTTCCGGCATCATGTCCAGCTTGGAATAGAACGAGGCGTCCGCCACGTCGCGGGGCGAGGCGGGGACGGCAGAGTCGTGTGGGTGGAGGGCCATCTGGTCAAGGGAGAGAGGCAGTGAGAGAGAGGAGGAGGAGGAAGAGGTGGAAGCGGAGGAGCTGGGGGCAGAAGACTGGGACGGCGAGGAGGGCGGGTCGAAGTCTGGTGACATTGATGAGCATTGGTTCGATAAAAATCAAGGCGAGGGCGAGTGGCGGCTCTTGGGGAGGAGAGTGAGGAGACAAGGACCGGATGCAGCCAGTTCTCCGTGATCCCAGTCTCCTTCATCCTTCACACCCGTCCCCGGGGTCCGACTGGTGCCTTCGTTGTCTGACGTCACTCCTTCCCCGACCGCC
Source organism: Heterobasidion occidentale (assembly GCA_039111635.1). Lineage (NCBI taxonomy): Eukaryota > Fungi > Basidiomycota > Agaricomycetes > Russulales > Bondarzewiaceae > Heterobasidion > Heterobasidion occidentale. The sequence goes on from JBCAQO010000006.1 coordinate 1,354,852, forward strand.
TTTGGCCATTTCACCCTACCCCTCCAGCCCACCTGCTCCAGAAACATCAGATGACCCCCACGCTCCCATCCCATCTCTGGCACAGCCCCGATCACCCATGTCCTCTGACGCTCGACGTCGCCCAAGCAAGCGTGGCCAGTCCACGGCCCTTTTTCTCCCTTTCTTCGGCATCAACCTCGGTCAACTCCGATCCCCCCAATCCGAAACAGACTCGCCTGCGTGCAGACGTCGCGCCCCTCCCTCGGCCACCCCCGCTCCACACCAGCCCACGCCCTCGGCCCATCGCTGCTACGCTGCCTCCAGGCGTTCGCTCGCAACTCGTCTCCCTTCGGACCCAACGTCACCCCCTCCCTCCCCGTGGGGCACCCTTGGCCATCACGGGACAAGTGCATACCGCACTTAGCAGCGAGCTTGATCCTATTACAGCTTCTGGTCCAGTGCATCCTTCCGTTCCACGTCCTGCCATCAAATTCACCTCAACAACCTTCAGGGCATCCCCGCGTCGGCGGCTTTCTTCACAGCTGTGACAGTGACAGACTTGATTATAGGCGCTGGCGCTTCTCGATCGTCCATGCTCCTGATGTCATGATGCTCCACCCCTCCAGCCGCGTCTCACTAATACGCTTGCTTGCCCCAGTCGTGGCCTGCCAGATGGAACCCACCAGTACCCAGACGAATCTCCAACGCGCCGTCGCATCTCGCCTGAAGCCATTCTCGACGCCGCCTTGGTGCCGGGACGCTCGCGCGCGAGCCCGCAGGCTGGGGAACAATGTCATCGCGGGTCGATGCACCTCGGCTTCTGAAATTTGCCTGCATTCGGCCATCTGAACTCGGTGACGTTTCGTCTCCAATCTTGACGGCGGCGGCCTCCACCTCCACCTCCACCTCCAGCCCGTCTTCCCCAAACGGTCCAACATTCCAACACTCTGAACTTTCGGGCTCCAAAACTCGGCCTTCCGCGTTCCACGTTCAACCCGCGCGGTCACATATCCGAGTACACCCATCCTCGCACTAGCGTGGTCCTCGGCCTGCTCCGCCACCCGCGCTCGCCCGCCGAAAAACCCCTGTCGTATGGGCGCCTGTGGACAGCCTTCAAAATGCTGATATATGCGCGTTCGGGGATGTTCGTTACATAGGGGCGTTTCATCCCCGAGTGCTCTCCTGCGGGCCCGGGTGGGACCTTCGACACTTCCATTCGGCCACCGGGTGTTTATGATGATTTCCGAGGAGTTACGGGAGAGCCTGTCGGGGCGGGCGACTGGCGGGCGTCGCCGAGGTGTTTGTGTTTGTGTTTGATAAATTGCGCTCGGCACGGTGCTGTCCGGGCGTCTTTTTCATCCTCACTCTCCACCGTCGCTGTTTTCGGGGCGCGCATCGTGTGCGTTCACGTAGCCTTCTTCTTCCCATTTAATTTTGCTCACGTTCATCAGTGGACGGATCAACAGACCTTCACGTCGCCCCACGTCGCCCCACGACGTGAACGTAAGTTTCCGCCCGCAATGCCCGCCCGCGCTCCACTGAAGTCCACAGCGCCTCGATGGCTGCACCTCGACGCCCGGTCGCGCCACCATGACATGGCCTCACATCCTTCATTAATTCATCCACATCCTTCCACGTCTCTTTCCCGCCAGCTTCATTGCCATCCCTCAAAATCGCTTCATTTGTTTGAGCTGTTGCCGACCCGTAAGCGATCTGTCTTTCACTCCGGACGGGCGCCACACGCTTACGGGCCTAATCCGTTTACAGCATCTATCCAACGTCTGACGGTGTAGGTACGCGGACGGCAAGGGTTCCAGGTACGGCGGGGCGCAGTTAGGCGTCACCCGCTCAGGGAAAACGGCCGCGGTGGCTCCGGGTCCGACGGCGCGCGACGGGCGACGCGGTGGCGGCGTTCGTCTTCGCTGGCCGAATGGCGTTCAGCACGTCGATCTCTCCAGGATCGCGCCCGACTTTGCGAAGTGTCCGCTCACCCGCTGCGCTTTCAAAGGGGCTTTCAGACGCGCGTTGCACGTGGAAGCGCGCGGCCTGGGCGTTCCCGAGAGTGCTCTGTTCGGTGTGTGGTTTTTTTCTTGATGATCCTTGGATCTCTTCCCGGTGTTTGCAGGTTAGTTGCGGGGAAGCCGCATGGCATCGCAGCTGCTGTGGGGCAGCCCGCGTTCTGTGCTTCTTGAAGCTGAGGCTGCCGCGCGGCGCACTCCGTCGGTGCCGGGCATGGGCCTTCCACGATGTTCAAATCTATCATCTGCGCTCCTGCGTCTAGTGCTCGAACGTGTCCACTCCTGATTCTTTGCGCAGGCTGCGAGAGCTGCCCCGTTATGGATCCCGCGCAGGTCCCTCTCCGAAGCTCCGTCACGCATCATGTGCCTTTCGTTCCTAACACATACTACACACCCGCGGACGGTCGACCACCTAACCTGTTATCTCCCCATCCCTGCGCTGTGGACGGATCACGACCTGGGGCAGATCTCGCCGCTGCTGCTACTGCTGCTCACTGGCACTGCTGTATTTGGCAAGGGCGTCGCGTATTATTCGTGGTCTGCGGTCTTCTGCCCGCGAGCGACGCTGGCATATCCCGGTATCCTCGCCATCTTATCTCTAGGCCAATATAGTCGTCACGCCGGGCTCTACACCGATCCCACCGGATTTCATCCTACAGTACCATTACACCGCTCCGTCTGCATCTTCACTCTTTTTCACGGCCCCTATGTATCACTGTTGCCCCGGATGCGCAGCGGGAAGCTACACGGGAATCCCTCTGACACCTCGCCCCACCGGCGATTCCCGCCGTCCATACTGTATCGTCCGGATCCCAAGACGTACCGAACGTGCTCTTCTGTTCTGTCCATCGAGCGCTTCGGCTTCGGCTTCGCCGCTCGCGCGCGCGCTGCCGCGCCGAGGCTCCGAGCCGGTGCGCTGCTATACAAATTCTGTAAGGCGTGGGTTTCGCAGAGATGGCGACTGTTGCACGTACGTTGGCTTGAGAAGGCTGCACTTGTCGGTGGGGCAAGTGGCCTATTGCCCGGCCGATCAGTCTGGTTTTGGGGCGCTGTCGCTGGTGGCTTTCGCGCGAGCCTTCTGCTATGGGCCGTACGTGCATATATGCATCCCTTGCGGCTGCTGGGGGCATTACGCCGAGTCGACACGGGCCATACTATCAGCTCCGGTCTTCGTATCGGTTCTTGAGCTAGGACTAGAGTGCTTGAGCTTAGACTTGGACGTGCTCGTCACGTACAAACTCAAACTCCGGGTTAAGACCTACTACTAAGAGCCTCGTGCATTGCCGTCTTCGTCGTCGAGATATACTTCCGCCCACTCTGCGCGGATCTATTTGGACTGCCACCTGTCTACCCCACATTGCTTGCGAGCGACTATCGATCGCGCTATCACGCCAGTATCACGCCCCGGCATACATCCATCCTTAGTTCGGAATTAGCTGCCGTGGCGATGTGTATATAGATCGGGCAGTTGGCCACACGCGCGTCCGTTCCGACCTCTTATCTGGTATCGCGCTGGCGGCGGTCCTTGCCTGTGATCACGATTGGCCCGAAGGGGGCGCCGGAGTCCCACATCGCAGCGCTCACGGGTGATGCCCGAGAGCTCAGGCCAGGGATCCCAGGTATTCTGCATCTAGCGTTGCACCGTGTATCGCGCCGGGCCTCTAATAGAGTGTAAGCACCAACCTCGCGCTTGGTCCCTTGTGCGTCAACCATGCGCTTGTGGCCCTGCTCTGTCCTATCTTCGGATTTGAGCTTGATACTTACAGGGGTGGCCCTGCGTATCTAGCAGAGGCTCCTTCCTGCCGTGCCTAATACCGCACCAATTACGCTGATGGCCGTGTGATAGATGAGAGATCAAGATCCTATGACGCGTCGGTGCACTAGGGTGCACTGCGGTGTCGGTGCACTGCGGTGTCGGTGCACTGCGGTGTCGCGTGCCCACGTTCGCTCGGACGCGGATCTTGCGACCGAGCGCGTGCTAGCGTCTAGCGCGCTAGTAATAGTAAGGCGCTCTTCTCCACGATGTCTCCGTGTCTTCGAGCGTCGATTCCTCAGACGTCGGATCTCGCGCGCTGCTAACTTAGCAGGCAAGCGCGATCAGGGCGAGCACTACATGGTGCATCAAGCCGTGGGGCTCTCTGGCTCGTGGGCAGCGCGAACGAGTGTCTCTTCGACCTAATACGTATCGACGGCGCGCGGCCGGGCTTGGACTTTGCAGCAACGTGCGTCGCGCTCGTGACTCTGCGGGACCTTGCATGACACGCTCGGTGCTGCCGCATCAGCATCACGATGGGCCTTTTCGGGAAGGCTTCGGAAGACCATTTGGAGGGTACTCATCGTGCCCGATATCGATCGGCACACAGACATCAAGTTCGGAAGTATCGTGGTCGCAGTGTAAAAGTAGTAGTGCCCCTGCGGGACCCATATCGGGCTAGATACGATAAAAATGCACGATGTTGATACTGAATTAAAACGAGCCTATGATACTGCGACGTTGCGTACAGATTGCGTACATCGACGCAGCGAGGATAAGTTAGCAGTACGCCATAATATTCTCCCACAGTGGACCCTTGATGAATGGAACGGCGCGCCGCTATCAGACTGTCGTTCATCGAACGCAACGTAAATAATCTTGAAATAGATGCACAATAAAAACATGGCGTGTACACCCCTCCCCGTGGTAAGATAAGAAAAATCTAGCACGACAACTACACAGAGTTCACAGGCACAGAGACAGGATCGCGCGCGGGGCAGCCCAAGCGCGACCCGGCTCGAGCCGAGCGCATGTCCACGAGATACATGCGAGACGAGACGCGGCTCACGACCAGCACATGGCGGCGCCCGGCTCGGCGCCGCCGATCCCGTACTTGAGGAGCCCGAGCGCGGCGCGGTGCTGGCTGATGGCGAGCACGATGAACGCGTGCCAGATCGCGTGCGAGCCGCCGCCGAGCCACGCCGCGCGGGGGGCCCAGCGCACGGGGAGCGCGCACTCGGGGAAGTTGGTCGCGTAGAAGACGAGCCCGGCGATGTAGGAGAGGACCGAGGGCGTGACAGGACCTGTCACGGTATAGGGACAGCGCGAAACACACACAGTTGTGACGGGAAGGTAGAGGAAAGAGTAAGTCAGAAAGACTCACGGACGAAGGCGAATACTTGTCGCGCGGAGTGGATGATGGAAAGGTGTGTGAGGGGGGCTAGAGCAGTGAACGCGAGGGAAAGGAAGAACACGATTCGCCATTTCTGCGTGACGTTCGATATTCAATGTTCATTCATTGTGATCGGGTGTAAGGTTGTGGAGCGACTTGCCTTGTGCTCTGGTTTGTTGAACCAGTCCATGAAGGGGAGTACGCTGCCGGCAAGCCCCGTGATGAAGCAAAGGCTCAGGAACAACGTGCGCGGGTTGGTATGGCACTGGAAACCGTAGTAAACGACGGTCCCAACGCTGGCGCTGATCAACCTGTGAAGGCACAACACCAATTCATCGTCAACTGAGATCGTCCTGCCAACATGTGAACCTGTCGGCAACATACCATCCTATGCCAACGTAGTCAATCTTGGCGCACAATTCCATACCTCTGTGGTGTGCACATCCCGCCATGGTGTGCCAGAGAACGCTACTAAAAAGACACAGGAGTGCGAATGCGGTGAAAGCAAGCAAGGGAGCATCGGAGGATATAGACGAGGCGCGCAGTGAGGGTATAAGGTTAACAGTCCATAATACAAATGGGATCAGATGCGTGTGGATGTTGACTGGGGTCGCAACACATCAATCGATCAGTAAGCGCCGCGAGACTGGATAAGGAAGTATGCCTACGAGTTTCATTGTGCAGAGCAAAGATGGACATGATAATGAGTGGCCATTTGTTGATGGGAATAAAGCTACAGCGCCGATGTCACAATGCCATTCTGAGGGAAAGTAGGTTGTTTGTGGAGCTCACCGATAGCCGTGTGTAACGAACGGGTTGTTGCGCCACTGCTCGGGCAGATCGGCGTATTTAATAAGTCGTGCACCATGCACAGACCGCTTGACGGCCATCGTCACATCTCGGGCAGCTCTTCCGAGCTTATCTTCTGCCTTCTCTACAGAGGGGCGGATATCTGACCGAACCTTGTCGATGAACTCGGAGAGCTTGGCGTTGGGGGCAAAAGAATGAAGAGCGATGCTGGACGAAAGCTGGATAGACGCAAGGTGGATGTGCAAGGATTGCAAGTGACTGGATAGCGTAGGAATATAGTGCATTGGCTGATGTAGGTCTATATCATGAAAGCGGGAACGGACGTCGTCTAGCGAGAAACGGACATCGGAAAGGTCGAGTTGGGGGAGGTGGGATCGGACGTCTGGAATGTCTGGGAGATGTGACGTGACATCCTTGAAGCTAGGGACGTCGGGAAATTCTGGGAGATGGGACGAGACGTAGTTCTCGACGGACGCAGAGGCCGAATCGATGTTGATATCTGGGAGGTGAGAACATACGTCAATGCGAATTTTGTTCAGCATCTCGAGACCGTCGCGCGCCCATGCTCGGGCGTCCTCTACGGTGAGTTCTCCCTTGGATTTCAGGGTCTCGGCAAACCCGAGCTCGCACAGGGGCGAGTCGATCTGAGACAGCCGAGTCTCGAGGTCAGCAAGATAAGAGAGAACAAGGACACGGATGGACGCGAAGGTGGGTGCTGGGGATGTGAAGGATAGGTCGAGCGCTTCGATAGAGTGGGGGAGGGGCTTGCACGTTGTGCGAGGGGCATAACGGGGACCGTGCACGGTAGACAGGCGGCGTCTACCCCGGGTAGACAAGGCGGTAGTGAGCGTCGTCGTCGTCGTCGTCGTCGTCGCCATTGTAGAAGAAGGAAAGAAAGAAACGAGCACCGACAGCGCCTGCTGGGGTGCGTTACCAGAGAATGCCGACACTCGAAACTGTCAGTGGGGTTTCACCTGAGCGCGCCTCTCACCGGTCTCTCGGCACGAGCTGCCCGTTCGGACAATGCCGACCACCCCCGGCTCGCAAATCTAACTCGGAAGGCAAGGTCACTTCAAACCCGTTCCAGTTCCAAAGCGTGTGCGATGGGCATTCAAATTCTTCTGGCTGGCCTTGGGAACATGTCCCATCCCCTCACTCGGCACAGGTGAGCGCGCAGCCGTTTCAGATCATCTCATGGTCTCAACGTGCTGCTGGCAGCGCAGGACAACTCCTCATTGACTCCCTCGCGGCACGATTGGGCGTATCTATGTCTTCAAGCAGGAATTCTGGCGGGCTCTTCGGCCAAACAGACGTCACAATCGGTGAAAAGTCGGTCTCTCTGCCCTGTTCACGCCTGGTTCGTACAGACACGCTCGTCATCCCTATTTTAATCTGTCGTTGACCTCACTGCTCGTCAGAGGCTGCGATGAACATCTCTGGTCCGTCCGTGGCAGCCGTGCTTCGCCGGACCGCTCACTTGCCTTCTTCTCTCGTCGTTATACACGATTCTCTCGATCACGTCCCCGGCGCGCTCTCCCCAAAATTCGGCGGATCTGCGAATGGCCACAACGGCGTGCGCAGCGTCATTTCCGCATTGGGAACAAAAGACTTCCATCGTCTGCGTCTCGGGATCGGTCGTTCGTCGACATTAGTGTCCGAGTACGTTCTGGGCAGACTCAGCTCCTACGAACGGCAACAATGGGGTGCGAACGGCGAAGGGGTGGACCGTGCCTGGCAGGCAATTGAGAAAATCGTCGCCCAGAGTAGTGCTGCTCGATAAGCCGTCCGACGCGCACTATCTCAACGTGAACTGTTCTTTGTTGTCTGTCGTCTTCTGCGCCTGGGGCTCACTGTCTCCGTCGTTCTCTCAGGGTCGTGACTCGCGTCACGCGCGAAGAACCGCAGGTCTTGCCTTTCTAGAGCGTCATGTCAAATGCGACGCGCATTTTCCTGTCTATATCAGTCTCGAGTCGCTCCCCCGTGCCCGCACTCCGCTGACCATCGCGGCAGTGTTCGCTGTCGCGCGTGCCCCATCGTCTCTACACGACGCATCTAGGCGTGCGCGATCACGGGGCGCGTGAATGCCGTATCTGCACTTTTGTGAGTCTGTAGAACCATTGCAATGCTATTGTCGGCACCAGCTGCCTGTGCTTCTGCCGCTGCCTATCGACGTATGGCACGCGTCTACGTCAACCCAGAAGCCTGTCGAGCGAGCGATAAATACGGGGCGATGTGAGACGGGGATGTGCATTGAGCATGGCGCGCCCGTCTGTGTCTGGCTGGCTTTTTGCTGCTGCTGTTTTCGCCTTCATCGGAGTTCATGTCCATGCCCAGCCTTCCCCCGATGTGCAGAAGAGAATCTCCGCTGCCATTGCGGCTGCTGGAAACGGATCCGGGATCGATTATACTGCATTTGTGAACCCTTTTATTGGGACAGGTACGTCTGTGCCATCAGAAACCTCGGATTGGATGTGATGAACACTGTTCGTCATGCATTATCAGATAACTTTGGCGATGTCTGGTAAAGTATTCACTGTATTATCTTCGCGGCGGTGTTGCTTCATTGTCCCACACAGCCCTGGGGCCTCGGTCCCATTTGGAATGGTACATGATCTTTGACTTGTTGACCTAGCTGAGCTCAGGCTTTTTTTCGCATGGCTGTAGGTCAAGATCACCACTGATATGACTGGATATGCGCCTGCTGGTGCGTTTTTGCTTTGTGCATTTTATGACCAATAATATCTATCGTTCGTTCTAGGCTATGTAACCGACAACACTCAGTTCGTCAGAGGCATGAGTCCCTTGCATGACAGCGGAACAGGGTCATCTTTAGGTCGGTCAACTCTCCTTTTGTGTGCACTGCATATCAATCGACATCATCGCGATCTTGCCAATTAGGTACGTATGGAAATTTCGAAATCATGCCCTTGCTCTGTCCCGGCGGTTTCGACACCTGCACAACACGACTCGCTGCGCGTGAGCGTTTGCGCAAGAACAACGCTGACGGTATGCATTTTGCGATTTCGCGGGCCAGCGCACGCTCATTGTACTGTTGTCGATGTATTCATGAATCTGACCACGAACGTAATATGGAGCAGATGCGTCGCCCGGGTACTTTGCGTTGACATTGGACAACGAAATCAAGATGGAGGCGACGACGACGCGCCGGGCCGGCCTAGAGCGCTTTACGTTCCCGAAAGGCTCGACGCCATATTTCGTACTCGACCTCGCGAACGATCTACCCGCATCGTTTGCTGGCGGGTCGTTGGACATCGATCCGGACCTGGGAAGGATCACTATCGGTGGTCACTGGGGCTCAAGGTATGCGACCGTGATCTCCTGCGCGGATGTGTTATGAACTTTTCTTTGTAGCTTCGGCCCGGGCGCGTTCCACTACCAGGCCTTCGCTTGCTACGATCTCCTGAACGGTGGTAGTCAGAAACTAGACCAGTATGGAGTGTGGACCGGAGATCCGTTCGTACTGTCCCTGCCCATGTGCAGGGAACCCACACTCACTAACGTTCCTCAGATACGGCCTCGATGCAAAGGGCCTTGGCTTCACGCACCTCAACCTCTCCGTCGACCTCATCGGCGGGACGCCCTACGAGTCTGGTGCGCTGTTCTCGTTCGCTGGAAAGCCTTCCGAGGTCTCGCTCCGCGTCGGCGTGTCGTTCCTCTCTACGGCCCAGGCGTGCGCGAACGCGGAGGCCGAGATCGGCGGGGCGAGCTTCGAGCAGGTCGAAGCACAGAGCAAGGCGCTGTGGAACGAGAAGCTTAGCAAGGTAGAGATAGACGTGCCGAATACCCCGCCGAATGTGACGGAGATGCTGTACTCGTCGCTGTATCGTGCAGCGCTTACCCCAGTGGGTCATCGTCTTCGCTTTTTCCCCATGCAGCTATTTTTTGAAGACGTCCCTCAGAATAATGCTACCGGCGAGGCTCAAGGCGTTTTCGAGAACACTACGTCGTTCTACTTCGATTCGTTGTACTGCAGGTGATACCCTTCTCATCCGTCTCGTAAATGCATGAATTCGAAGCTAATACTGTTTCTCTAACCGTCAGTTGGGACACCGTAAGCGGGGCGGTGCCTCCGAATTCACAGATTAACCACGATCGGGTGATCTTTTAGTTCCGGACATTCTATCCTCTCATGAGCTTGCACTCTCCCGTGGACTTTGCCCAAATAGTCGACAGCTACATCGACGGCTACCGCAAGAACGGCTGGATGCCCGAGTGTCGCGCGAACAATCTCCCAGGCTGGACGCAAGGAGGTGCTCTTCTACGCTCTGATCTTCTTACAGCGCTTCCTGCTCACGAGAGGTCTGCATCCTTCTTTTGCCTGCAGGCTCAAGCGGAGATGTCATCGTGGGACATTTCGCGGTCAACTACCACAACGAGGCTGCTGCCCTCGGAATCGACCTCAATGAGCTCTACGCCGCGCAAGTCGCGGACGGCGAGGTCAACCCTCCAGAATGGAACATTCAAGGTCGGCAAGTGAACGTGTACAAGTACGCTTCTGTGTTGCTTTTGCTAGATCAGGTGATTCGGAGACGCTGATAGAATGCTCCCAGGCAATACGGATACGTGCCATTTACGGTCCTCGATACTATGAGCACAGGGCGGCAAACCCGAGAAGGGAGTCGAACGCTTGAAGTTATTCTGATCATCGCATGGTGTATTAGCGTGTTGTGCTGACATCAACGCTGCAGTATGCATTTGAAGATTTCGCCATTCGCCAAGTAGCTCAACTACTTGATAAACCGGACGACGAAGCTAAATATGCCAACCGTTCTCTTGTACGACAGATCATACTACTAATTGAGACATTCACTTGAATATTGACGACTTTTCATAGTTCTATAGGAATATCTGGGACCCAAGCGTGAAGAGCGATGGGTTCTCAGGCTAGTAGACCAATACTCTCGAGGTTAGATGAATTGCTAATGAGCTTGCTGAGCAGGCTTCATGCAGAAGCGGTTTATGAACGGATCTTTCGCGTATAACAACCCGGTCGACTGCTCACCAAACGATCAAAACGACACGCGGTCGTGTTCGCTCCAAGCGAATAATCTAAATGGATTTTACGAATCGTCTTCGTGGGAGTATAGCTGGTACGAATGTCAAATTCGTGTCTCTGGATACGTATGATGTGCTGACTATCGACGACTACCAGGTTTGCTCCGCACGATACAGCGCATCTTATTGAACTCATGGGAGGAAACGTGAGTTATGGTTATGCGACACTCCAGTCCTTATGCGGTGATACATGGTACTCCGACAGAAAACGTTCGTGACGCGGTTGGACCATTTCTTCGATGTGAGTTCTCACGTTTCTCTGGCTTGATTCCAATTCATCGTCAGCCAGGCCGGATATTACCTGGCGGGAAATGAGCCGTCCTTCCAAGTACGTCGATCAACACACTTCGAATAGGACCTGTGAGAACCTGAGGATCGCCCAGACCCCGATCGGTTACCATTATGCTAACCAGCCCACTAAATCCGTGGACCGCGTGCGCGATGTCGTGTTTTCCAACTTCGATATTAGTATGCTAGTCTACATATGATATACTTCGATTTTGCTTGCTAAATTTGTTGGACAGCTCCTGCTGGCCTTCCTGGCAACGACGACCAAGCAGCTATGGCCACCCTCCTCTCATTCCATCTTCTAGGTCTCTACCCTGGTGAGCTTGGCAGATTCTCCAACGTTGTCCTTTCAATCACAGTGATTTCTACAGTGCCATCGACCACTGAACTGCTTGTCTTGTCCCCCTTCACTCCGAGATATACCATATACAACGACTACCTCAATATCAGCACGACAGTCATTGCCAAAAACTTTGACCCTAGGTCCGTCAACGGCACCATCCCCAAAGGCGCTGCGGCGTACGTCAAGAGCGTAACTATAAACAATCGGACGTCCGCCTCTCATTGCCACTTCGACATCTACGACACGTTCAGAGTCGGAGGCGAGATCATCATCGAGCTCACTGCAGACAAGAATTCTGTGAATAATTGTGGCGCTTCCGTGCCCCAGTCGCTGTCTACGGGTGGGTTCGCGCAGGCAAGGTGAACTGGAGATATGATGGTAGTAATCAATCGATAGCAGTAAAGAAAGCAAATAGCAGGCAGTAACAAAGTATATAGATAATCGTACATCTGTTATCCGTCCACGAGGCCACCGGTGCAGCTGGCAAGTTACACACAAATGCAAAGCTACAAAGGTGTGCTCGTCGTATAACATAAGAGAAATCAATCGTGAGCCCAAGAAAGTCATAAATCACATATATTACCGTCTGAAGTGTCATGATGAAGGAAATCGGATGATGAGCACACCAGGATTGTGCGGATCGACTATTGTTGGGATCCTGTGCCTAGGGTTTTTGTCAGTGGAGAGAAGGGTTGTATAGGTGACGTATACGCACTCGTCCATCATGACCTGCATGACGGCAAGCTTGAGGACGGGTATCTTGCCCGCAGAATGATTGCCTCGGCCGGTTATAACACGAAGTTCCGTGCCTCCGGCCACCAACGTATCTCGAATAGCTATCTCGACTCGTCTGACGGCTTCAGGAACTTTGAGACGATGAACGTCTAGAGTGTTGGGTTCCGGTGCTACGTTGTGTGCTGTCATCCTGGGTCAGCGAAGTACTCTAGGATCATGCAGCAAAGGCCCATACCATGGAAATATCGATGCTCTGCTCGCTTATGCAGATTTAAAACCCTCTCATGCGCCTCCTCGTACTCAACCTTCAACCGCAGCGCATCCGCATATCGCTTCTCGCGCAGCGCCTTTTTCCTCTCCATTCCAAACTGGTCCCGCCTCACCTCTTCAGCTTTTGCCTCGTCGCGCATCACATCTGCGCGCCGGATGATCGAGCTGCGAGAGCCGGTAGAAATGACACTACTTCGAACCGTCTCGTTCTCGTCCTCCGCGACCTGTTTACCTTTGTCTTTATTTTCGGACAAGACAGGGACGTCCTCGTAAGATGGAGGATTACGTTCATCGGCGATATACTCTTCTCCAGGATTTATCTCAGGTAGGTTGTCCATGATGATTCTGAACGCAGGTTGGGATGGTTCGGGGAACGAAGGGGTCGTAGGGGGTATTTCGGGTATAGGCATAGAAGTCGTTGCGTCGTGCATGAAAGGTTCGGCTCAGGCATGGACATACCAGGGGGCGGTATAGGAAGGGGAAGTTCAGCTGAATGTGACGTGGGCGTCCTCTCACCGGCATCCTCGATCACGTCCTCGATCGTTGGAAGCTCGGTGATGGGGGGTATGTTTTCGATCCCGAGAGACGATGATGGCTTAGGCGCCCAGCGCGAGCGCATAGTGCTGGGTGGCACGGACGATGCGGCGACAGGTCTTCGCGACACGCTGACATCCGTGGCCGATGTCTCTGACCCATAGCCTGGGAATGCGCCAGGTACGGGTCTGCGACTGACCCGCACACGAGGGCTGGCAGTAGGAGTAGATGCTCCAGCACCGGAGGATGTTGTAGTAGATGAGAAGGAAACCGTGGAGCGAGCGGTCGTGGAACGTGGTATCTCGTAAAATCGGACACGGGATATCGTGTTAGAAGTCAAAGGCCAAGGTAGCTTCAACGAGCCAAAAGACAGACGCCTAAAGAAGCGTCTCGTCCGTCTGTACACCCTCCTGAGCCCTTTGTCGTACCAAAACGCAGGAGTGATGTCGGAGATGAGCATGCCCAGGCCTGCCCATAGCAGCACGATCGTTAAGCGGGTGAGGTTTTCTGTGAAAAGGAAATCGACAAAAAGGCGGAATACAAAGGCGATGTAGGGGTCGAATGATTTTGGCCATTTGTCGAGGAAGTGGTAAAGCACCGCGCCCTCCCAGAGCCCGATCAACGACCCACCAAGTCTGAGATCGTGTTGGCTTGCAGCGTCAACGACGACGCGCAGTGCGAGTCCTAAGCCGATTGCGAAGATGCTGTCCATACCAAAGAGAAACATATGAGCATTGCCGGGGTACAGCTGTCGCGAGGCTGTAGCGTGTTGTGTTATGGCGCTGGAGTGGGATGAAGGCCGGCGCACAAAAAGCCTCCGCTGAACTGATAACCTCGTGGCCAAACAATGCTCTGTTTGGCTTTGGCGCCAGATGAAGATAAGGCAAGAATGTCGTCAATTATTCGTGCATTGGCGTCGACATACATAGCGTACAAGTACGAAAGGTCGGAAGGATACAGAACAAATCCAAAAGGAAGGTGCAGCATACGCCATAATATAAGCAAGAAATCCGATTTCCCAAAGCAGGGGATAATCAAGCGAAGTCGACGATCTCAATTCTGCCATCCCGGCGCCCAATGGCAAGCCGCCCCACCGTATCCTCCAGCGCAGAAGACAAAATTCGGTACCTTATGCCCAATATTTCACCCATCCCAACTCTCGACGCATAGACCTCCTTCTTCATGACCACCATCTCTTGCTTCCAGCACCCTGCTCCAAGATCCAACGGGGTCGTGCTCGAAGGAACGAAGCGAGTCCTCAGTTCGAACCCTACAAAACACCGGGCATGAAACGTATTCCTGCCTCGTGTCACATTCCTATTCTCAAACCAATACCCCTTCCCGTTGGGCCCAGCGGTTAATTTCTTGCACGATTGCACGACTGGAATGATCTCCGATGGGCCAGAAGGGAGACTGCATGGCAATGACTTGGGAAAGGGAACGTCCTGGTATCCTGACGGGGGCGCGGGCGCATCGACGGGGACCGGGAAGAGGTCATACTTGTAGATCGAATCAACCTCTTGGTGATACATGCGCACAAGAACTGTGGTAGGGTCGAATTGCCAGAGATCCCGCTCATCGCCGGTGAGAGGTTTTGTGACGATGACTGCATCACAAATTGGAGCCGGAAGGTGAATGGTTCCACCTCCATAATCTCGTTTCTTGTAGACAGTTCCATCGAGGCGCGGTAATGGCAGCAGTTGAATGTGGTTCTGACGGACGATGAGGAGGTGATTGCGAATCCTCCTCATGGCTATAGGGTATAAAGCCTTGGAAAAGCTCAGTATGAAAAGGCGTGCAGGAAACAATAAAGTCATGGACACACCCTAGTGTTGTTGTGATTGGAATGATTCAAGATGAAGTTTTGACCCTTCCGTCTCCAGTTCCACATTGCGACAGGACTACCCATGAAGACCCAATCACCACTGAGATGGCTGATCGACGATAGGCTGCCGTTCGCGATGTCCTCACACCTGAGAACTGTGAAAGCTCCGTGGAACCTGTCTAAACCCCACAACTCGATCATAGTCGTACTACAGGCGCATGAGCTTTAACACATCGAAGTTCTTCGTTAGGGAAGGCACTCACGGATCAGCCGTAGCAGGTCTGTACATGACAGCTAAGACAGCCTCGTTTGCACTGTCAGTATTGGTCATGATTTTCATCAAAGTATGGTCTGGAGGAACGCTACGTTCTGCTAAAAGGAAAGCATTGGAACCGGATAAAGGCACCTCCCAGCAGGCAACTCGTCCTGCTGCTTCAGTCACAATCAGTTCCCCGTTATATCCTGGGAGGAACATGATATTATAAACGGGGTCATCGTTGCCGTAATCGAGATCCTCTCGTTCTACTGTAGCCGTCGCCCTTTCTACGTTGATTTCGATGCGGCGTGTGGGTTGTGGGTCGTTCGAGCACCAATTCTGATGAAATCGCAAAGCATGGACCGCTCTCGCTTCGAGCTGCTTGGACGACAACGACCTGATGTCTGAAGGGAGGGCAGGGACTGGGAGTCTTTGATCTATGACGTGACGTTTCAGGGCATCCGCCCAGATCCAGCGCAGTCGTGATATGGCTGAGAAACGCTTGGAAGTCTGTGCGGTCTCATGAGCATTCCCTCTGTGACGCCCTTCAGCACTGGGCCACCCTACGTACCGAGCGAAGGGCAAGGATGTCATCAATGTCGACGTGAATGAAGACGAGTATCAATACATCATCTGGAAGAGAGGCAAGATGAAGGTTATTGGATCGCTTGGTGACAGTGCCGCTGGTGTGCTTCAGCTTCAAGAGTTTGCGTGGACGAAGAACTCTGCCAGTGCCCGCAGCCGCAGAGCGTATAGACGTCGCTTGGGTCATGGATGGTGGTGGTATGGGTGTAAGAAAGGACAATAAGAGCAGAAACGCTCAAAAATCTGTTCTGAGACTTGAACAAGGCCGTATGGATCTGTTTGGACCACTGATTGGCGAGGGCGAGTATAAGGGCCTTCACGAACTGGGAAGAATGCTCCGGCACGATCGGCACGATGAGGACACGTGCCTCGAGGTCGTGCTCATCCCGTGGTCGCGGCGCGTCGCCGACACATTGGCGCTGGTTGTTGACGCTTGGTGCAGCTTGCAGGTCTGCCGACTACTTCTGTGCCCGTTCGAGAGCAGCAAGCGAGCATTGAATATTGAAAATAATCAGCGTTCTAGTTCTAGAACATTGCGAGTGGATCTGATTGTCTTAACAGAGAACAAGCTTTGTGACATCGTCACAAGTGTCAGCGTCGGACCCGATAGTCAATGTATAAAAGTGTAAGGGAGGCTCTCAAACGCAGGACCATTCAACGAAGAACGACTTACCTGCCACGCAGCCAGCCTACCTTTGAGCCCGCCGCTCCACGCCCAATGCGCTCCTCCACCATTCTACCCGCCCTCTTTTCCTTGAGCTATAGCGTGCTGGCGCTCGCCTTCCCTGTATCACACGTGAACACGCTCACAGACCCCTACGCCCACCCTGTCACGAAACCCTCCGCAGAAATAGATAGTGTCGACCAGCCCATCAACTTCGTCTCGCGCCAGCTCAGCCCGATGAACAGCCCGCCCACTCTCTTTGGCCGTCAGATGATCAGGCCGGACTGGAGGAACGCGGTTGCCCCAGCGGCTATAGGCGGGCGGGAGTGAGCTAGGTTGAAGTTGATGTCACGGTCTTCACACATGGTCTATGATTTTTGTCGCCTACATATCCCTACATCTCGTGTTATTATTGGTTGTAAAAATCCCAACGGCGCCGAAGTATTGAGGGGTGACGCCATAGGGCTCCGCTCTGTGATAATAAAATGTAAACCCGACAAGGCAGCCATCTGCAGCCATACCATTTGCAGAGAGGGATCGGACATTCGGATGTCTCGGTGATCTGTAAAGGTCAACGTGCAAGCTAGTCCGTCAACGCAGACGTATAAAAGGCGTGAACACTGCTGAACCTCGTACCGTACTGTGTTTCCCAACCCAGACACATCCTAAACCTCTCGCCGCGACTTGCCCACTATGCGTTCCATCGCTACCCCCACGCTCTTCACGCTCCTCATCTTCAACTTCCTCACCCCCATCCTCGCCCTTCCCGCACTTGGTCTCATTCCAATCGACCTCGACGATTGCCACAAAGCCGACAAACGCGGCCTCTCCATGTCTTCGACCGCGTGTCAAACCGAGCCCGTCATGATATCTCACGGACAGCGCGTGAGGCCCAGCGGCGAACACTCTGAGTCTCGACGCGGTGGCGCACTTCCCCTCGTCGGCGGCGTTCTCCCACATATTCCCATCGGACCCAACGTTGAATCTGCCCCGCCGACTTTTATGGGGCTCGGTAGCCGACGGTTAAAGAAGGGGCCGAGGGGTTTCGTCGAAGAGATGGAGTAACCAACTCGTTGGGTCGCGAAAAGCTTGCAGCATCAGCGGAGTGGTCTCACTACGGTTTTGATAGCGAATCGGAGTGTATTGAAGTGTACTCGAAGGTTTCGTCCTGATGTGGAAGGCTTGAACGATAGTGAGCACTAAGATTCCAGCTTGAGACTGAGAAGAGAAAGTCACGCCGAGTTGCTGATACGTTATAAGACAGCGGTCAACTCTCTCGATGCTCGTATTTGTTGACATTGATCTTGGTGTGGCCTTGAAGAAGCAGCCTGTGGCGCTTGCCTGTTAGGCGCCGGAGGATCTCTTTGTTGCACAGATCGGGTGATCAGTCAGTAAACCAGAGATATCTTGCCACACACGTATTACAATACAAGTTCCGATGAGAAGAAAGATTATCAGTCGTGCATAAAGAAGCCTAGAGAGACTATTTCAACAACGTATGATCATCGCTCCTGGACGTTGTTCAAGAGGCGAAGGATATTGAGGACTAGACCGAATCTGTCAGGAAACAATATTTCAAATCGTTGTGTGAACACTCACAGAGATTGATAAAACTGGTAAGCAAGTGACGGCTCAGTAAGCGCCTCTCATTAGACAGATGGACAAACTTACTCAAGGTACAGACTGATAGCGCCCATGATGTACTCATCAGGGGAAAGTCGGCTATTGATGATGTATGTGTCGTAGACGACATAACCACTGAAAAGTAGCGTTCCGCCAATGGCAAAGACGAGATCCATGGTGCGGCTGAAAGGCAGGAATACTCCCACGAGCCCAGTCATCACTGAAAGCGGTACATTAGCGAAGCAATGCGTAACGGGGTAGTAGGTGCATACGTAGAGCAATGAGACCACCGAACAGCCATGGTCCGAGTCCTGAGAAGTCATACTGAGGAGGCGCACATCAGATCCAGATCGAGGCGCGGCAGGAGGGAAGCTCACCTTGGACTGCAGAGTGAACAGCGTTAGGCCTAGAAAGACCCCAGTCGTGATCAACAGGGCCTGCATCACGATAACATTGTCATAGAACGCCGTGACAACCCCAAGCGTGAACGCTTCCAGAACGGTAAAGAGAGATAGGAGGCCGATGTTGAGAGGATGGTTGTGACGCTTCCAGTAAAGCAAACCTAAAACAACGAGGGTACCGAAGAGAGGGACATAGAACGACCAGGCACTAATAGAAATTTGAGATCTGTCTTCCAAAAGAAAGGGGAGCAGCGTACTGTGTCTGGACCCAGAACACGGTAGATTTGGATTGAGAGATCACACCGCCTACGATGGTGGTAGCAAGCTAAAGTGAACGCATGAGCTGCAGTCTAGCCAGGAGATGGTTACGAAACTTACGATCTGTGAAACTGAAAGCCGAAATTGAACGTTTGAGACACGGTGGAACCAAAAAGGCGGAGAGGGTGCTCACAGAGAATCGTGTACACCTTTCTCACGAAAGCATTCCTGATCTCGGGAGAGCTCTCTGAAACGGTTACACCATACTATGACCCGTAATTATGAAGCCTGAGTCTCTACGAGTAGCCACTAATCCAATACACGCACTTTGAAATCATCAGGGAGTTCTCCAGGACTGGGCTGGTTGTAGATCCCTCCGGAACTTGAACCGGCTTCAAATCTTGGGCTGCCCAACAGCGGCTCCCTGGTGCCATCGCTAGCGATGGGACTTTTCGGAGAAGGTAGAGTGGCGCCGTAAGAAGGCGGGGGAACTGGATATTGACTCATGAGGAAATTGGTGGTGGTGATGAAGAAGAGATGGCGGTGCGGAGTCGCGAAGCCTCTGCTAAGCTGGAAGAGCACAGCATTACATCCGTTGCTTACGATGGCTCGGTTTTCTCACAGTCATTTACTGAATCAGCACGTGAAGGTCCTCGGTTCATGCGTGCTTGACTCAGTGACTCTCAAACTTGAGCTGGAGGTCCTTTGAAAGCTTCAGCCAGCGATCACAACACTACTGGTCGAACGCGATAGATCCCATTTCGTCCTCCAATATCACCACAGTTTTCTCATTGGCCGTCCACCATATCAAAGCAGAGATTGCAGTGCTGCTGCCCCCACCCTCGTGCTGAACGTTGAACATTGAACAATCAAAACTGCTATGTCTCTAATCTGCCGTGGTCTTGGAGTCAAAATCATCTCCGAAGGAGAAGGTTTGCCGTTCTATGACGTGCAGGACCAGTTCAACAAGACGACTGCTTACATTGCGAGTGTAGCAGGCCAGGTTTTTAACACTATGACATCCTGCTACGTTTCACAGACTTATGCGCTCTTCCCACTCAGACCTTCAAATTTACTATTGTTAGTAGTATAGATGCAAGTGCTATATGCTATATAGATGGGCGGAACATGGAGCATGTGCTTCTTCGTGCGAACACTCTTACTGTGCTGCAAGGGCCTACTGTGGGCAATCTTCTACAGCGGTATCGATTTTCCACTTTATCTACTACTGGTAAGTGCTACATTAAGCATACTTCTCGCTTCATTCACCACTTCCCTGGTGCAGATTCAGACTCTGTCAACACGAATTCTCAACCTGATGTCCAAAAGCTGGGCACGATAGAGTTAAAGATTCTGCGAGTGTCCAAAATTGGTGAACCCTACTATGACACAAAACGTTCAGCTTCTATCCAATCCAAGAATATTGGTGCGGTCTCTGAGAGAAGCAAAAAGAATGGCTGGCATGTTGTTTCGTAAGTGTAACCTGATGAATATATGTGATTCGTACGTTGAAATTCATATGAAGGCTAGATCAGGAGGTGAAGATGGGCCAATCAACACAATATTGTGATGTTTCCTACATCGACAGCGAGGAGAATCCGTATGCTGTATTCGTCATTCAGTACCAGCCGTCTAGTAAGTTCCCGCCTCTGCCTTGAGTAAAGCCCTGATATCTCATTCGGAGTAAAGTTCTACTTCGTGCGAAAGGCATCATCAAAGAGCCAATTACTCAGGAGTCTGGTTTAAGCAACCCAGGATCAGGGTCCACTGTCTCTGAAGACCTCAGTAACAATGTTCCCAAGCGTCGAAATGCACCACAGGCAGACGCAGACGCGCCGAACTCGAAGCGCAGAAAACCCACTCAACCCGAGGGGTCATCTCGAGATGCGACAGCGAACCTCAGGGTATGTCTATTATTGGCATTGAGACCATCACTGGATTGACTGGATTTCGTAGGCTGCGTCTAGAAATGTCACAGGCACGGTCGGGGTTAAAAAAGAGCCAAATGAAGATCCTCGGGAACAGGGCAAACGGATCCAGTCTCTAGAGGTAGGCCTAATCACTTACTGGGCATACTCATTCTCACAAGCATATAGAATGCCTTAAAAGTGTCACAAGATGCGCTCAAATCCATCCAATCTGAATTAGATCGTCTGAAGTCGATGAAGTCGACGGCTCCACAGAATGCATGCAAGAACGAGAGAGCGTCCCCAATCAGTCTCGGTTCAGAAGATGGCGACATCATCGATCTGACTTTGGAAGACTGACGCACCATTTATAGGTTCCTTTGGGGTTTCAAGTTATCTATACATCGGTGCGTTTTATGTCGATTCTCCTGGTCGATAGATACATACGTTAGAGCAACCTGACCAAGTCTTCTGGTTCATCATTAAAGGCTTGTCCAGGGCTTGCAGCTCAGAGAGTTCTGACATGGCAGTCATTCATCTTTCCGGCATAACAATCTCTCCATTCGCTCGTACTAATGTTTGCGTGCCTACTAGTTCGCCGTATGCCAATCACTGATATAAATGCAGTACTCTTCCCATCTCCTTTCGTCTGCTCTTTACCCTACGAGACGCTGGTCGCCTTCATCTCGCTTTCTAAAAGCTATAGTTCCTATCGAGTGCGTGTCAGGGTCAGACTCCGCAATCGGTACACGTTCATGTAACCAGTTTTCTCGTTTTCAACAGAATGCAGTATTTATGGTCCATTTTCCTTGCCGTACTCTCTATCCTGCCGGTTCAGGCCAACAGCGGCGACGGACCCTCATTGGCACGAAGATGTACCGACAGGTGAGCCGCGCTACCCTCCGATTGTCGAGACATGTTGAGCCGGTGTCTCTGACCCCGTCTGAATGTAGTTATGGAAACATTCGGCATTTAGTCTCCTCACATAGCTGTTGTGCTTCCCCTAAATTTCGTTACCAGTCCTTGGGCCCTGATGAAGGAACATATGCGTCGCTTTCGTTGTGTTCTCTACATTGAAAGTTTATAAAGATGCGTTGCAGTCGTCATTAGATTAACAGCGCGATTTCAGGTCGGATAGCAGCCTGTAATTGCCTCGGTACAGATGGAGGCGTCTCGCAAACTATCGCAAAGTGTGCAATTTGATACTGTCAACGAGTGTGACCTCCTTACCAACGTAGCCTATCCATGGCCGACAAGCTGTACATAGAACGACATGACCGTGTTTGCACGCTCGCGTCACCTCATTAACGAACCATCAGAATCACAGACCCATTGCAACCCCCCCAACATCGGCAGCGACTGCCCCTTGATATATATCTCGCGCCTGCACCGTGACGGGATCGACGACATTACGGAGTGCAGAGAGCATCGCACTGGCAGTCATTTGCAGGCTCCATAGACTGACCGCTTTGATGCGGTGGTTGAAATTTGCTTGAGTGACATGGTATGCCAAAGCATCGTAGACCTGAATAAACACGATGAGTTCCGGAAGACAGAAGAAAGTAGAACAGAGGGAGTGAACGTACTTTGATAGAGATGTCGTCCATCAGGCCAGCTAGTAATTAAAGGTCAGCAAAAGAAAATCACTGCGATAGCGCAAGCACGCACTTTCCCACATCTAAGAAACGAAAAGCTCAGAATTATCCTTATGACACCGGTAAAAATCAGCTTACCGTCCAGGAACCATCAAAATGGCCCAATCCTTTGACCACTCGACAACGAATCGGCACCAACGTACGATTGGCACTATCTCACAGCAATCAGCGCACTCTCCCACCCGCCAGTCGTGGACGCAGTGCGACTCACTTCATAAAGGCCACGATCGGCCGCACAAGCGCACTTCCGCCGTAACTGAGGTCATTTGTCCAGATCGGCACTGCAGCCTTCAGGTCCCTGAACCGCAAATCGATGTCTATGATGACTTGCTGTCCTAGCTGTCCGTCGTCCCCGTCCTTTTCAGCGTCAGTTGGCGCCGTCAGGGGCGGCTTCGCCAACGTGCGCTGGCCGGGAATGCGTTCGGCAACCACCGCCGCCGCCGTGTTCGTGAGAGCGTCGATGAGGACGTTCAGGGTATCATCATCGGCAGAATCTCGAGGAAATTTGATGTCGAGGACGGCATCGAGTTTGCCCGAGGTGATCCATGAAATGGGGCCCTCTTGTGTTGTCATGGATTGAATATGGTCGATATTAACGCCGTCAATGCGGAAGCGCGACTGCTTGTGTGTTGAAAGGTAATATAAGCATGAAACAAGGCGAGCAAAAGATACATTTCACTTGCCATCGTCGACCAGCCGCCATCTTTCGCGTCTTGCTCGTTTGTCCTCCCAATACTCTGCGGCCGATGTAGACTGAACAAACAATTGTCGAACTGTCCAACTACCCCCTTGGCCTTCATGAAATCATAGAACAACCATTGTTTTCTTAAGGTGCCAACATCCGCACTGAATATAGAGCAGGTATACGGCCGAAAGTTGCCAGGCTGGTACACTGTGAATAGGACATCTTCTAGGACAAGTGATTCGAGTTCGAAGTCACCCGGTTGTGCGATGTGTCGAAAAGACGCTGGGTCGAGATTTGGAGACCACCCCACCGAGCGTCGGTCTGCAGAGAGGAGTCTGAGTCGGGGTAGGAACTATCCACAAAGAGTGAACCGTACCAAGAACACCCCGCACACCCTTTACTACAGCATCCTTGACCATCCCCTTGCCGTCTAACCACCGCCATAAGCTGAGTGTTACGTCGATACTATCGACGTTCATGTCAAACATTGACCAATTCACGTCGTCGTCCGCGTGTGAATGATCCGCCTTCGCACCCTCCTCTTCTTCGTCTCCAAGCCTATGGTTTGCAGGATGATTGCTCACGTCATACCCCAAAGCTGCATTATGTGCAGAATGGCCGACGGGAGACGACGAAGTGGACACGGTAGGTCGACGAGAGACGTAGACGTTTTTGAAAGAGATGCGGGAGTCTTTCCATTTTGGCACAATTGCGGACTCGAAGATGATCGTGACACCGGTTTCAGAAGTTATGTAGTCGCTGATGGCGCGTGCAACATAAACTATAAGAGGCCAGATTCGTGATGATCTCATGGGAAGAGAGTCGACAAGTTCAACGAGCGTACCTTGTAACCGCAAGCTATTGGCTATAGCGAAGATGACAGAAAAGAATGTCGTTCTGATGCACGAATGTGAACCATTCTGAATGAGAAAGCATTGTTGTCATATTTCTGGAATGCTCACGTTCCAATCAAAATCCACAACCCCTGGCCGACTAGAAACCAAGTAATGAAAGCAGATATGTCATCCGCGTTGAATTTTCGGAACGCGCGAATGAAAAACCATCGAAAGCGAACGCGCATTCGTTGCGAGAATCCGTTTGCAGCACTTAGGAAGTCGTCACGGGTTGGCCTACTAGGAACATGCGGAAGAGATTGAGCGAGCCGTCGGAAGAAACGAGGGTAATTGTCGTAATTGGGTGGCGGTCCAGGATCGCTCATGCTCTGAGGCTTGTCTGCAGGCTCTATAGGTATGGATGCCGATGTTGACGGCGGTTCTGGTAGACGGGCATTAGTTTGGCTGTTTTGGTGAGGACGACAGGGAGTAGCATGGAAGTTCCGTGAGAATATAGAGATGTTGATAGGACCAGAGACTCGAGGAAAACGCGGGAAAAGATGGTACGAGCTAGTACCAAAGCGCTGCAGCTTTCTTCTGGGTTCTTGAGCGGAATATGGTGTCGCAGCGACGTGTGGTCGCGTGAAAAATGAGCGTATGGCGGCATACCGGTCGAAGCTGGCCATATTTGCACTGAGTCCCGAATGTCTGAGACCCAGCATTCTGGAGGCATTGAGGGATTTTGCTGGAAGCCTCGACGAAGACATCATCAGTGACATGAAAGACGCCGAGGGACAGAAAGACCGTCAAGCGCGTTGGGAGCGACGGTCAAGACATGCACACGACCCGTGGGCAAGTCAAGCTCAAAGAATTGCCTGCGGGCCAGTGACGTTGTTTGCTTGTGCGTATTTGCCACGTCTTGTAATGGCACTTTCAGTTTCAGGACCCTTTGGCTTCAACATATCCTGTTCAATCATGGTTGCGGTGCGTCGTCGCTGTTTGGAATTCATGCCACCTCTTTCCGCTGCCATTCGGTGGATGTCAAGGTTGCCGCCACGATGCAAGCTCGAGGTTTTTGCGTATTTCTTTCACTCTCCAGATGGCATGGAATCATCGACCACACACCCGCCCCCTCACGGACCACTCCATCTCCCCAACCGTTCCTGCGATGCCTCTCGAGGACTGTCTTACTGGCACTGCCGTTGCCAATGCCTCCCTTGTTTTTCTTGAGCGCCTGGGAACAGGAACCGACAGTGCCGTGTATCGCGCCATCGACAGTTTCAGCTGTTCCCCTCAGATATGTGCTGTTAGGTGCTCGCCCAAGTCTGAGCCTCACGCTTTGCAAAGTGCTCGAAGACGTGGCGCTTTTCTCCACAGCGAAGTTTGGGCAGCATCAATGGCACACCCTCACATTATCCGTTTCCGTCGCTTGGTACAGGAGGATTCGCGCATCTTTTTGCTCATGAATTTCTGTCCCTCCGGTAATCTGCATGACGCTATCCAAAGACGGGTCTTTGAAGGGGACAACGGCAAGGTGAAGGTGGCTTTCGCCCCGCTTCTTGATGCTCTCGAGGAATGCCATCGACTAGGCATCTATCATCAGAACATCAAGCTGAGCAATATCCTTTGCTCGGAGGATGGTTCGCATCTGTGGCTTTCGGGATTTACCTATGCTACAACGGACAAAACAAGTACAAACTATAGGTATCTTTCTAGCCCTCATGTCAGTCCAGGTATGCTGTTCTCATTTCTTGATGCGAATTTCCCTTCTCAATGTCAGAATTGACAGAATCTCTTCAACGTGTCCCATATTCTGTTGCAAGAGGATTCTCAACCGCAAAAAACGATGTCTGGGCGCTAGGGATAATCCTACTGGGCATCCTGACTGGAAGCTATCCTTGGACACTTGCCGACTGCCGGGTCGAGTCCTTCAGAAAGTATCTCTGCAATCCCTCGGATTATCTACACAGGACATATCCTACCATCTCATGCGAAGCTCGCGATCTTCTTTGCCGCATCTTGACCGTATATCCTAGGGATCGTATATCTCTTCTGGCCCTTCATGCAAAGTTTTCGGAAGTCGAGACTTTCTTCAAAACTCTTCAATTGGAATCTCACCAAGCTTCGTCCTTGTTTGCGGAAGTCCTACACAACATGCCGCGTGTGGTCTCCGACTTTGATACATCAGGTCTTCCGTCAGGTCACGGAGAAGTTGATGGTGACTATTCTCACTACATCTACGTCTGGCCCGGGGTGCACACAGACGAGCCACAACCAGAATCGCAGCAGGAATCGGCCGAATCCTCGCAGACGACAGGGATGCCGATTCTGATGAGGTCCGGGACTCTCAGATCGCTGCACAAGGGTTTCAAGCGATTAAGGACGAATTTCAGC
This sequence comes from Heterobasidion occidentale, assembly GCA_039111635.1. Lineage (NCBI taxonomy): Eukaryota > Fungi > Basidiomycota > Agaricomycetes > Russulales > Bondarzewiaceae > Heterobasidion > Heterobasidion occidentale. The sequence goes on from JBCAQO010000006.1 coordinate 1,381,137, forward strand.
TCCTGAGTATCCTTTGGCTTTGGGATGAGATGTACTGATACATAGCTATGCGATCATTCTACTTGTTCATTACTACTATATAACGCAAACCTCCACATTTTGTGTACTGTTATTTGGTCTCGCCCTCGTTGATCTCGCTGCCCCTGTCTGATCCTGTCAATGGTTTCTAATATAAGAAACCATTGCCGCATATGGCTCTCTACACGCTCTCCTATGAGGCATTTCATTTCCAGTAAAGATTTCCTGTATTGGGCCGTTCAGATCGGTGGCTGTGTCGCTCCCGCACTGCCAGCGCTCTTTACAGCTCCACAGACGGTTGTGGTATGAAGTTGAGATGGCACCTCACCGGCCAACCACATAGCTCCTCAGCGACTGAGCGAGAGCGAGGAGGGCCACAGATACCGCAAACGGTTACACAGTGATCATCCAAGTGATTGCAGAGCTCCTCAGCGCAAGAGGCAAGCAAGAGGGTGACTAAAGAGCCCCTCAGTGCAAGGCTGAAAGCAAGAGTGAGATAACGACCCTCAAAGACGAGATCATATCTGACCATATGAGGCAAAGCTTTCCTATATAGGACGAAAACGGACAGAAAGATAAGACGTCGTCGAGCAGAAAATGGCAAAATTATCTATACATAGGACAACTTCCTCTTAAGACGATGTGGTGTTGAAACTGGCAAATTTATCCATAAGTAGGACATTATATATATATCAGTCTGTACGACAACTGTACGACAATGTATAAAAGATGTCAACGTGGCCGACACGAACCAGACATTATAGTTTGACTACAAAAGCAAGAGCAAGGCGCCGGAGCGAAGCGACGGTGTGCCTTGTTATCTTTGTACAATCAGTGTAGACTTTTTTTTTTGGCTCGTGATGCCGGCATCTCGTTGAGCATCTGCATTAGACTTTATATGAAGTCTATTCTCCCGGTGCAGTCAGAAATTCTTACGCGAAATCAAAATGGAGTTACCTTGGCGCCGGGAGCTTCGCACCATTATCCTTGTAGCTCCTTGTAGTCGGCTAGCAATTTTCGCACTGCTCTTCCGTTCGATCACGATTCCAGTCGCCCTCTTGCTCCACTCCTCCTCGGCTTGTTACACTTGAGGGCCATATACGGGATTGAGCAAGTCTGGGTATGATCTGCGTAGATGATTCAAACGCAGCTGCAAGCCAGCAGCCGTTGCTAGACAGAAGACTATCAATGCTAGGGCATGCACTTTTGGGAGGACTGAAGAAGAAACTTTCAGCGCTCAAACGCCGATCACGACACTCCAATGTGAGGGGCCAATATCGGATTCGCAGGCCTCATGCATGAGGCCTGCGATCCTCATTTCTTTACTACTCTTTGCTGAGACGCAAATAGGCTGTAAGTAGCGTGGAATGATACTTGGCACTTAGGCTCTCGAGAGCTTGAGCTGAAGGACCAAACATGGTCGCTCCCCAGTGAGTATCGCCATATCCTTGCAGGGGCTGGTTCGCTGCATTGGTTAGTACTCAGATTACAGTGCACATCGAGAGCTTCCGAACCTGCATTCATAACTGTGCCCGCATCGTTCAAAATCACAGGGCAGTCACCTTCACCGTGTTCACTCGGCACACGTCTCTAGTTTACTCTTACCGCTACGTCGCTTGTTTTCTGTCGTCTTGAATGACTGTCGTTTCCATCCACACGGACCTACTCTATATTAAGAAAATGATGGACGCCACCATGTCTCGGTCGGTCTGGGTGCTCGCGATACCCATCTCGCGGATCGACGACCGTCTGGAATTGTCCCGATCCACTGCAGCTGAAGGCTAAGTTGAGTATAGTCCATTCTTAGGTAGGTGGTTCATGAGGAGAGGCAAGCGGTTTGTAGTACTAGATTTGTAGTGCAACTTCACAAGACGGCTCGCCGTGTTTACAGTACAGCCAAACGGCCTCTGGAACACCCGCCCGGAGGTGCGCCTCTTCGAACTCTTCGCGGCTCCCTCTCATTACGGCTTTGCATGACCGCTTGACAACGAGGCGTCGCAAGATTTTGATAGATATCCCCATGTACTCAAGCTGTATCCTCAATTGTAGTGTTTCCTCATGGTCCTTGGGAACACTATCCCGGACGGCTTCCACGATGTAGCAAGTGTAGCGGAAGTGGGACCACGATTTTTTACCCACTAACTTGGAAGAATTCAGCACAGCCTGCTAGTCTGGAATGTCTTGGCGAGGCTCGACTACGGCTAGCCCGTGATGATTCCCCATATATCCAAACTTTGGCACTGAATTTTCAAATTGGTCAGGTTTTCGGACTTCTTTCGGAATAGTTTGGCTTCTCCAGGAGTCCCAAACGGTTCTCTACCTAGACTCGGCTCGCATCGCTAGGGTTCCTCTGTCCGGCACACATGTCATTTTATAAAAGGACAGCGCTGTCCGTTCAGGACCGTCATCACGCCCCTCCTTCAACCTCACACTCATTTCTAATCGTCTCAAGACCGCTTCGGGCGACGTCAACGCCTTAAGACCCTCATCTCCCATATAATCGATCCTCGACCACTTTTGCATACTGCAATCCTTCCACTCTTTACAATGATCTTCTCGTCGCTTCTCGCGTTCGCACTGGCGAGCGCCCCTTCCGCGCTCGCTGCGACGAAGGGCGGCACTTTCGAGGAAGTTGGCGACACACTCGTTAGTGCTATGATGGTGAGTTTGTCGTAGTGTTCATAGACTTCAATGAACTGTGAGTCCTGACGCGTCGTAGGTGTTCCTCGGGAACGAGGGCAAAGTGTACATTCTTGACAAGGCTGAGGGTAACCCTACCCAGGTCAACGGACACCCTGCTTGGGCCGCGGTTTGGTACGTTGTGTTCCGCACCTGACAGCGCTTGGAACGGAGTTATTCACGTTCTCGTGCAGGGACGTCGAGACCCGTAAAGCCACCCCCATGGATGTTCAGACTAATCCATTCTGCGCTGCTGGCATGCACTTGCCAAACGGCTCGTTTGCTACGTTTGGAGGTAACGGCGCTACATCGCCTGGTGAACTTTGTTCCAATATCTTTCTGAGGTTGCCTTGAGCTCAAGCTTTTAACAGGTGGCGAAATTGGCTCGGTCAAGTACGATGGAGGGTACGCCGCCTCGTTTGACGAGACTTATAAGGACTACGACGGACGGACGTCGATTCGTATCATTACTCCATGCGACGGCGACATTACCTCTCCCGAATGCCTGTGGTACGATGGCAACGACGGCCCCAAGATGCAGAAGCAGCGTTGGTATCCCGGTGCTGAGTCTCTGCCTGACGGCAGTGTCGTGCTGATCGGTGGGTTTGTTGCCGGTGGCTACATTAACCGTAACACCCCCAATGTGAATCCTGCCGGTGACGGTGCGGAGCCTACTTTCGAGTTCTACCCGTCGAGGGGCGAGGCGAAGGTCATGGACTTCATGGTCAAGACTAGCGGTCTCAATGCCTACGCTTTGACTTACTTGATGCCCTCCGGCAAGATGCTTGTCCAGGCCAACTACTCGACCAGTACGTAGAAAGGTTTTTTCTTCTCCCACTTTGTACGTCCCTCTAATATTCTGAACCTTAGTTCTGTGGGACTACGAGAACAATGTCGAGACGCCCCTTCCCGACATGCCTGGCAAGGTTATCCGTGTTTACCCAGCGTCTGGTCCCAACGCAATGCTGCCGCTCACGCCTAAGAACAACTACAACCCGACTGTTCTATTCTGCGGTGGTACTGATATGCCGGATTCTGCTTGGGGCAACTACAGCTGGCCGATGATCAACACCTTTGACTACCCCGCATCTGCCGATTGCCAGCGTCTCACTGCCGAGCCTTTGGACGGCTCTGCACCCGCCTACGAGCAGGATGATGACATGTTGGAGACTCGCACCATGGGTCAGTTCGTTGCGCTCCCCGACGGCACGATGCTCGTTCTCAACGGAGGCAACAACGGCACCGCTGGATACTCCACTGCTACTGGCCAGACCGCCACTTACAGTGAAATGCCTTGGGGAATGTCCCTTGCATCCGGCCTGCTTTCCGCCCTGCGGTGTACAACCCCAACGCACCCAAGGGCAGCCGTTGGTCCAACGCCGGCTTCGGGTCGTCCAAGATCCCCCGTCTTTACCATTCCTCCGCTATTCTCCTCGCAGATGGCTCTGTCTTCGTTGCTGGGTCCAACCCCAATGTCGATGTCAACACTACCACTGTCTTCCCCACCACCTACAAGGCCGAGATCTTCTACCCTCTTACTTCGATGCCCCCACCCGCCCTAAGCCCACCGGTATGCCCAAGACCCTGTCTTACGGCGGTGACCCCTTCGACATCACCATCCCCGCATCGTCTTACTCTCGGGCTCTGGTAACGACGCTGCCGCGAACACCTCCGTTTGGCTCATCCGTGGCGGTTTCACCACCCACGCCCTCAACATGGGCCAGCGCTCTCTGCAGCTGAACAACACCTATACCGTTCAGGACGATGGCTCGATCACCCTCCACGTCGCTCAGGTCCCCCCGAACCCCAACTTGATCACCCCCGGCCCCATCCTCATGTTCGTCACTATCAACGGCATCCCCAGCAATGGTACCCAGGTCATCGTTGGTAACGGTCAGATCGGAACTCAGCCCACGTCGGCGGCCAGCGTGCTCCCTGCGAGCATCAAGTCGGACAAGGCGAAGGGCTCGGGCAGCCAGAAGACCACCTCCACAAGCCAGGACAGCGGTGCCGCCTCTATCCACGGCAGCGCCATCCTTGGCGCGCTCATGGCGATCGTTGCTGCTGTTGGCATGATCGGTAAGAACTTTTGCAAACTGCCATATGTAATTGTCTGATGTCGTGCTCGATAGGCTTCTGATCGTGACGTTGGAGCATCTGGGCATGTTCATAGGGATTGGATTACGACCGCTTCACGGCGTGGGTTTCATGACGAAGTACAATATCCTAGCCAACGATCCCTCCTACATCGCACTGCCGTCAATGGATCATCTGTTACTCTTCTTTTCTGATGAGGGCGCGATTGCTGTCGCATTGCTGAATATGTTTTGCTTGAACGCTCGCATCTATTGCATGGGGAAGGACTTGGATTTCTCATGACGCATCTACCACTCGCTTTGATAACCAAGGACATTGCATACTGCAGATAATCACGTACGATACCATAACTTATTCTTTGCATCCAAACATCATTGTCTGTGAGAATTCGTCAGGTTTTTCGGGCTTGCCTCGACAGTTGTGATTTGGCTGGATTGGATTGACTGTGGAGAGCTGATTTGTCTGAGCCGTCACATCGGTCCTTCTACTTTGCCTTCAACCTCGAGCCTCTTTGCACTCGCGGTATACAGGCCAGACGGCTTCATATCTGGAGTCAAAAGTACCTGAAATCATCAGACAAAGATGCGCATGGTAGACGACGCCATCCCGCTCCCGTTGACGGCTACTGACACCGTCGCTTTCCAGCTTGCGCAGGAAGAAGAGAACGACGATGGTACCGATGTCTCCTGGGGTAAGCACCCCGACCCGCGATGCGCCGTGCTCGTCTTCCGTGTCCCGCAGGCTGACGGAGGACCACAGAGGACCAACAGCGCATCAACACGTTCTCGAAGCTCAATTCGCGCGTGCGGTCGATAGAGGAACGGCGCGAGGAGCTGAAGGTGCGTGTGCCCGGCTCCTTGCCTGCGCCCGGGGACGCGCGCTGACGATCCGTTTCCTGGTCTGCCTCGCGAGCAGCAAGAAAAAGAGGCGCTGGACGATCTGGCGATGGAGCTCGAGCTCGCAGACGAGGACGAGCCTGTTCTGTGCGCCCCATCCCATCCCATCCCATCCCCTGTCGCCCGATCGGCGCCCCTTCCACACACTGACGCATGCCTCCCGCTGTCCGCTCACACAGCTACAAGGTCGGCGAAGCCTTCCTCCACATGCCGCACGCGCGCGCGACCAAACGCCTCGAACACGACCAAGCGCAGCTCGACGCGGAGCTCTCCGCGCTCAGTGCGCGGGCGGAGGCGTGCGAGACGGAGATGAAGGAGCTGAAGGTCATGCTGTACGCCAAGTTCGGCCGTGCGATCAATCTAGACGAGTGAAAACAGGTGGTGCTCGGCGGATGGGCTGCGCTACATGCTGCGTACTTCTAAGCTGATAATAAGAGGAGCGTCTTCAAATTTTGAGGTATGTGATGTGAACGCTCCGTTCTTGAGTATCGTGCGTCGTCGGTCACAGCCATGAGAGGTATGCGTGAGCTTCTCTGGTTTGTCTCCTCAAATTATGAAAAGAAGCTATCGATCCATTACGAGTCCTTCATAAAGTACTCCACTTCACTCCCTCTTCTGTCCTCCTGCAATACCACCCGTCAGAACAGTTGGCAGTTCCTGGCCTCCGATGCTATATAACAAGCCCACGGAACCTGCGATCATCAACAGCAGCGCTACGGTGGTACCAGCCAACAACACAAATGGCCTATTCAACGTCCGATGTTTGAGTACTCCGGACCTACGATCGGAAGAGATGAAACAAAAACGCACCCGCTGACGTCCTTGCGTTCGCATGACTGACCCGCCCAATTCTCCGTCCTGCCTTTGCTGTCCTTCGTAGCGGAGCACGCACAGACGAAGCACGTCCTCCCGGCCCTCGAGGCCTTCACACACGAGCCCCGCCCAGAACACGAGCTCGTCGCATTCCCACACACATCCTCGGTAGCATGACACGTCGAGACGGAATTGATGGGCTGTTGCGGGATGGACGGCGGGAGGGGGGACTGCTGCGGCTCTCTCTTGCGCAGCGCCCCTGCGTTCGCGCCGTTATAGGTCAGCAAGACGAGGTTGAGGTCCTCCTTGATAAGCGCACTGTGCATTGCAGCGCGCAGCGTCTCTGCGGCGAGCTGGTACTGCTCGCTCGCACGTCCGTAGGCGCGGGCGATCTCAGAGAGACCTTTCAACTCGAAGGCGCCAAAGCGGTCGGCGTAGAAGGCGTCGTCAGATTCGAGGAAGGAGATGATGCCAGAGAGCTCAGTGAGGAATGTCTCGGTGGCGGAAGAGGAGACGGAGAAGACGTCGAGAAGACGAGGGGCGGGCGCGTCATATGACGGGAGTGAGAATATGTGCGTGTATGCGTGCGGGGCACGGTGCAGGTACGTGGAAATGATGGAGGAGAAGGAAGAGACGGAGGGTGCGTTGGAGAGGGTGAACGATGGTCTCAATGAGTCGGGTAGGACATCTATTAACGGGTTAGTTTGCGACAGTGTTGGTGATAGCGCACACGTACCTTTTGTGTCTGTTTCATCGATGCTGATGAGTAGACCGTTCTTTAGGCCTTGCCCAACGAAGGATGCACCAGCAGCGAACTGCTCATTGCCTTGGAAAGGCTCGAACTCCTCCAAGCCGAGGTGATGAGAAATGGCCGAGCTTGCATGCGGCGGTGAGAGGCGAGAGGGGAATGATGAAGGGGGATTCAAGTACACATCAGCTGCGCGGCTCAATCCCGCGAATAAAAGACACAAGGCGAGTCCTCGCATCGTGCTTGACGGCGGGAGCTTCGAGCGGCACAGCGCGACGTCCGTCACTGCCTGTGACCACCATGCAGTCACGTCACGTCACCACTGTCAGCGACACGCTCGTTCAGCTCCAGAAATTTATGGCTGAATCAAGGAGCGTGGTAAATCGAGTGAGAGGACAGGAAATGATACACATATTTCCGGAAGAGGTGCCAGGGTCGTTTAATTTAATTTTTCCTCGCTGCTGGGTGTCGGTCACGTGACGGGCCTTTTAACGGTCGTCGGATATTGCTGTCACTGTGCAGTGTGCGGTCCACTCTCCCTCGTCTCTCGCGCTTTGCCTCGACGACGTCCGTAACGATGAACATGCTGCGCCAGCCCCTCAGGGCGTCGCTCAGGCGCTGCTATGCTACGGCGACGACGACGACGTCCACCACCACGCCGCCCTTCGTCCCTCCAGCCTCACTTCCAACAAAGGACGGCCCTCACCGCGCGCGACCCGACCGCGAAAAAGCCATCCCCAGCTCGCCCACCTTCTACACCGGCCGCTCCGAGTTCTACGACCACATGGCCACCCTCGAGTCCGCCGTCGAGAACACCCGCAGTGCCCTCCGCTCCCTCCAGCTCCTCCCCCTCCCCGCCTTCGCCCGCGACTCCCTCACCCCGCGCAGCCCATGTGGAAGTCCCGCGACGCCATGTCTTCCATGTTCATGCGCAAGCTCACCACGGCCCGCTACCGCGCCTCATCACCATTCTCGCCCAGCTCGACGAGTATGAGCGCATCGCTGACGCCGCCGGCCACATTGAGATGCAAAACGGCATCGCCAGCGTCCTGAGCTTGTTCGAGCGCCCAGACAAGGCCGCACAGCTCGCGCGCAAGCACATCAAGCTGGCCAAATTCGACAGGTACGGGCGCACGCACACCGTCGGCAAGAGGAAGGAGAGCACTGCCCGCGTGTGGATCATCCCCGTTCAGCCCACGCAAGAGAAGCAGCCTGCCCGCGCCCCTGCCCCTGCTCCCGTGCCCACAGAGGCGCTCTCCACAGAGCCTGTGGTGGACAACCCATTCGCGCGCACAGAATCCTCGCACCCGAAGGTCGATGTGACTATGTCGCAGATCTTGGTGAACAACATCCCTCTGAACGAGTTCTTCGCCTCCCCGCGGACCGCGCGCGCATCGTGCGGCCGCTCAAGCTCGCCGCGTGCTGGGCGCGTTCAACGTCTTCGCCCTCGTGCGCGGCGGGGGCACGACCGGCCAGTCTGGCGCGATCACGCACGGCATCGCGCGGGGCATCGTGGCGCATGTGCCGGAGGTGGAGATCATCCTGCGTAAAGGTGCGTCGGACCTGCCTATCTGTATCATATCTCGCCTGACGGGCGTGTGCTCGCGCGCGACACCTCTTCAGCGAAACTCCTCAGACGTGATCCTCGTATGGTCGAGCGCAAAAAGACCGGTATGGCCAAAGCGCGCAAGCGGGTGAGTTGTCCTCTTCGTCTGTCGTTTCGCTCTTCTCATGCTTCGTCTACCGTCAGTACACTTGGGTCAAGCGGTAGTCCTCCTCGTTTCGTCGCACATCTATACTGTCTTTCTTTGCTTCAATGCATATTGCATCTTCATCGCCGCTCCTCGTCTCACATCCCCGATGCCTTCAAGGCGTACGCATTCCTTGAGTACCGCATATTACAATTTTCAAGTCAGAGTTGCGATCCGATTACACAAGCTCTATAAATGAACACGAGCCCCCCAAGGCCATTATTAAGTGAATTATATATTAACATCACTGCCGCTTGCGTCTGACAGCCTTGGGTGCTACGGCGATCGGAGCAGGCGCTTGTCTCATCGCCGCTTGCCTTCGCGCCAACAATGCTTGCTGCCTCAGCTGCTGCACTTGCAGCTGTATCTCCTGTTGTGCCAGCCGTGCCTGCTGCTCTGCCAGGAGCTGCTGCTGTCTCCGCGCCAACGCTTCCTGCCTTTCCCTGTGAAGTGCCTGCCGTTGCGCCTGCGCCTGCTGTCTTTGCAGCTGCGCTTGCTGCTCCTGCTGCGCCTGCTGCTGAATAAAGACGTCCATCTGCTGCCCCTCCTGCAGATGGCGCTGCAGGCCTTGGATATCCGGGTTGGCCGGGAAGATGTGCCAGAAGTGTTGGGGCCCGACAGGGGGAGCGGGCCGCTGGGGAGGCGGCGCTGGCATCCTCGGCATGCCTGGGGCAGCGGCCTGAATGAGGTGCTGGTACGGGGGCGCATGTGCATGGTTCAGCACGCCTACGGCGCCGAAAAGAGGGGCCTGTAGGCCTACAGCAGCGGCAGGAGGGGGTGGCAGGTCGACTTTGATCTCGTCTTCTTTGATGTCGGGGTGATCGCGTTTGTAGTCGTCTAGCGCTTTCTTCGCTGCCGCCGCCACCTTGGATAATGGGCCTTGAGCGATCATATCTGAGGAGCAAAGGTGCTAACGCACCTCGTCAGCGTGTCTCTTTTCAACGGGGTCCCAAAGTGGACACTTGTTCGACGTGGAAGCTCCTGCCAGGGGCATGCCGTTGGTATTAGTCTGAGGCGACCATGTCAGCGACCATCGTGGTCATCTATTGAGAGAAATTTTACCTGTTGGAAATGCTCGTAACCAGTAACGACCTTCCGGCAGACATAGCATGACAAGGTACGACAATTGGGACATGTCATCTTGTTGCACTGCAGAAGATGGAAGTAAGCCAACGTGAATGACGTCAAAGGATAGACACCACTCACTCCAGACTCTTTGATGAACCCTGATGTACGGATATATAAAAGGAGTTGATTTGGACGCGCGTAAAAAAAACACAAGACGAACCTTTTTTGCAGCTGGGACAGTTACGCATGAGAGCTCGGCCTAGAAGAAAACAGTCAGCTCCCCGCTCATTGGTCAGACAGAAAATGACACACTCATAGCCTCCTCAATGGCATGCTTGCCGTCCAGTTTCTTGTCTTCTTCCATCTCTATAGAGGGCAACAGTTAACCCGATCAAGACTAGGTGACTGCGGCTTCACAGAGCGCACCTTGGCAGCTTTTTGGTGTGTGATCCTGTATTGCTCAAGTGAATGAGCGTTCGACCTTCAGACGGATGCCGACGTCCGCTTACCTCCTTTTTACACTTCCTGCAGCTGGCCCTCCCGCATTCCTCGTTCTGACATCTGAACAGCTTGTCGCTCTCCACGTCGACCTCCAGGACAGCCTTGAACTCGCAGAACGGGCACTCCTCCAAGCCCTCGATGCAGGCTGCCTCGACCTCCCGCTGTTGACGCACGCGTTCATACAGGTTGTGCAACTTCTCAGGCAGGATGCGGCGCAGCTCCGAGTCGGGAAAAGGGAGCTTGCAGCCGGACTGGTCCATGCAGCATATATCTGGATTGTGCTCGCCGAGCTTGGTCGACGCGTAGGAGATCACACATTCGTTGCAGAACAGGTGCGCGTCTTCGCATTGGATCATCTTGTCCTGAAGAGGACATCAGAGTTGAGTTGTTGAAGGGATCTTCCGAGAGAAGAGCTCACGAATGGGTACTCCGTGAAGCAACAACCGCACTCGATCCCGTCCACTTCTTCGACGATCTCTTGCGCACTCGTTCCCTCAACCGCCGGTTCTTTGCCGACGTTGGCAGCGTCCTGCGCCAACTTTGCGAGGAGCCACTGTTTCTCTCGCAGAAACTCAGCATCGTGCAAAGCTGCCTTCCGCTTCCCTTTTTTCTTCGCACTCACTCTGCGCTTCGATTTTTTGGGTGGTTCTGGAACGTAGGGCAATTTTGCGCCCCTCCGCTCCTTCTGAAGATAGAGGTATGTAGGGGCATATAGGTTAAGATGCACGGCAAGCATAGTATTGACGTGGACTTGTGGAATATCAGGAAAGTCAACGTATAGTTGCTCCTGCGGGTCTGTCAGCAAACACACACCATCAGAGGAAGCTGGTATCAGACTTACTCTAGCTAGCTCTACGTAGACGGGGCCACCGTTACGGTCTCGATCCACTCGGGAATAGTCAATCTCCCCGGTAGTTGCATGTGCTGAGGGTGCCTTCCGTTCGGGAGGACTGCCTTGGCTTTACCCTTGGAGTCTATTCTCGGATACGCCGGGTCCTCAAAAAGGACGTGAAGGACCTCGCCGACCAGATCGCCCTTCTCTTCAAACGTTTGAATGAGTTGCAGCACGTACTCAGGGAGAACGTCCGGGACGATTTCGTGCACCTGAGCGAGACAGAGCTGGAAGGGGTCTTCGGGCTCTTGAGGTGGCTCTTCATCGAGTACAATGGATTGTGACGAAGGGTCGCTTGAAGGTGGCAAAACTGGAGGCGTCAGACGTTCCGGCAAGTGCACCTGGGAGGCCGCAGCATCATCGGGAAGGGCGATCTGTTCGTTCGCACGTCCCGCGACTGGCTGCTTCGATGTACTAATGTAACCATTGAAATTGCATTGAATTGTACGCCGCGTGGTCAGAGATTATGTGACAATGACCATTCAGCTGGCGTACCTGGGTGTTTTCGGACGTGTCGATCCGCGTCGTGGCGCAGGCGTGGCTGCCTGTAGATTGATTGCGTTCGAAGGCCCCGCTTGGGGCTGCTCATTTCCGTGCTCAAGCTTGCGTTTCTTCCGCGGTGTGCCCGATTCCGAGTCTGTGATTTCTATAATTTCTTGCTCCTCACGTTCTGGGAGGAAGAGTGGCATGCGCTTGCGCCGCAATGGACGCGAAGAAGAGGAATCAGGAGAAGACGGGATTTCTATGATGTCCGACATTGGCATGTCTCCTGTCCAGGTCAGTAAGTAGTTTGACGTGTTGGTACAGAGAATGCGCCGTGAGGGTTTGCTTTTCTGGTAGCGCAGCAATGGGCGACGACGATGCTCAGCGTGCTCGCGCAGAACTTGAGAGGCTGAACCAGGGCACAAACAAGCAGTTCTGACTTGTAACTTGTTCGTCGCGCACGAAGCACTCTCACAAGAGCCGTTGTGAAGAGGAATGTAGATGGCAGCAGCACGAGAGTATACAAGAAGGAAAACGGGGTAGACTGTGCAGATTGCTTTGTTACGGATCCTGGACGCTCAGGCTGTCGCAGCGGTGTTGCAGTGGCGGAGCGTTGAGTCGGGCGCAAGCTCGCCACCCACAAGGGGCGAAGAACCGCTGCGTGCGCTTACGTAGGGCACGCGGTGGCCACACCACCGGGCTCCCCGCAACGCCAGGCGCGTCGACGCAGCACATCAATTCCCAGCAGATAACTTACAACCCGTACATGAAAAGATGCTACGAGGTGAGTTGATAAATAGAATAAATGTACTCCAAGGCAAGCAGCCGTGATGGTCAACAAGAGCACGCAGCGCCCAGCCCTGACTCAAACTTTGTCCCAATAAACTAAATTAATGTAAAACGCACCAGTACTCAGGCCCACGACGTCCCTTCATTCCCTTTCGTGGCCTTGATAGCGTCCTGCATCGCCAGCGCAAAAATTGAGGCGGTTTCTATCTCTAATCCTGTGAGGACGTATTCGCTGGCAGCGGGAGACGACTCGGACGGTCGCCGCGTAAATTCGAACGTCGGCGGAGGGCTGCGCATGGGGCGCAGCGGGATAGACGAGGGGTGCTGCGGAGCGAAAGGAGTCGACAGGGTGAGCGACGTGTCGTTGAAGCCTGCCTCCTGATTCGGCAGCCGGCGGGCCTTCGAGGAGCTCGAGTTCGAGTTCTCCAGGTCGAGGTTGTTGTAGCTGCTGCCGGGCGACGGCCGAGGGCTGACGATGTCGTGGAAGGTGCGCTTCAGGCTGCAGAGAATGATAATGAGAGTGGGGTATATGCCCTGTTCGGGAGCATCAGAATGGCACCGCCACTGCTCAGGTGTCGCTCACAGTGATCTGGGGCACGGCGTTTTGAAATATCTGAAACACGAGGCTCCGCGAGGGGGCCCAATCACCATAAAGCACGTCCAACACGATATACGTGACCTGCAAGCAGGGATCGGTGATTGGCACTCGAGATGCAGTAATTAATATGTCCTTACCCATACGATGCAGTACAGTGCTCCTGATTCGATGAGCAGCAGCAACGCGGGGAGACATCGATCAGGCCCTATGTGCCACCTCGAGCCACCACAATTAGACGTGAAATACCTTGATGGTACGAAGAGTGAGCGTCCAGCGATGCCGCAGATCCGGAGCGGCGTTGGGGATCTCACCAGGTGCGATACCCAACGAAAAGAGTGACCAGCGCGTTGGTACAAAGGGTCAAGGCGATGCACAGCGTGTGCATGATGATCAGCGCGAGCCCGACGCCCGAGTCTGCAGCCAAGTCGGCGCCGGTCAGCACAGCTCGGATGCTCAAAACGAGCACCGTCGACACGTCTGAAACGGTGGCGATGATCAGGAACAGAGGGAGGACGAAGATGTGCTTGTTGCGGCCCCAGATCACCCACGCCCGCCAGATCACGATCAGATCTCCGAGCACGAACTGTTCTAATCAGCCTGAGGACGGACGCGCTCGGAGGGGAGGACGGGCGCGCGCACGTTTAGACACGGGAGGTACTGCGCCAGTACGCAAGAGATGGACGGGCAGAACCTGCGCGGCGGTGTCGGACCGATTGTCAGGGACAGGACCATGTGCGAGGTCACGATGCTAAACATGACGATTGTCAGGACAGTCAGGATGATATGTGACATGGTTTTCCGTCTAGTTCTGTATGATTGAGTATGAGACGCGTAGTACGAGTAGTGAGATCGATTGAGCAAAGCTGGACGAACAGGAGGATGTAGAGGGTGACGCAGAATAACGAAGTATATATGCCTATTATCCCATCAGCTATGCACGATCAGGACGAGGGCGGGAAAGACGCACCATAGAGAACGGATTCTGTGAAAAGAGAAATCGTAAAGTCGTCCATATTCGTAAAACCGAGAATTTTCTTTTTGGAAGAAAAAGAGTGAGTAGATGTAGATGTCCTAGCAAAGGTGCCAGCAAAGCATTTATACGAGCTAAATCTTTCATGATAGAACATCATCCCAGACCTGTTCATCAGGCATCGAACCGGTGCACATCCAGTATGAACTTAGCGCTGGAACCGACGGACGCGCTACGGAGTGAGCGTGGCATACTTAGACCGTTGATCCAGAGCAACTGCGGGGACTGCACACAGCTACACACCATCGATTTAGCCCTGAGACCGACCACAACGGGGGACCGATGCAGCACAAACGCGCGAGCGCTTTCGGACAATCCAAGCACGATCACATGTCGCCACCCGCCTGCCTGAGAGCACCGAGCAAAGATAGCACTAGATAGCGGTGCACCGGTGATGTCTTCCAAAGGCAGCAACGATGGCAAAATTTCCCTCGGGTTTGGACGCGGATATTGGTGCCTGATTGTACAGGCCCGCAGGTCCGTGGATTGGCTACAAACAGCCACGGCTCGACGAAGAGCTGGCAAAGGAGATCCCCATAGATTGACTGATATGTCGATGTCGTCGAAGTGCAAGCAGCAACCAATCAATCTCTAAAAGCTCCCAAGCGTCAAGATAAGGAGAAAACGCCGAAGATCTGCAGAGAACTAACTGTTGCTCAAAAAAACTTATCAGTTCTGAGACAGCAAAGAGGCGACAGTGACAAGCATTCGGAAGCCAGCCCTATCAGGTGAACTCACGATAGATGGCAAATCTCGCGGTCAGGCTGTAACGTCTTTCAAGCTTCAGTCAAGGCCTGTTGCATCACACACTGCGTAGTGATAGCAAAGAAGAAAAGATCCGGTCAGGCTTTCATTACTACAAGACCGAGCAAGAGTAGTAGGAGAGGGCAAGACACGATCGATGCGCGTACGTGCACGAGTGCTTCTCGGTCGATGCCGATGTTTGAAGCGGAGTCCTTGCCGCTGAGCACGGCACAAAAATCCGACTAAAGTTCAAACGACTCAAAACGTCTTCATTCTACTTGCAAGGCCAGACATCATATCGTACAGGATGAACAGTCTCCATAACTTGCTGCCAGAATACTCGTTCCGAAACCTCTAACATAGACGGGAACAGGATACAGCCGCTTAGTTATCGCCAGTCCCCGAGCCGCCAAAGCCCATGGCGTTCTTGGCCTTGTCCAACATCGAGTCCTACAGAACAAAACACCCGCCCAGTGAGCACGGGAAAATCGGCTGCCGAGGGCGCACGCACCTGGTCCTCGTTGGAGTTTCCAGAGATGGCGTCGCCGGCCTGCTGCGTGCCCGATTTCTGGCTCTGCGTGCGCGAGCAGCGCGTTACGCGAACGCAAGAGACCACAGGTCAGTGACAGGGTCGGAATCGCGGTCAGGTACTGACCTGAGGCTGTACCGTGGACGCGACGTTTTCGTACATGCCCTTGGCCTTGTCGCTGGCCTGCTCGGTGGCCGACTTTTGCGAGTCAGGCTGCGGGTTCAACGTTCAGCACGCGAGGTCAGCATCGTCGCAGCGGACTAGGCGGAGAAGAGAGGCGGCATGCGGGCGCACCTTCATGCTGCTCCCCATCTTGTCGGTGAAGGATTGACGGCCGGCGTTGGACATGTTTGTATGTATGAAAACGGGGGAGGGGCTGAGAAATGGGTTTGTATGCGCGTGTATGAGGGGGAAGAGGTAAGTGCGTTGGGTTGGGTTGGACTGAGCGCGCGGGCGGGCCTATTTATGCGATTTGGAGCACGGCCTGCGTGGGGCGCCATCGACGCCGACGTCATCTAGCAACAGCAAGGGAGGCTGCAAGGAGATTGTGATGTCGATGTCGAAGAGTCGCAGACGTCAGCGAAGGCGTTGGAAATCTCCCTTCCATGTCTTAGGAGCGAGATATCACAAACGTGCGCGCCTGTTCCCCACCTGAACGCGAAGATGCATATACGCATTGAGGTTGCCGACTGGAAGAGGAAGTGGTTGGATTCGTCTTCTTCAAAGTATGCTTACAATTGTGGGGCGATGGTGGGACTTGCTCGCGACATGTAACATCCTTCCTGTCATACCTTTGCCCTTTCGACCGAAGGGGAGCAAAAGGCCGTATTGAGAAATTTGACCCTCTCAAAAACTCTCATAAAAGACTTTCTTAGCAAGGACGTGAAAGTATGCTTCACATGATCACTTCGGGTGTTACATTCATAGTGGTACAATGACAGCAGAAATATTGTTACAGATAGATGAAATTCGTATATAACCAAAACCTTGGTCAATCATCCTCGCTATTGTGAAAGCGTATTGCTCAGGTCCTGTTGCCGCCGAGACCCACAGTCTCCTTGGCCTTATCCATCAACGACCCCTGCGTGAAATGATTGTCAGCACCAGCGTGCATCGTAGGGCGAAGGAGCCTCTCAAACCTTGTTCTCATTCTGGTTGCCGGACAAGGTGTCGCCGGCCTGCTGGGAGGTCGACTTCTGACTCTGCAAGGAGAAGCAATTAGTCAGAGGAAAGATCCGAAGGACAGGGAGAAGGGAGCGGACCTCTGGCTGCAAGGACGAGGAGATCGAGTCGGAGGTGCCTTTCAGGCTGTCGCCGGCGTGCTCGGTGAACGACTTTTGAGAATCAGGCTAAACGATGACGACGACGATGGCGGCGAGGAGCAAGTCAGATGGATGAGTATGGATGCTGCGCAGCAGAGGAAGAGGACTACCTTGAAGGCCGACCCTGCCTTGTCGGTGAACGATTGGCGGCCTGCGTCGGACATTGTGATGTTAAAAGTTTGGAGGGCGAAAAGCGACGAGTTTGATAGAGTGCGATAGCGGTTGAGTTCGTGAGTGCGTGAGTGCAAGATGGTGAGGGAAAGACTAGGGAGTGGAAGGGTTTATATAGAGCTGGCGGGGCGCGGAGCGTCGAGTCGAGTCGATCGTATGCGCGCGTCGGGGAGGGCCAGGTGACCTGGGGACGACGTCATGGGTGCGCGGGTGCGTCACCGCAGTGGTCACCGCGCAGGCGGGGGGAGATGCGCACCCGCGGGAGTGACGTCCTTGCGAGGGTGCGGGACGCGGGTGCGGCGAGACACGCTGTCAGTGTCACGGTCACCGAAGCACCAAGCACTGTCGCTCTTGCGAGACTCGCGTCGCGATCGCGCGTCGTGAGTGGGTCTCCCTCCCCACAGGCATCCGCGTCTTGATCGATCTCGTTTCTGAGTTCGAGATGGCCAGGGCACAGTCCTGTGAAACAATCAAGGGTGGAAGATGTGGGGGTGCCAGCTGGTGCCAGTCTTGATATGAATTCGTCAAGGACAAGTGCGTGGATATCCGCAAATGTAATGCGTGATGTATATCATCAATGGACCCGTGATTTCATCGAGTCGCCTCTCTGCAGAAGGCGGCGACGACGGCGAGAGGGAATGATACCTTTCGTAGCAGCTTCTGAGCGGCGCGTTGCGCAGTCGGCATGGGCGCGGATTCGGATTGGTCGAGCAGGACGCGTACGTGGTCGCGACAGCCGATTGGCTGACGCAGGAGACGTTGACCAAGCTTGTTGCAGGTCACAACTCACGTGGCACGTCCTGTAGGTCGAGCCAGATGTACTTATTGCGCGCAGAATGATGGATGTGCATCGCATGATAGCTGACGGCTGGTGTGAACGATGTCGCAGGCGGGGGTGGGTATGAGATCAGTGATTGGGCGGCTGAGCAAGGCACGTTTACGTGGCAGCGAATGAGATGGCGGGAGAGAATAGCAGGAGAAGGGGAAAGATACTCGATAGCGCTGAGTTGCGGACGACGGCGTGGTTGCTTGGAGACTCGCCCACTCTATATAACACGCGACCAGCCTGCGCGAGAACAACCAACGACGAACGCCAACCCTCCCAGCCATGCCCGCCCTGGCCGCCTCTCTTCTCTCGCCAGACACACAGGTCTTCTCCACGCCTCCCACCAGCCCCGTGGCAATGCACGACGACCACGACTACGAGCCCGAGATACAGCCCTCGCTCTCCAGGCGCAGCAGCAGGCCCTCCAACCTCCTCATCGACCACGTCCAGTCTGCCTGGAACTCGGACATCATCCTCGAGGAACAGTCCCCGCGCGTCCTCCCCAGTGGCAGGCTCCAACCCATCCCCCGCGCGACCACCCCCCGGCCCTCCAAACACGTCCCTGCCAACGGCAGCCACGTCGATCCCTCCCACTTCCCCGCTGCGAACGGAAACGGCCTTGCGCCCCCGATCACGATGACCTCACCCGACCCCCGCCCCGCCGTCGCCTCTCCGTCCACCTTCCAGCACACCCCGCGCTCTCACCAGAACCCCATGTCCTCCCCCTGCTTCGTACACTCCCACCTAGACAAGGGCGCGTCCTTTACAGAATGGCTCAAGCAGCGCCACGGCATCGCACCCGACGTCGGCGTCGCACGCGGCCTCCAGCACTCCGCCACACCCGCTCCTGAGCCTGCCCCGCCGCGCCCCCGCCGCTATAGAAAGTTAGAAAACGGCCAGGTCATCCCCGTCCCGTACGACGACGGCTCCGTCTCAGACTCGTACGCGGTCGACGCCGAGTACGAAGAAGTCGATGACGACGAGACCGGTGGCAGCCTCACAAAACAGCTCGCAGAGACCGCCGTCGGCGTGCGCGAGATGAGCAAGCAGCTCGGTGAGTCCCCCATTTTCCCTGACCCCGCTCCGATCGCTCACGATCCCCCGCCGCTCAGGCCGCGCACGCATCAAGTCCCATGTTCAAAATGTCCTCATCGTGACCAAGGCGCGGGACAACCGTCTCATCCAGCTCACCCGCGAGCTCGCCGTCTACCTGATGACGAAACAGCGTCACGGAGGGCGTGGTCTCGTCGTGTGCGTCTCAAACCCAACCCCCCTCCCTCCTCCTCCCTTACCCGTGCGCGTTCTCCGCCGAGTGAGGCCTGACATGACCCCGCAGTTATGTCGACCACCAGCTCCGCACCTCGCGTCGCTTCGACGCCGCCGGCATCGAGCGCGACCACCCTGAGCTCTTCATCCCCTTTCCCCGCCGCCGCACGTCCAGCAACAACTCCTTCTCGTCCTCGACGACCTCGCTGAGCATGAGCAGCATGAGCGAGAGCGGCCCCAACGAGGACGGCCAGCTCAGGTACTGGACCGCCGAGATGTGCAATCGCAGCCCCCATCTCTTCGATTTCGTCGTCACCGTGAGCCAGGCCGTTCTATTCTATCACACGTGCAACATCCCAAGTCCACTAATATAAAACGGCGCACAGCTCGGGGGCGACGGCACCGTGCTCTTCACCTCCTGGCTCTTCCAGCGCATCGTGCCGCCCGTGCTGCCTTTCGCGCTCGGCTCCCTCGGCTTCCTCACCAACTTCGACTTTGCGGACCACCAGGCGGTGATGGACAGCGCGATCGAGTCGGGCATCCGCGTCAACCTGCGCATGCGCTTCACGTGCACCGTGTACCGCGCCGTGCCGGCCGACGAGCTGCGCCGCGCGGGCAAGGGCCGCCGCAAGGCGGTCAAGAAGGGCGAGACGGGCGAGATCATGATGCGCAACCTCGAGAAGGGCGGCTGGGAGGCGCTCGAGGGGGGCTGGCACGCCCACGAGAAGGAGCGCGAGGGCGGCCGCGCGCAGAAGGACAAGGAGATCATGTGCTTCACGACGCGCCCGGTCGAGAGCTTCGAGGTCATCAACGACCTCGTCGTCGACCGCGGACCCAGCCCCTATGTCAGTATGCTGGAGCTCTTCGGTGCGTCTCAGGCTCCGGGTCCGCATATGTGCTAGCGTGGGCTGACCGAGGCGACGCTAGGCGACGAGCACCATATGACCACCGTGCAGGGCGACGGGCTGACGATATCGACGCCCACTGGGTCGACGGCGTACTCGGTAAGGCCGTCATTAACGCGCGTTCTCGTCGTCGCGGGCGCTTACGCGGGACGGACCCCCAACAGGCTTCTGCCGGGGGGTCGCTTGTTCATCCAGAGATCCCGGCGATACTCATCACGCCCATATGCCCCCACACGCTCTCCTTCCGGCCCATGCTTCTCCCCGACACGATGGAGGTCCGCATCTGCGTCCCCTTCAACTCGCGGAGCACGGCATGGGCATCGTTTGACGGGCGCGGCCGCGTGGAGCTAAAACGTGCGTCTTTTTTTGTGATACTCATCATCGCCTTGTGGACGCTGAAAAAAAAACTGCTCTGTCCATCTTTTTTCTTCTCTCAATCTTGTGTTCGCGCGTGCAGAGGGCGACCACATCAAGGTGACCGCGTCCAAGTACCCGTTCCCGACGGTCTGCGCGGACAAGCAGTCAACGGACTGGTTCCACGCCATCTCGCGCACGCTCAAGTGGAACGAGCGCGAGCGGCAAAAGTCGTTCGTCGTCGTCGAAGAAGGGCCCGTCAAGGCGCGCTCCAAGAAGGAGCGCGAGCACACGTCGAGCAGCTCCGAGGCGACCGTGCTCGCGAAGCAGGCCGGCGACCAGGACGAGGAGGACGAGGTCTCGGACGAAGACGACACCTCGTCCGAAGAGGAAGACGAGGAGGAGGAGAAGTTCGACATCGACGACCTCTCCCCGGAAGGCACCCCGCCGGACGCGCAGAAGCCCTCCGACAGCGCGCTCGAGACGGCGCAGCGCAAGGCGCTCGCGGAGCAGCAGAGGCAGCAGCAGCAGCAGCAGCAGCCGCACGCGGGGGACGACACGCGCGAGGCGCAGCGCGCCGCCGAGGCGCTCATGGGCTTGAGCGTCGAGGACGGGCGCGCGCAGGCGCGCAGCAAGTCGGGCATCCGGTCCGGCGTCGACAGCCCCGATCGGTTCGCAGGTCCGCACCCGCACCCGCGGCGGCTGTCGCCGCGGCACGTCGAGTTTGCGAGTCCGGCGGGGGCGTCGGCGTCGTCGAGCACGGCGTCGCTCGATTGGGCGCCGGGCGCGCATGGAGGCCATGGTGGTGCAGGAGGAGGGGGAGAGGGCGCGGGGGTGGGTGGGATGAGTGGGATGAGTGGGATGAGTGGGATGAGTGGGATGAGCGGGATGAGCGGGATCAGTCATGTGTTGAGCCGAGGCGCGCGCGACGAGATGAGGACGCCGACGGCGAGCGAGCATGCGGCGGGGAGGCGGAAGGCGCGGTCGAGGTCGCGGGGGCGGTACGTCGAGGAAGCACCGCCGGTGCAACCAAGGGCATTTGCGGTGTGGGGTCAAGACGAGAGCGACAGCAACGCAAGCGATAGCGACACATAGTTGCGAGTCGCCCGGTGGGGATTGCGTGTTGGGGATAAGGTGTGAGAAACAACGACGAAGGTGGATCAGACACTGAGCGGAGCATGAGAGGCGATGAGGGTGGGGTGAGAGAGATGGGAGAGGGGGTTGGAGGGGGGTTCCTGCTGTGCTGCTGGTGAGCTAGATCTGTTGCGCCATGATACGCATTTCTCTGCTTTCGGAACATTTTCCCTGACATGCGGCAGGGAATCTTGTCGAAAAGGCTTCCCTGCTGCCCGTGCCCTATTAGATTTATCGTCGTTCGCTGTATATTTTTGCTCTAGCTCGCTTGCGCTCGATGACCGGTCACTTGCTCATACAACATATACACAATACACACAATACACAACCGGCAATTGTATTTCTTTTCAAGGATGTCTTGGGAATGGTCCGGCGTTCTTTGGCGTCATAGGCATGGGGGCCGAACGTCAACGCCGTGCGCTCGGTCCTTCCCCGACCAGCGCCCAGCGCCCACAGGGCGCCGTCACGACGTAGAGCGTCATGTGCGCTCGCGATTTTAAGAACACATGTTGTTGCGCGCGCACGTCAAGGTGGAGAGAGCAGATCGATACCCGCGTTATCCGAACGATCGCGGCGGCGGACTCGTCGCGCAGCCCCGGCCATGGCGTAAGTGGCAAGTGCGCATCCCTGAGCACACGCCACCTGTGCCCGTCCCCTCTGCCACGTTCCGAATAACACGTACGCCGCGCGGGCCTCGTGTCGGAAACCCGGATGTAACACACAAGGGGCGCGCGGGCGGCCTGTGACCGCCACCCTCGCAAGGGACTCGCAAGGGTGCATGGAGTCCTGAGGATGCAGGGGTGCGGCACGGGAGTTTGGCCTCGCCTCGCGTCGAAGCAAGGCATGGGCCGCTGCAGTCAGCTGAAGGCCCGAAGGATCACTGAGGACGAGGGGCGCGGTCGCGTTGATTGGAGGCAGGTGATAAGGTTCTGCTTTGAGCCTCGGGAGAACGCAGTCGACCGCGTGGTGGTCTGGGGACGCAGTGCCTTTTACTGGCCAAGGTCAGAGAAGCGAGCTCGCTATTTCATTAGCCATCACTTGAATATCGCACGGGAAGGCTTCAAATACGTATGCGAAGACCAGAAGGGCTGATACTTGTCCGCGCGCAGTTGTAGATACTTTGTCATGGCCACCACAGGATTGCGAACGCTGTAGGAGATACGAAACAAATATAGTTTGATGACTGTGACAACTCCTTCGACTTCGAAGGCGGTTGAGGTCATGGTGCAGGGTGCTGCCAAAAGAAAAAGGAAAAACAAATTTTTACACGTCACAGCGGGCAGACAGTCTTTCAGAAAAAAAGGGTGTTACGCAGCACAAACCTCTCGAGCTTCCTATAATCCGGCCGGTCCTTCGCGACCGCCCATAGCCAAGTATCCAAGTCGGGAAGAGTAATTTCTCTGAGCCACCCCAAGCCCCGATCCTCCAGCTCTGCCGCGTCCATCGAGTGTGCGTATTCGACGATCAGCTCGCAGGCATCGATCGCCGCCGCGCGCAAAATGTATGCTTGTTCCGCCGTAAGCACGGGCCCCTCTTTCGGCACCTCTTTTCCGCTGTTCACAGCCTTTCCCGGTGCTGTCTCCGGCGACGCCGCGAGGAGCTTCTCCAGGCTCTCTTCTGATCCTGCATTAGGAAAAAGAGAGGAGAGGGATGGAGCCGCGGTGGAAAGATCAATTACCCCTAGATGTATGAGGATCGAGGGAAGTACGTTGTCTGTGAAAACCGGGATAGATGACGTGCGAGGAACGGGGAAAGGTGGGAGAGATGCCCGAAGCGGATGGCGATACCGTTGACGAGGAAAAGAGCTTTTTTAAGCAATAGATCGCTGCAAGGACGCAAACCGCTCAGCAGGTTCTCGTGCACAAGGAATGCTGCCAACGCACGCTGGCCATCGATAATTCCCATGTCCTGGAAGCCTGGAATGCCCCTGACAAGCTGAAACAAACGAGAGCATTGTTAGAATAGAACCAAGTCGACAACGATGCGACAAATACCCGCTCCACAATGACATCCACCGCCGCTTCATCTCCGTTGGCTTTCCCGACTCTCTCGCTTCTTTCAAGCCTCCGCAACGAAGCTGCCCAAGTCTCTATACCGATTGTTGACGAGGAAAGCTCCTGTCTCGTTGAGGAGCTTTCTCAACAGCTGAACCAATTCCCATCCAGGTCCTCCGACCTCACCCACGGTTATTGCGGGCATGCTCTCGTGCGGTTTCTCAACATGGATGTTCACGCCCAACAGCTCTGCTATCTTTGTGTCGCCGATGTCCCTCATTCCACGGCGCTAAGGAGATCTCCCTCATCGTCGGCAGATGAAGATAGATAAAGACCAAAGACGAATGCGCGGATCGAGTCCCATGCACCGCGTCCCGTCTGTTGGTGCAAGGGAACACGATAACCCGATGCGATATTCAACAGCGATAATATTGCTAGAAGATTCAATTCGGCGAGCGGCGAGGGAAAGTTGAGAGGCAAAGCAAGGCCATGTGAGGTCGATGCGATACGATGATAGGTCGTCGTGAATGCCGAAGAAACGAGTAGGCGCCTGATACTCGACGGCTTGATCTATATCCAAAATATGGTGTGTGAGTCTCCCAATGCATCGTGTCTTCGGATGATAAACAGGGGAAACGAAGGGGCCTCAGCGCTAATGACCACGACCGTCTGACGAGGAAGAAGGTCGGAAAGACTTGAGGCCGACGGGAACGACCACAAGACCAATTCTACAGTAAGACGCGATAAAGCAACCGCACAAACGAGCGCCCATATGCCGACGACCTTCAACCTACCGTTACCGGGAAGTCGGCAGGTCCAGATTCCACCGCTCAGAATCTATGATTTAAGTAGGAAGGACCCTTTGTCTAAAGAGCCAAAAGGGTCTACAAATTTCTAGAAAATTCGCCTGAGGTCTACCCTGTAATCTGATGAGAGCATCGGCTCAAGAATGGTGATTTTGTAACCTTGGGTACGCATACCCAAGGAACTTTCGACAAGACTTTATATATAACTTACCGTAATATTCGCTACTTGACGCACAGACCGGGAGGACTCGCGGATTGACTTGATAAAGCTTCCCGATGATGGGAGTGGAGGAACGAGCGACGCCATCTCGTAATTCTAGCAATGGTAGCGGTCAGTGATGTAGTAGTCGATCAGGGATTCAGGTCAGAGTATGCGTCGGGCACTTTGGATCCGATAATCTAAGGAGAGGACATTGTTACTATATAAAGAGTGCGTGAGATGGCAATAGTCCGATTGGATCCACCTACATGTTTCGTTGACTGACTTGGGTCGAGTGGACGTTCGACGCAGGAACTTGGAAGAAGAAGGGACAACGGTCGTGCGAGATCGTGACTCGATGGACCTGATTACTATCATAAATAACGCAAGACGAAACACAGTTTTAGTAGGGGTGATGAAGAGAATCAGACTGTTTGCAATGGGACCTCAGGCCTCAACACAAGAGGACGCGATATTGTAGTGATGGTGCCTCCAGGTTTTCGCAAAATCAGAATGAGCGGGATCAAGTCGCTTGAAATTTCCAAGGGTATATCGCTGTCTACTTACTTAACTTAACTATTAGTTAGATAATTAATAATATTAGTTTAGATCAACTTATCTGCACCCAAACTTCTTCCCACTCCGACCACACTTCCAAGATGTACCGACTGCTCTCCAACATTCGTAGTCCCGCTCTGCGGTGCTCAAAGCAGCTTCAATGGCGAGGGTACACAGCTTCCGCATTAGATAGTGAGTTTACACCTCAACTGTGCATGTGATGTTTGGCCTATTTTGTGTGTTGATACTCAAAGCCAGCTGATATTCGCACCCGTCTTTTGACCGGCTTGAAGACTTCCATGAAAGTAGGGTTTGATGCCATATATTTGGAACTTTCTGTGATGAATCATACTTTTGACAGAGCAAGGACACCTTTGCCTCGACCACGATACGTGTACGTTGGCTCTCGATCGCACGTGTACCAAAGGTCTAATATATCCTATAGTCAATTCTTTCAGAGGTCTACTCGGCAGACAAGGCCTCACCCGATTCAAAAATACCCTCCGCCTCTATCGTCTCGATTATTAGAAAGGCCACTAACCGCCGTGTATGCTGCCAGTGACGTGACATGGATGAATGGCTGATTGTTTGGTAACCATTATTACAGATCGACTCCGCTGTCCAGTTTACCCAAGCGCAACGTCCGGACCTGGCTGAGAAGGAACAATATGAGGCTGATTTCCTGTCGACTTTTCTCCCGCCCCTACTTCCTGAGTCTGACATAGATCATATTCTGGGAGAGGTCATTTCCGAGCAAACCGCTGATGCTCAGGGTCATCCTGGCAAATTGCTAGGAAAGGTTGTCAAGGCATTCTATTCCAAGTCGACAAGTCCAACGTGGACCCTAATCTGGTAAAGCGGAGGGCAGAGGCTTTGCTATCTAAATGATGATGCTGCATCCCCGTTGTTCAATCAAGTGCTAGGCGGGTTATCTTCTTCACAACCGCGTTACCCTCGTTCTGCACGAACGTCATGCATGCATCGCCTATTGGTTTTATCCGCCCAATTGCTTTTACATCGTGAATTTCCTGGCGCCTACAGCATGACGTCGGACTTGACGTGGCAGTAGAAGGAATGGCAGAATCAGAAAACCAGCCAATTGACATCCACTGAATCCGTAGAGCAGATTCCTTTCATGCGCAGAAGCCGTCAGCATTACAATGTTATAAGTAAGTTCACAGCCGCGTGCCATTCTGGGGCACTTCGACATTTTTTTGACGTGTCCAACATGGGGAGCATTCGGGGTGACTTACCGGTACCTTCCATCAGATTCAATTTGGACATTTATCGAAGCAAGAGTTCGTTACAGTCGATGACAGCGTCCCAGGTAGTATGTATAAATAGCTTGGTACATGACGGAGAATGAACGGAAAGATTTGCAACAAAACGAGACAGATAGACAAAAACTAACGTGACAAAACATAACCTTCATTCCACAATTTTTACGCCTACAAAATTAACGTCTACAGATTAGGCTACGGAAGGCATATCGACCGAGTCCGAACCGACTGATGCGTCTCGTACCGCATCGTCCGAGACTCTGACACCATGAGCCGCATCGTCATCTCTCGTTGTTCTGGACAACGGCTCGGATGCAGCCGATGAGGCTGAAGAACCCGAGCTTCCGCTGCTAGAGGCCTGCCTGTTCGAAGATGCAAAGCTCACACCTGTGCCCTGAGCAGGCACAGGAGGTAAAACACTCCTCACTCTCGTTAGTTCCTCGATACAACGATAAACGGCTCCCGAAACGCCCTCTAATATTCTTAGCCTCTCGTCGATAGCGTCTCGGGTAAGTCTGTCCAAACGAGTCAGCTGGTCCTCTGTCAAGGTTGGAGGCAGCGTCGACATCGAGGGACGATCAGCAGGCGCAGTGTCCTGGTCCCGGCTTCGAGAGTCATTCTGTTGTTGGTAGGAAGGGGGTGGAGTAGGACGGAGCGAACTTGGAAGAATTGGACGCCCTGCTGTGTTGTGATGATGCCACGATAGCCCATGGTTCGTCTCAATCATCGGTGGTGGGGGCACATAATGGGGTTGAGTGAGGGAATACACAGGAATCAAAGATGGAACGCCATTAGGTAGTCCTGCTGGTCCGTCCGGTGTTGAAATCGCCTGTGTTGAGCTTGGCTCGGCAGGAGACTCGGGGTGTGTACTACGATTTGAGTCAAAAGGCTCGTGGCGTGAACGAGCAGAAGGCTCCTGGGAAACCCTTGTTTGATTCGTGAACGAACTAGAATTCTCTATCCTTCGCAAGGCGGCAAGAGCAGCCGCATCTCTCGGTGCAGACGAACGGCTCTCTGTAGAAGACTCGCCGGTGGGATGAGTTGCAAGCCCAGACGAAGATGAAGGCTGTTCAGATGGCGAGGGAGCTGTGGACGCATGGCCGTCCGTAGAGGTGGTGGGTGGGGGTGGGGTGTTGTCAGGTGTATTGTGTTCCTGTGGGACCGGTGCCGGCCATCTGTCATCAATACCCCAAGGATGCCACTGTCCACCAGGTCCATAGAAGCCCTGAAACATCGGGGGTGGATGGAGTTGGTGTGGAGCCTGAGGATATGCATAGCCTTGTGGAGGAGGGGGTGCAGGCCCCCAGCCGAAATTTTCACCACCATGCTGTGCAAGTTGCTGGTATTGAACTGGAATATACTGAGGAGGTCGAGGAGGTTGAGGTTGCGGGATTCCCAGTAGTCCCCGCAGTAGATTGCCAAACGGTAAAGGAGGACCGCGCTGGCCAACTGGCGGCCTAGCATTGCCAGGGACGCCAGCTGGTTGGGGCACGGCGCCCCGAGCGGCGCCTCGCCGGCCGACTCTCCCAGATGACGTCTGGCCGTCTGTACCTAGGACTGCACGGCGACTAAACACAGACCGTCAGGTTTCATAGTCAAGAGAAATCGATGGTCGAGACCTACCATGTGGGACAACTTTGCTGCCGTTCAAGCCACGAACGAAGACAGTGGAAATGAAAAATGTGTCCACAAGGGAGTTTCTTCGGCGTAATGTTTGGGCCGTCTCGAGGTGTATCAGATGAATCAGGAGGATCTCGATGCTCGTCATCCCTGAGAGTATCACGCACTATCATCTCTTCACGACAGATGATACAAGTTCGGTCGCTCATCTCTGCCATCTCCGCTTCGGTTGCATTGGGGTAACGCTCGTCCATATTTCGAGTTGCGTTGTGGTACCGGATGAGCGTACGAAGGCGGGTGATGAAAGACCGAGCTGTAACATATATATCACGAACGACATTCAAAGGCATCCCATAGAACGTGAGAATGAAAGTGAAGAATGTCAGGTACGTCGTCAACTTGAGGAAGTCTGTAGGGTGAGCAAGGTGAATTCATATAAGCCGGCGGTCGCAGAAAAACGCTCACCTGTCATTAAATCAACGTAGAAGACCCACATGCTTTTGTTCTCCCATGGAGGGGCATTTTCGCCACCACGGTATGCAGCACGACGAAACTCCAAGATAGACAACGCATATTTCGCCATTGCATTCAAAGCGCTTGCCATGAGAATGGCATACTCCAAACGGAAGATATTTAGAAAAAAGATTGTATTCTTGGTTTTCATGTTGCTCACCTCGCTTGCAAACAGCACCATTGCTCCCACACCATTAGCCATAATGCTCTCCACAGCAAATCCGAGCATGACGAAGTTGGTGATCCACAGAATGACAAAAAGGCTGTTGATCCTGACATGGAAGAGCGCAGGTGGTCCTGGATATGGCATTTGATCCATCTACACATATGTGAACCTAGAGCTTGAATAAAGACTGACGTTCGCACATACCCATTCTACTCGATCAGCCATGAGCCAGTGAAATGACTTGACGAAGAGAAGGAAGCCAAACATGATAGCAAAAGGAATGTCGAACTCATCTCGAAAGATGGTGAAAGCGAGCAGTGACTCCGTAACGAAGAACCACATCCTGTCGTAGAGTCGCTGGTGCCGAAGGGAGGGCGTAAAGAGATGCATTGCGTCGTGGGGTTCAGACACTCACCTCCACTTCCAATGGTCTCAGCGAGCCAAAGAATATCTGCTGTACAATCCTCCCTATGACCAAAGCGACAAGGAGACTGAAGTTCGCTAGCACCTTAAGTGTTGTAGCACCGACGTCATTCTGGTGATACATCTGGAAAAGCTGAAGAACGCACGAGTATGCTTCTGCTGCTCTTCGACAAGTAGACAGTGACGGAATAGAAATTACTGTGAATCTGCAGAGCATTGGCAATCACAACGGAAATCGCAACTGTCGAGGACAAGGTGTACAAAAGAACCCGGTGAAATACCAGTGTTCCGGCTAAAGACTGCAGGCGAGGGCGGAGAAGATCCATCATGGACATGACTGCTATCGGACAGTGGCCCGTAGGTTGTGGCCCTCTCAGAGCGTCGTCGATTCAAATGGCTCGAGCAGCGAGCAAGCGATGGTGGTGGCCACAGCGCATTGGGAGACACGACAGCAGTCGACGTGGCTGACGGAATAACACGTGGGGCTAATAGTCGGTCGCTTCTGTAGCCCTGCACTCTCAACAGATCGCAGAAAAAACTTCAAAAATACGCTCTTATGCTGGACGTCATGCAGCAAAGTCTCTCTCCGATTCCGTTCACATCGGTCGTTGCGAGATGAGTTTCTAATCGCAGTACAGGATATGCGCGGCTGGCTGTCACAGCGTCCTCAAACGTTGTTTTCCAGAAATTTCACAAGCGCCTAGTAGGAGAAGAGCGCTGACACTTCGCTGCAACGCACGTATGCCGTTTTTTTTACTGTTTTTCCGACGCCTCCCAACATTCAACGTCGACCCTTCCGGTACGTGGATCAGGTTCACAGCACAGTTGCGATCTGGTGCGATCTGTAACGATACCCACGCAATAGACGCCCAGAGCGTGTAGCGCTCATCCGGATATCCGGATTTGGGCGCTCCAACAAGACTTAAGCGCCTGTGACGAGACCCCAAGCACAGAGCGATTTCTCGTATGTCCTCCTCTGTCACACATTGCCACACTCGAACCTCATTTGATGCCTTGCCGTGCATTCTCAGATTCAAATCCCTATAAATTTGGCCTTGGCCGTCCGTCCACTCCGTTCCCATCCCTCTTCTACGCTAGTCGCAAGTCGTCATGTCCGACTTACGCCAACGCTCTCCGTCGTTCGGGAAAGCCGACTTGAAGAACGAGCGCAATGGTTATACTACGAGCCCGACCATATCGCCTACCAGCGGAAGGCTTTTCACTCGAATTCTCTATGCTGTCTCCGCAGGAGCTGCTCTCTTCTACATTTCATTCCTTAACACCCGAGGGATCGATTTATCACACACCTATGCGCTGTGTTCAAAGGATGGCCCTAACATCTACACCGTCGATCCTGCCAAGCCGCAAGTGGAATGTATCACCATCCAAGGCTCCGAAATATTGAGCACTGGCTCGTTCGGTGAGTTACAAGGTTCCCTGAGTACATGGAAGCGTAGTTGTAACGTGAAATTCAAGAGGAGATACAGAGAGATTGGGCTGCATTCACTGCAACTACCCAACAGCGCGCCGGAGTATTCATTTCCCAGCCACACCTTCAGACACGCTTCATCAAGCCGGGATCAATCGTCGTACCAGGCCTGAGCGGTAGGAACTGTCTTCTCGACCCGATGAAGTTGTGTCTGATTCAAAATCATAGATTCGCATGCTCACATGCTCGAGTATGGTGCCAGTCTTCAAATTCCGCTTGAAAGTGCGAAAACGGAAATAGGTGAGTAAATCCCGATTCCAGTCGTCGGATACAGTCATCAAATTGTATCTCCTCAGCCGCAGTCGCTTCCGTACGCCAGTATATACTTACCGACTCGGATATACAAAACAACAAGGATAAATTTGTCGAAGGATGGGGCTGGGACCATACTAGGTGGCCTGGTCAGGAATTTCCGACTGCAGTACGTACATTCTTTGTACCCCCCCCTCGGGATCGGCTTGAACTTTCTAATAGGCTACTCTGGATGCGGATCCTGTCGTTCGAGAACGTAATGTTGTCTTACAGAGCAAGGATGGCCATGCCATTTGGGTCAACTCCAAGGTACTCGATGCCATATCTCCTCTCCCCGATTCCGTTGAAGGGGGTGTCATCGTACGGGATGCTGCTGGCAATCCGACAGGTAGCTATAAGCATTGAACACTGAGTCGCAGTTTATTGACAATGAATAACTAGGATGTTTGCTCGACAATGCACAATATTTGGTCCCTGTCCCTCCTCCTACTCAACGAGATCTTGAGAAGCGTTTCAACAGTGTTGTCCATTACGCCGTGTCACATGGTTTAACATCTGTCCACGACGCTGGCTTTGACCCAAAGTCTTTGGAGTTCTTCAAAAAGTTGGTGGTTGCTGCGATCTATCATTCGGCCGTGTTTGACCATGATTTTCAGTCTCGCAGCGGCAGGGAAATTATCAGTATGTCCATACCGTAGTTTCGCGGTCTCAATGAACTTATAACTCCTTCCAGCTTCGTATCTATGGAATGACTTACTTCAACGAATCGGCCGAGTACTGGGGGGATAAGGTAAAACCTATTATTGGAGCCGCCAACGGTCGTTTCACCGCGCGAAGCGTCAAGATCTTCGCAGATGGTGTGTAATCGTTTACGACGTCAAGTTTGTGTGGATGTTCACGTCTTCCACAGGCGCGCTAAGGTCCGGTGGTTCGGCAGTAAGTTCATTTACTCCCCTCCGTCGAGTCAATAATTGATCTCATTTAACAGCTGTTCGAACCTTACACCGATAACCCAGAAACAAGGGGATTCATGCGAATCGAGCCAGAGGTTATGAATTCATTCATCCCGCGCTTCTTGAAAGACGGTTGGCAAGTAGTGCGTTTCATGCTTCTTTTGCGTCCATACATCCCCCCTTATCGATTGTTTCAGAATGTCCATGCTATCGGAGACAGAGCGAACGCACTTGTGTTGGATGTATTTGAATCTGCCCTGAAAGGCATGGATGTGGCTGCCTTGAGGCCTCGAATTGAACATGCCCAAATGATTCGGCACGTCGATATGGCTCGGATGGCGCGACTGAATGGTATGCAATTCCGTCTGCTTTCACTCCTCGTCTGACCTCAACGCCCTAGTGATCGCAAGCATTCAACCTACTCATGCGTGAGTTGACTGTCATTTTTCAATCAAAATTGTTGACTAACATAACATCCTAGTCCGAGCGACATGTACTTCGCCGAAGATCGCTTGGTAATACGATCCTCTTTCTGCTTCCAACTCTCACATTCCTGAACTGGAGTCGTCTTAGGGTCCAGAACGTGTGAAACTGTTATACGCCTTCCGTTCCATTGTTGACTACGGCGCAAGAATTACTCTGGGCTCAGACGCTCCTGTCGAAACTTTGAACCCTATGAACGGGTTCTTTGCTGCGGTCACGAGACTGGCCCCAGATGGCACCTCTGTACACGGTCCGGACGGCTGGTAAGTTTGCGGACCACCGATGAACTTTGCGTGAGACCCTCAATCTTCAAATTAGGTTCCCTGAACAGCGTCTATCTCGTGAAGAAGCTCTAAAAGGCATGCTTTAACATGATCTGATATGCATGTTACCGTAGTGCTGACTTCCTAACTCTGATAAAGGAATGACGATCGACGCTGCATACGCGTCGTTTACAGAGTCCACTTTGGGCTCCCTCACTCCAGGCAAGCGCGCCGATTATGCGGTGCTGTCCAAGAACATTATGACTGTCCCCGCAATGGAAATCCTCGATACCGAGGT
Source organism: Heterobasidion occidentale (assembly GCA_039111635.1). Taxonomy (NCBI): domain Eukaryota; kingdom Fungi; phylum Basidiomycota; class Agaricomycetes; order Russulales; family Bondarzewiaceae; genus Heterobasidion; species Heterobasidion occidentale. The sequence continues at coordinate 1,414,048 of JBCAQO010000006.1, forward strand.
GCTCGTGACTGCTATCGACGGGCGGCCGGTGTACGGGGGGCTTGATTGTGGATGTATGAATGAAATGATTCTTTCAGCTTCAGTGCTTATATTCGGCCGTTGAAGAGTGGTTTCTACCGCTGTTGGAAGCCCTGTTTATCGATCGAAGAAGCAACTGCGTCATCGTTGTCTTATGAAGATCTTCTGTGGTCTATATACCCTGTCTTTTTAGTTTTCTCCGTCCGGTCTCTGGGTTGCACAAAACTTTATCGCAGACGTGTCAGAGAAATGATTGGGTGCTTGTATGTCGGTACGCAAGAAACAATGACTGCCTCAAGTACCGGCCGAAAAACAATCTCTTCATGCCACTGTCGTCTCCTTTCTGGATTGTCTTCTCGTTGACTACTACTTGTGTAGTCCTTTGATAGAAATTACATCTATAGCACGTGACGCGAATGGGGAGAGTCGGACGCGTCGCGACGCGTCGCCGCCTCAAGTTTATTCTCCCACCTCTGTTTCGCTAGCAATGTCGTCTTTCCAGATGCCAGCCCATACCTCTGCTGTCTCCTTGAAGCGAAAGTCCGATGTCGAATACAGCAGTCGGAAACGACAAATCGTCGATGCTGAGGGCCCACGCGTAAACACTGAAGTAGGGGAGAGATATTGGATGGTACAATGGTAGGTGTGATAGAAATGCCACTTATTATGACTGCCTTGAGCGTCTCATTTACATATAGGAGAGCTCCACAGTCTAAGAAGCACAAGACATGGCAGGGCGACGGCATCCTGGTTGTGAATGGACCAAGGGCTACTCTTCTTGACCAGGATGGCAAGCTGTATGTACAAAATCTCTCTCGTCACCTCAAATCTAGACTCAAAGTCTTCTATGAAGGCTCACAACAGGAAAAACGGGCTCACAGACGATTTCGGAGGACGCTGAGGTGCATATAGGCAACAAAGAACTCCAAATTGACCGCGTCATTTCTCGGTCGGAATACATGTCTGGGGAATGCTTTGGGCGCAACGCTATAAATGCCTCTGAAGGGCCATCGACAACGAACCTCGGCACATTTGCGAAGAAATTTGTCCCTCTCAAGCCTGTCGTCATGAACGCGTCCAGAGCGATTGCCACAAGGCCAGGCTCCAAAAAGAAGGGTATAGATTTGGAACCTGTGAACCTTATGTCCGGCACTCAGCATTCCCCAGCGAGCGGTCCATCACAAGAGAAAGTTCCGGAACAAAGCTGGACTGCCAACTGGTACATCTTATTAATATATCCCCGTTGACGCAACTGACTTTCCATCAGGAGAAAGCCTCAACAGAAGAAACACAAGACTTGGGAGGGAGATGCCTACGTGGTCTTTCGAGAGGGAAAGCTGACCCTGATCTCTGAGATTGGTAAAGTGTAAGATGTTCAAGATATCAAGTGTAACTCCATTCAGGAACTGATATGTCGATTCAGCCTTGGGACAAAGTCGTGGGAAGGCCTACGGCTATACTCTGGTCATATCGTGTACATCGGTGGCCGAGAAATACAGCTGGATGCGCAAATTCCATCACACAGACTACCTACGATCACAGGAACGTCACCGGAAATGGAGAATGAATGGGATATCGAGCCTGCCGAGTCCCTTAGCGCCGATATAGTGTCACCCTTCCTTGTGCAGGCGCGCGCCTCAATCCCGCAGTCGCCCATAAAGAATTCCAGCTCTTCAATCAAGCAATTCATTCCGCCAACGTCGTTCTATGGAAAGCCTTCGCCAAAGCTGAGGGCGAAAGGACCATTGTGAGCATCTGATCCGTTGAAGGACCATGGCTAATACTTTTAACAAGGCATGACCCTGAAATGGAGGGCGCAGTTATCATGAAGGCGCCTACTCCAGAACACATCGCACGCAATAATAAAAAGTGAGCTTCTAAACATCATTTCCTTTTTTATTCAAAAAATATTGTCGATCGTTTAGAAACCTGCCGGTGGTTCCCGTTGTGATAGACCCTATTCTTGCCCGCCGACTCAGGCCTCATCAAGTAGAAGGTTCGTTTCACAGTGGCTCATCAGCAGATATGTGTTCTATCTTTCCTGTGTTGATCAGGTGTCAAATTCATGTATGAGTGCGTCATGGGACTTCGGGAGCATGATGGTCAAGGATGCATCCTGGCTGATGAGATGTATGCAGTTATGTTGCATATTTTTGAAATTGTCTAACTTTTATGTTTATTACCCGTGTAGGGGCATGGGGAAAACCCTTCAGGTGGAATTGACTGAATCACAACCCGTGAAATCACTGATGTCATTCTTAGACGATCTCTCTGGTCTGGACCTTACTCAGTATGTTGTGACTGAGATTCTTTCCGGCTTTGGCTCCGAAACTCATCTAGTTCTAGGGCAAAATCCGTATGCTGGGGCTGGTCCCATAGTTGGAAAGGTCCTGATAGTGTGCCCTGTCACGTTGATTACTGTGCGTGTAGACTCGGCTCTTGCAGCCAGATTCTCATTTGTCTCCCGTGGCAGAACTGGAAAAATGAGTTTCATAAGTGGTAGGTCTGCTATTGTTGTGAGTGATCGCTTCGCTGACTGAATTTAGGTTGGGAAGAGATAGAGTGGGGATCTTTACTGGTGACAAGAATAAATCAACAATCAAGCAATTTATCAATTCGTACGAGTTCGATCGCTAGTGTACATCCAATGTCTGACGACTTTATAGGAAGATCCACCACGTTTTGATCATAGGTTACGAGCGTCTGAGGAGCGTTATGTGCGCACTTTATTGTCACATCCACACTCGTCGTGATATTGATCAATCGAACTCAGTGCTGAGTTGGCTTATTGCATGTAAGATATCAAGACAATAAGACAATAAACTGCACACTCACACTGGACTACAGGCCGCCCATTGGCCTGATAATTGCAGATGAAGGTACGCTCTTATCTAAATGTTGGATATCAAGTAATCACGGTCTCGCAGGACATAGGCTCAAATCGGCGAACAACAAAACGTCCACTATGTTTGAAGCGTTGAAGACGCCGAGGCGTATCATTCTGTCCGGTACCCCAATTCAGAATGACCTCAGCGAATTCCATGCTATGGTAAGAACCATGTCCATAAACATTGACAACGTATTGAGTATCATCTAGGCCGATTTCTGCAATCCCGGTTTACTAGGTAAGTGTCGGAATGAATCCGGACATGTTGTCCTTACGCACGATCACAGATGATTACAACAAATTCCGCCGTATTTATGAGACGCCTATCCTCCGCAGTCGCGCACCAGGCTGTTCCGCCAAAGAAGCTGAAATCGGCGAAAGCCGATCGGCCCAGGTAGGAGATTCCTGAGATGTTTTCTTCAGAAAATTGACCGCGGGAATTAGTTACAAGCCATTTCACGCAGTTTCGTTCTTAGGAGAGATGCCACTATCTTGAAAAACTACCTACCCCCAAAGAGCTAGTATCTCTTTGATCTCTGTATGCGTCACGCTGACGTATGACTGTGCTCTAGATGAATATGTTGTCTTCGTGACGCCTACTGCTCTTCAGTTATCAATATTCTCCAAGATCCTGAACCCTGACAAACTCGACAATATCATTCAAGACTCGACCGCCGAATCTCTGGCCTTGATCAATATGCTAACGAAGATTAGCAACAGCCCAATTCTCCTGAAAGCGGTCGCAGATAAAGCGAAATCCAAGGTCAACCATGGTGAAGATAATGTCGCCAAAACCACTGTTGTCCAGGAGGCTGTAAAGCTACTTCCAGAGGGGGCTCGGGTTGAGGATGTGTCATTGAGCGGTCAGAATTCTAAGCATTATTGATATCGCACGTGTCTGACTGTGACTTCCAGGCAAACTTGCTGCATTAGCCAACCTTCTGCGGACTATTCGCAAGGTATGTAAGGCCGGTTGTATTAGATTGTGGCGTGCCATGATAGCCTGAATTCACACAGAACGGACGAAAAGTGCATCATAGTCTCACATTACACTTCAACACTCAATATCATAGAAGCTTTCTGCAAGAAGAAATCCTACACCTACCTCCGGCTCGATGGGTATGTTCGCGATCAATGAAGCCTGACGTAATGCTGAACAAGGCTACAAAAGTCAGACACCAGCACCGAAACGCCAAGAATATGTCAACACCTTCAATAAAACGGTTCAAGAACGCTGTTGTGAGTTGTTTTCCTCGGTTGTGGGAGGATCATCTGACCTTTTTGGTTCTATTTGCTCTTCATATAAAGTCATTTTCCTCTTAAGCTCCAAAGCTGGCGGTGTCGGATTAAATCTAATAGGCGCATCGAGATTATGTCTTATTGACTCTGACTGGAATCCCAGGTAGGATCCTTACATGTTTCGTCAATCAGGATCTGACTATCATACCTCTAAGCCATGACCTTCAGTCTATGGCCCGAATTCATCGGTATGTACTTCTCGCAACGTCATCATGCGGTGACGGCGGTTGACTAGTTCCCGAAGCGATGGCCAAAAGCGCGAGGTTTTCATTTACCGCTTTTTAACTGCTGGTACTATCGATGGTGTGCCCTTTTCGCGTTCTGTTCTAAAGGTCATGGAGCGACCTAATTCCTGTTCAGAAAGATATATCAGCGTCAAGTGACAAAGCTGGGACTTAGCAGCAGTAAGTCCAGCCCTCAATTGCTGTACCCTGTGTTCCGAAGTTGACGTTGACGAACAAAATCAGCACTTATTGGAAATGTAAATCTTTCTCGGTAGCCATTTTTCGGAGAAACCTTATTCGATATTATCCAGGGAAAATCGGAATCTAAATCGGACTCGTTCACTTCGAAAGAGGTGAGTTTCTGAACGGAGAAAGCGGCGTTACGAGTCTGATGCAAGTTTTATTCATTCTTACCAGCTCAGAGATATTTTCACGATTCATCCTCACACAACTTGCCACACTCATGACCTGTTGGAGTGCACCTGCGATCGTGGCGATGTATCTGCTGGAGATATAGACCCTACGACCTTTGACATCATTGTAGACGATGGTGTCAATATGACCGCTGGGTTCACCGCCGCGTCCAATATCAAGGTAGATAAGATAGATAGAGCGGTGAGTGCCAGCCATATCTGATATGGCGGTATATGCTGAACACTGCTTCAGTACATGAAGAAGAAAAAGACAGATTTAGCGGCGCTTGGAGAATGGAAGCATATCAACTGCCTTCAGGCGGGTGCACGCGACAACATCAAAGACGAGATACTACGTCGACTGGTGTATGTTCCGGAGCCCAAACAAAACAAAGCTCCCATACCTCAGACAAACGACTCCAAGACTAGAATCGATTCTCTTCTCGAGGCCATAGATCTGGAGAATGTCACAGGCGCTGATATGAACCTTGCACTCACAGTTGATGACGTTCCAGGAGGTACACTTTCTTTCTTGTTTGAGAAAGGTTCTATTACATCGATGGATGATGACGAGTCGGATAGAGATGACTCTCAGTGATTAGCAGAGACAGAACATATCTTAACCAAGTACTCCTCTGCTCTCCGAGCCTGTATTCCACGATCGCAGACGATATACCTCTGTACGGACCATACAGTTCTACACATACTTTATAATGTAATCTTGATGGAAGTTGGTCAACGATTAGGCTGCGTGTCCAGCTGTTAAGACGCGATGAGGACGAGCACTGGACAAACGCGTCGAGTCACTTATCCGTGATGTGTGACCCTTCGCGTATATTGATCGATTGATCCGAGTCTCCGGGCTTGACTCGAGCGCAGTTGCGCTACGTTGTGGCCTCTGTGAAAAAAAAACATGCTATTGACGACAATTAATCTTCAACCTCATCTCTGAATGGATTATCATGGGTGTCCACGGTCTTTGGGATGTAAGTTTGGATATCCTCTATGCACTTTCAGGAGTCATCTGACTCGCCGTTTTAGATCGTTCACAAAGCAGGCCAATCGACGGCTCTCACCCATCTCGCCGTCAACGGCTTCGAATTCAACAAGTCCGGAAAGCGTGCTTATCGCATCGGTATCGACGCTAGCATATGGTATACCCATGCTTCCTTCAGCAAAGGAGGCGAAAATCCAGAGCTTCGACTTCTCTTCTACCGACTTCGGTCGCTAGCCCAATTGCCGTTCCTGCCGCTTTTTGTTTTTGATGGTCGTGAAAGGCCTAAAGTCAAGAGAGGGAGTAGAATGGGGAAGGCAGGGTCCCACCACCTCACAGCGGGCTTCAAGAAGTTGTTGGACCTGTTTGGGATGGAATGGCGAGTGGTAAGTACGAGCATGCTTTTTTTGTGATCATCATTTCAACACCTCATTTATCTATAGGCTGTAGGTGAGGCAGAAGCAGAGCTATTGTCACCTGAATCAATTGGGCATCATTGACGCTATCATGACGGATGATGTTGATGCCCTGGTATTCGGGGCTGTGACGATTATCAAGAAGTGGGTTGCTTAGATGTTAGCCTCGAGTCGCATGAACTGTGACTGAGCCTATATGATTTCAGCACGAGCTTGACCCTCACAGGTAATAAGTCCAAGCCAGCCCTAGACTCCAAAGGCAAGGCGAGTAAGCATCACGTTTGGCTATACACTGCCGATGCTGTTCGAAACCACCCCGAGGTCGCATTGACACGAGGAGGGCTGGTGTTGATTGCTCTTCTGTCGGGAGGTGACTATGACGGCGTGAGTCGCTTGGTCATCCTTTCATTGTTCAAACTAACGGAGGTCGATTTGAAATAGGGCGTTGATAAGTTTGGCCCAACCATAGCTCATGGTTTGGCGCGTTGTGGTTTTGGCGATCAATTGTGGATATTTTTGATCGTAGGACCAGAGAAGATATCCGGCCTCTTCTTGCTCGATGGCGGAATGACATACACGATGAGCTGCGTACCAACTCACGCGGCTTTCTTTCTCGGAAATCTTCTCTCTGTCGACTTCCCCCTGAATTCCCCAACATCGAAGTGGTGCGCAACTATGTTGCTCCTCTTACTAGTGCTCGAAATGGTGGCCAAGGAGGTGGAGCCATGCGGGATAATGGCGACCCTAGTCTTCCTCGGCTGGCAGCATTCTGTGAGGTCAACTTCGGGGAATGGGGGCACGAATCGGCCATCGTCAAGCGGTTTCGAGACCTCATATGGCCCTCGGCCATCATGCGGGTCCTCCGTCGTGCGGCTTTGGAGGCTGACGAAAAGCAAAAGCCAGACGTATTGAAACAGGCGTCCAGGATATCTTGATCCGAGGACTATTGAAGCCAACACGAGGCGAAGCAATTGGCACGCCCATGTCGTTAATCAAACGCGTTCTTGATACAGCAGACACCGACCGCATACGAGATGCCTTTGTCAACAGAGGTCGCCAATCAAACCATTCAGAAGAAGATAACAATGCGCTTAAAATGAAGATCGTTGGCTCTCGGCGTCACGTCTCCACCGATCATGTCCTAGAATATCGCGTCGAGCTGACGCCGTCTATCCTCGTCGCCTTGGTGCGTAAAGGGATTCAAGGCAAGCGATCCGAACCTACTGCTGACTCCGCTGTCGACGACGATCCTTTTGCTATCGGTTTTAGCGCGAGGTCTCAGAAGATGAATAGCCCGAAGAAACCTCCTCCTGACCCAGATAGCAGCCTATGTCTATGGATACCTGCATGCATCGTGCAACAAGCGCATCCCGGTTTAGTTGAAGACTTTGAGAGCTTAGGAGGGGCGGACAAACCCAAAGGAAAAGGAAAGGGGAAGGGGAAAGGCAAGGCAAAGGCGCAGGAGGCAGGATCGGACTATATCGATGAAACAGAAGACGATCTTAAAACCTCAGACATGCCTTTGCTTGCTGTCAGCCCGTCAAGGCCACAAGTTGCGACACGACACATATGTCCCAGTTCTCAAGCAGTCCGGTCCTCCAGCCGCAATAGGGATGCATCCCTACCCGCTCTTTGCCGATCTGATTTTTTGTTCTGGTTTCCGAATCCTGATGATCCTGACATGCTCATAATCGAAGAGGCTGTCTTGCTTCCTACTAAACCCAGAACTTCGCACGCTTCAAGTCTTTTGCCTCGCACTGTCCATTGCCCAGAAAATGTCTCCCGTTCAATCACCGCGCCCACGTTGTTGACCGAATCGGCACGTCCTCGTACTGGACGGAACAATCCTCAAGCGAAACCTACGACCCAACGGCATGCGTCTCAAACCAGACATACCCAGCAGCCCGATGATGCCGGATCTGAGCACTGTCAGGATTGGTCCGATAGTGAACACAATAGTCTCGACAAACCTACTTTCGATGCTGCGAAAGAGGCCTTCCATGACGCCCTGTTCAACTCCATCATGGGTCCAGCTGACGGCTCCCGTCCACTAGAGGCAAGGCCTCGAGCTAAAAGACCACGCATCCCACCCTCGAATCCCCTTTCATCTTCTAGGCACCCCTCTCCAACAAAGAAACGGAAGCTTACGCCTCCACTGGCTTCGTTCCCTGTACTTGAGCCCCTTTCCTTGTCTGTTACTTCATCCCCGAATTCTAGCAGAACAGCCCCTATTTTACCCAACGATGTCATCGAAATCTTTAGTGATTCCGAGGACAGGCATGCAATGGCTTCTCGGGGAAACCAATCTATACTTTCGTCCTCTCGACGCGATAGTAACCGATATCGTGTGGATCAGCCGGCCTCTTCCCAAGACAGCGGATTGTTCTCAGACGTGATGGAATTTATAGACCTCACGCTTTGAAGTTGTACGGTATCACAGGTTGCTCTAATCGTGCCTACCATTATTCTTGTTTTATAGTCAGGCATATATTTCGTTAATTCGTTCCTCAGGCATCACTTCAGTTAATTGAGTCGTCTAGGTCGCTATACGTGCTGTTAGACCCACCGATGGTAAGTTACACGCACACAATTTGGAAGCTTGACCCTTTTTATCCTCATAGGCCATGGCGCATTTCTTATCCCATTTCCTCGCCTGACATATTCCTTCATTCTTCGTGCACATATTCTTCTAGCTTCTAATTGTGACATACAATGACTTCAGAACTGAAGTTCTTGTGAGGTATTTGTAAGCTAGTGAGTATCACAGTCATGATTCGGTTTCTATTTGGTATTGACCACAATCACTGTATTAGCGAGGGCAGCTTCTGTGCGGGGATGCCTTCGATGCGAGGTCAGGGAAATTCCCTTTCGGCGGGCGTAACACGCCCAAGCGCTATCATAATGCGCTGTATGAGCAGGGCCGCATGCTCTTAATCTCCTTGGGGCTCACCTTGGCCCATAGTACAATCACTCTTGAAGTTCGAGTCTGCATAGCGCGAACACAATTGCCCCTTGAAGCAAGCAAAATTGCGATTGAGGCTGCTTAATTTCAAATTCCGCAGCGAATCAGCGACGAACGGAAGTATTTTGAAATTCAAGTCTCTATGTTCCTTCCCATCCCGCGCTTAAGTTCGTCAGCTCTGCAGCCTGTGTCGTTACACCCATATCTTACTACAGGCCAACACCATCGACATGATGCCTCGAAGGCGAACTGTTGGCAGCAGACATACTATCAGCGTCTACGACAACAAACTTGGTATGTCTTCAAAAGGTACGGTGAAGGACTGGTGAAGGCCAGGCAAGTGCTAATCAATATTTCCGCGAAGCGCTATGCTCTGAGCGTCTGGACACAACCCAAGCGCTTCCTTCTTGATACCTACGGAGACTCGGGGCTCAAAGAATCACATCGACTTGAGCTTTGTGAACCATATCATGTCATCAGCTGCGAGCTTGCTTCTTCACCAGTGAGTTACATTGTATTACACGACTGTATGACCACTCGGAGACAAACACGGACAGGTGCAATCATTGTCGCGCAGGGGCAAGGGACGAAAAGCCTGAACGCAGTAGGTGCCCTTAACCGCCGGGTCTTCGTTACGTTTAGACGAAGGATATTTGCAATACACTAGCCGGGGATGTAGTATGTAAATTTCTGTATTGGCATCTACATTTCTTTGACGCATAAATAGGCAGGGCTGCACTTGCAGTCTCAACAACATCCTTCAACTTTTCATATCATGGGTCTCACTTACAGCTCCTTGACTGCCTTTTCGATCGCTGTAGTTGCGGTCGCCGCACTTGCACTGCTCAGATCTCTTTTCAGACGTCGTCTGCTCAAGGATATCCAAGGCCCTCCATCCAATTCATTCTGGTTGGGCGCGTATCTTGTGCACTTGTTCATCGGTCTTTGTTCTGAGACGTTTCTTCGTAGGGCACGAGAAAGATTTGCGCTACCAGAATGAAGTCGGTGACCTCGACTTCCAATGGATGGGCCAGTACGGAACCGCGTGGCGTGTAAACGGTTGCATGGGTGTAGGAAACGTCTTGTTGTCTAAACGACGCCTCATCGCTGATGTTCTCGTAATACTGCAGGAAGATATCCTTATGTTGGTTGACCCTAAGGCTCTGCAACACATCTTGCAGGCCGCCGGTTACAATTATCCTAAGAGCGCCGAGGATCGCCAGTTCTTGAGGATGGTAACCGGAGAGGGCCTCGCGTGGGCGCACGGTGTGCACCCCCTTATCTTGTTTATCTCACTCACCCATGAACTACGGATTGCAGGTGAGGATCACAGTCGGCAGAGAAAGATTATGAATCCCGCGTTCTCTTCGACACAGTTGAAGACCTTCCTTCCCCTGTTTCATTTCCGAGCTTCGCAGGTATTTTTATACGTTCATCCTATATCTGCACAAGTCTCACGCTGTGTGGAAGTTGGTACAGAAGTGGGAGAACTTGATCGCGGGCGATGTGTCCAACGCGCCTGTCATCAATGTCGCAAGTTGGCTCTCGCGTATGACTCTTGATGTCATCGGGGAAGGCATGTTGCATTCTGTTGTCCACGTTTGCGGCTGGTCGCTGACGTGCATACGCAGCTGGTTTCGGCTTCGAGTTCGGAGCTCTTGACGACACTAAAAGCGAGTTCATGAACAACTGGGACAGCCTTTTGTATGTAATTTTGGCTCCGTTACCCTCTTGTATAGCTTGTTCACCTGTTTGCTTTGGTCACAGCATCGACTCGACTTTGTACCCCGCACCGCTTGACCTCCTAGCCAAGTCGTTCTTCAATTCCATTCCTACAAGTGTCTTGTATTATACCCGCTACCTCCCGTCGCGCGAGTACCGCAGGTTCCGTGAATACCTGGACTTTGCGAGGGTGATCTCGCGTGACATCATCCGCAAGAGCGAAGCCCGCGGCGATGGGAAGGACGTCATGAGCGTCCTTGTCCGCGCGAATGCGTCGGAGAACCCGAAGACCAAGCTTTCGGAGCCGGAGGTCATCGACCAGATCTCGTGCGCGCTTTTCCCGTTCCTTCGAGCTTGACGTCACCGTTACCGACGAATGTCCTCCTGCAGGACGCTCATGCTGGCCGGGCACGACACCACTGCGGCCACGGCGTCATGGGTGCTCTGGGAACTCGCCAAGGACCCAGAGTTCCAGAGCAAAGTTCGAGAGGAGATCAGAGCTGCGCGCGCTCAGGTCACTGCGCGCGGTGATGCTGACTTCTCGATGGCGGACCTCGAGGGGTTGACTCTGATGCAGGCGGCGATGAAGGTGCGCAGGCGTGTCGAACGCAGAGATTTCCAATTCTAAAGACGTGCCACGAGACTTAACAGGAGGGCATGCGCCTGCACCCTATCCTCTGGCACATCTCTCGGTACGCCGGGAAAGACGACGTCATCCCGCTGGCCCAGCCCATCGTCACGAAGTCGGGGAAACAGATCTCGGCGATTCCCGTCAGCAAGGGGACCAAAGTCAAGCTCTCCCTGTGCGCGTACAACAGGTGAGACGTGCCAGTTCCCCCCTCTCCCATAGCAGCGCTGAAAATGATATTTTTGAAACCGCTAGATTGCCTAGCATCTGGGGCGAGGATGCAGACCGGTGGAACCCGATGCGTTGGGTCAACATGGACAGTTCGAAGCAGACCTCCGTAGGCGTGTATTCGAATCTGTAAGCCTTTGCTCTACATACGTTTCGAGATCAATTGACAAGCGGTGTCCCCTCTAGGCTCACATTTTGTAAGTCGAGGCAGCTGAAGATGGACCACTTTCGATTACTCACAACTGAGCTATAGCTGCTGGTATTCGTTCCTGCATAGGGTAAGCCCGAGGCGTGTGACTTGATTTGCTGCAACGTCCTGATTGTTTTTTTTCCTTTACAGATGGAAGTTCGCGTACGTGACGTGCTTCGCATAGAATCTGAGACTGCGCTGACTACACCCGCGCTTCTTTCCAGTGTCATCGAGCTACAGGCGATTTTGGCGAGCGTCCTGGAAAAGTTCGAATTCGCGATGCCGCCCGACGCGGACAAGCACCCTGTCTGCAGGAAACCCACCTTGGTGATGACACCGATCGTCGATGGCCACCGGGGGACTTGGTTGGGTTTGACGGTCAAGAACGTGGCGTAAGTATGAGACGAGGGTTGTTCCCGTGTAAATGGCCGTAGTACGTAGTGCCATACAACAGACTTGATGTAAATGTCAATTTGCTCGGTTATGTCATGTAACTTGCTTTGCGTGCGGAAGGAAGATCACGAATGAAGCGTTCTATGGACTGAAGCCTGTGTGGGTTGCGATATGATGCTATGATGGCGCGCGCGTGGAGTGATCCGGAATAGGAAGTGGGCTTGGACGCGACGGAGAGGAATCGGTGCAACTGGTTGAGCACGTCCGATGTCCCACTCCCCTGCCAAAGCTCGTCAGTTTTCGATCCCGATGCAGACAAAGTCCACAGGGATACCCACCCCAGGCAGGCTCCGCTCCCCCTCCACGACACACCTCCCTCTCTCCCTCCCCGACAACGACACCATGACCGCAGCCTTCGCAGACGCTATCAAGGCAAACGACCCTGCTGCACACAGGCCCATCCAGCCCAACAACACCGGCCCCGCATCCTACTCGTACCTCGCACAGTCAGGTCGCAGGTCCGTCGTGGGCCGTCCCCCGTCCGTCGCGTCCTCCTCCTCTGCTCCCGGCACCACCCCCTTCAGAGCCATCCCACCGCGCTCAAAACACCAACAACGCGCCCGGCAAGTCGCCAGTCGGCCGCATTCGACAAGGGCCCTGCTCGAGCCGACAGGTTGTTCGACGTCGGGGATAGCGTCCGCATCGAGAGTCTCGGCTTCGAGGGGACGCTCAGGTTCATCGGCGAGATTGATGGGAAATCCGGCCAGTGGGCAGGCGTCGAGCTCGGCGGCGGCTTCGCAGGCAAGGGAAAGAACGATGGCTCGGTCAACAAGTGAGTCGCGCCCTTACCCCCTCAGAACAGATTTCTTGTGATACGATGCCACGCGTTCTTCTGCATCCCGTCTCGTTTCGTGTTGGTCATTTATACATTCGTTCAGATCGACCCGCCACTAATCACGTCTAGCTTCACGCACAATGCCCCCAACGATCTCCATACTTGCGCCGTGCTTCTTCGTCTTCTGCCCCATCCAACAGTCTTTCGCTAATCGTCTCGCACAATGACTGATTTTCATTGGTTGTAGTAAATATTATTTTGTCTGTCCACCAAAGTGCGGTGTATTCGTGGCGCTCGCCAAACTTTCCCCCCCGACGGTCGGGCCTGGTGGCATCTCCAGACCGTCGTCGGTCGCGTCGTCTCGCAGCGGCCGAGTCACCCCGTCTGTTTCAGGTCGCATAACGCCTTCCTACGGCCTCAAGAACAACGGCCGCGTCACCCCGTCCATGTCGACCAGCAGGGTCACTTCAGCCGTGACGCCTGCCGCCCGCACACGCACGAAAACGCCAGTGTCGGCGGCGACGCCCAGGGCACCCACGTCCCCGAACGGGCACGGGGCTGTCACCCCGGGCTCCCGCGCGTCGCGCTACGTCGGCGTCACCGCAAAGCAGCTCACCTCGCGCGCGCCGGGGGGGCCGCCCGTCCCAGCGAGCCCCACGCGATTCGCAGGACGCGCCTCGCCCCCATCGTTGATCCACGCTGGCAAGACCCCCCGAGCCGCGCAGGGAACCAGACCCATCGGCCTCGGGATCGGCTCGCCAGCCGGGACGCCGACAAAGGGCCGCACGTCCCTCATGACCCCGCGCGGTCGAATACCGAGCGCCATCGCGATGCCCCCGCCCCCCTCCCCAGGCGGGAGCTCGACCCGGAGCCAGTCGGTGTCGCTGAACGACTACCCCCAGTCGTCGCCCGTCCCAAGCGCGTTCACCTCCAACGACCTGGAGATGAACGGCCGCGCCATCCAGGACCAGGTCGCCCAGCTGCTGTCCGGCCGGGCGTCGCACGTCGCCATGCGAACGCCGCCGCCCCATTCTCCGCCGGCATCACATGTCGCGTTCCCCCTGGTAGATTCGGCCGAGTCGCTGCGGCCACTGCAGCTCAAGCTCGAGGCGCTGCAGGCCGAGAAAGACCAGCTCAAGGCGCTCGCCGAAGCGCGCAAGAGCGGGGAGCTCGAGTCCGCGCAGCGCGCACAGAGCCTGCAGGAAGACCGGGATCGCGCGGTCGCGCGCACCGCGGAGCTCGAGACGTCGGTGAAGACCGCAGAGCGCGCTCTGAGCGAGCGGACGGCGCAAATCGAAGGCCTCGAGCGCGCGGTCGCGCATGCCGCCGCCGACGTCGAGAAGGCGAAGAGCGACGGCGAGGCGCGGCTCCGCGACCTACAGTCCCGCCTCGACGACAAGGAGTCCCTGATGAAGGACCTCAAGGGCGCCATCGAGACGAAGGAGGCCGGCGAGAGCGAGACGAACGCCGCGCTGAAGGCGAAGAATGCGGAGATCGCGCTGCTGGAGGCGCGTGTCCAGAAGGCTTACGCGGAGCTCGAGGAAGAGCGCAGAGAGCTTGGTGGGCAGGTCGACGAGCTTCGGCAAGCTGGCCAGGTATTATTTCTTCTGTTCGCCTCTTTCTTTTTCTCATGCCGAGGTCGTCTATTGACAGGAAACCATCGCGTTGTACGAGGAGCGCATGAGCGCCGCCGAGACCAAGCGCTACGAGCTGGAAGACGCCATCGCCGCTCTGCAAGAGCAGTCCCGGGCGCAAGCGCAGCCCCCCTCGCCGTCCGTGGCGCGCTTCTCGTCGTCCGCCGCGCAGATCGAGAACGAGACGCTGCGCGACCAGGTCGTGCACCTGCAGAGCAAGCTCGCGGCGCTCGAGGACGCGCTCGAGGACGCGCGCGCGACCGCGGACAAGGAGGAGGCGATGGTGCACGACCGGATGAAGCGCTTCCGCGAGAAGGAGGAGGGGCTCCGCGCGCAGGTCGCCGAGGGCGAGAAGGAGCTCGAGCGCGTGCTCAAGTCCGAGGAGGGCGCACGTGCGCGGATCGAGGAGATCGAGGAGGCGTTCCGGGAGGCGACCGTCGCGCTGGAGAACGCGCGGGCCGAGATCGAGGTGCTGCGCGCGGAGATCGCGGTACGTCCCGTGTTTTGTGCTTGCCCGTGTTGGGGCGTGTCGCGCTCACCTGCTGTCTTCTTTTGGGGCAGAACCTCGAGGGCTTGGCTGCGGACCCGACGTCCCCAGATGCGTCGGACAGGATCGCGGAGGTCGCGCAGCGCGCCGCTGCCGACCGCACGCGTGCGGCAGAGGAGATCGCACAACTCAAGGCTACCGTCGAGCGGTTGCATCTGTCCAAGGCCGAGGCGCAGCCCAACGGCGACACGAGCGATCTCGAAGAGATCGCCGAGCGACTGTTCATTGAGAAAGATCAGGTGAGGCGACTCGACCATCTTTTCTGAGCCGTTTCTTTTGACCGAAGCTCCTTTCTCTAGCTCGAGGATCAACAGACGAAGCTGCAAGAGACGATCGCAGAACTGCGCGAGCGTCTGGAGCAGCAGTCCTCAGAGATCGAGTCCTTGCGCAAACGGGCACAGCGCGATCTTCCTGTTCAAGACATCTTACCTGACGCGAGGCCGGCGCCCCCGCCGTCGCCGTCGCGGTACGAGACCAGTGCCTTGCGCGAGGAGATCGCAGGTCTGAAGTGAGTGTCTGTGCGGTCACCTGCCCACTTTATACGCTGATTGTTGATCGACATCTCTAGGCATATCGTAGAAGAACTGCGGAGGGAAAGCGCCGCTGCGAGCCAGCGGAACAAGCTCCTCGAGTCTGAGAACAAGCTTTTGATCTCAGAGACGGACCAGCTCCGCGACGTGAGTCTTTTCCCCCCGAGATAGCACGGCCGATAACTCATCGGTGGTTTAGGAAATGAAGGCCCTCGAGAACAGCGTCGAGCAGAGTCTACTGCGCGAAGAGCAGGCTCTGGAGGAGGGCTCGCCGACCATCAGCGACGACGTGGCTTCATTGCGGAGAGCACTGAAGGAGCTCAAGGCGAAGCACGAGGTACGGGTCAAGGTCGTCGTCGAGATGGTGATTGACTGCTGACGCGCGCGTGTCGCAGACCGACATCGATCAGCTTCGGAAGAAGCAGGCGGATGCGGAGCTGAAGAGCGCTCGGACGATCCACGACGTAAGTTCTTCCGGTGTCTTTTCGACCTTTGTCTAATCGTGGGCGGGGGGCGGTCTGCAGCTCAACAAGGAGGTCAGTGAACTGGAGAGCTTGATCGAGTCCAAGGTGAGCTAAACGACATGACCCTCCGATTAATTCCTCATCTGACGTGCTGTATCTAGATTTATCGAGAAGTAAGTCTTATGTTTGATCTACGCGATACGATTTTGCTGACGAGCCACAGGACGAGTTGGAGCAAGAGGTGGACCGGCTGAAAGACAAGCTGTCGAGAAGCCACAAGAAGTCGTCCACGCGGCTCTCGGACGTCGTCAGCCATACGACCGATTCCGAGACCGTCGTGTCGGACGACACGCCCGTCGGGCCGCACGGATCGGACGTGTGCGAGATCTGCGAGCAGCCCGGCCACGACATCTTCACCTGCGACGTGCTGAAGGGCAACGCGCCGGCGCCGTCTCGGCCACAGAGCTCCGCGTCCTCGCTGTTCTGCGAGGACTGCGAGGGCTACGGGCACACGGCGGCGGACTGCCCGCACTCGATGGACGTGTTCTGAACGGCTGATTTATGGGTATGATACGGGCTATGCAGCGCGCTATGCGATTCGTGCTTGTTTTGGTGGGCGTGTTTTCGGAACGGATTAAAATGATTTCTAGGCTCTATACATACACCTATATACCAACTGTAATCACAACAAGCTATCGACGTGTTGACTGGAAGCCCTCGCAGCAGCTGAGATGACCCGGAGCAGCGGTGACGTCAGTGACGTCATGGCTCGCAAGGTGCGTCCCCGCCTTGAAAAGGTTCGTGACACTTGTTCGTCCTCGCCTGCTCTCAACCATTTCTCAACCATGTCTTACGCCTCCGTCGCCGCACAAGACGCACCGCCGCTTTCGGAACAGGTCTGCTTCGCTCTATCCTGATTATATCTTTTACCTGAGTCCTTCCGTTACCGTTGCAGCCCAAACCCGACCCCGCTCTCCTCAACACTGGCTCGTCCAGGTTCGACGCCGTGGCAGACGACGCCTCGAAAGTGAACGTTGTCCCCGCCGGCTTTAAGGAGAACCCCTCCACACTCACGTCAGAGACCCGCGAGAGCCTAGTTAGAGACGCCGAGTCCGCGGGCGATAGGGCTCGAAGCAGTGCCCACAAGGCAGAGGCAGAGGGCCTCCACTACTGGGAAGTTGCCAAGGAACACCTGCTCAGGCCCGCAGTTGCTGGTGGGCTCATTGGCATCGGTGGGCACACCCTAGCTCCATTGGGTGCGGCGCAGTCTGCTGACAATCGAGCGCGTGCAGTGAACATTGGTCTGTTTGCGGGCGCGAGCTACGCATACTATACACATCCGCCCCTTCGGCGGGACGCCAGGGCCATCGCGTCGACCGTTGCCGCCGCAATCGCGCTCTTGGGTGGAGAAGGCTACGCCGCGGAGCAATTCCGCCAGACCCCACAAGGAAAGAAGGAAGAGCGCAGGGCGCGCGAGGAGGGCTCTCTCGTCTACAGGCATGCGCGCGAACACATTCTGAGGCCCGGAGTCTTGGGCGGGATCGTTGGTCTAGGTCGGTTTTGTCCTGTGATTCAACGCATCGGGCCCGGAGCTTATTACTTGCTTTTTTTCTGCAGTCAATGTAGGCATCCTCGGTGCCGTCGGGTACTTCGCATACACGAACTGGGACAGGCCTAGGTGGGATAGGCGCACTGTGTCGGCCATTTCGGTTGGGCTGCTGACGCTCTGGAGCGGCGAGGGGTGAGTTGCCCTTGACTGGTTTGTGTTCGCATCGAATACTGACTTGCGACGCCCCAGCTTTGTCGCGGAACGGTATCGCGAGGGGAAAATCCATCCGCCGCGGTCTTGATGGTCAAGCTTTCACATGAATTATCGGGCTGTAACTGATTAACTGGGGCCTCGTCGTATTGTACGCACAATCAATTCCTTTTTCTTTCGGTCGATGTCATTCCGGGGGATGATCCTGTCCACACTCGTCTTCACCCCTCGCTTCCTTGACGGTCGATGACTGAATAGAATATCTGAACAATGGGCTGTGCAAACAAAAAGCCTTGTCTCGACTATATCCGTTCCCATACCTCGCAACATCTGGGTCTTGTACGACAATGCCCTTCTGGAGCGTCCTACGCTATGGACCGTTCTATACATTGTCTTTCGCTATGGTCAAGTCTCCGTCGACGGAGTAAGTCGGTATGGTATCGAATTTGTCGAGGACGGGCGAACAGGATGGGCATCCTGTGATAGATTCAGTTATCTGTACTATCTCTCTTGTTCGCATCGTCTCTGAGTGGACCTGTGTGAGAACGGACGATGGCGAGAAGTATATCAATGCCCTCGTGGAGCTTGGATGCACACTATCAGAACGATCCTCACCACCCACGAGCCTGTTCGTAGATGCACCGGAGAGAGCAATCGTTTGGAAACTCTTGCTTCGACACCGCCGACGCTAGCGACACGCATCCTTGAGAAGCCTTCGATGTGTTCTCGTGGAGCGCGCGTAAAAAGGGGCATATGACAACAGAATTTGACTATACGCCTGTGGGGTCTCAGAGTAGTCTCAGATTCTCAAGATCTCAAGAGTCGTCCTGCCCCAGAAGCTGCACAGTCGGCCGTAGCCTGGTCGTAAGCTGTCGATCTGGGTGACGTGCAGTTAAGTGATATCAGTCAGCGGACAAGTACCCTTAGTCATATATATGTCCTTAGCATCTGATAGGGCACTTGACCAACGTCGGATGACCATGTAACCATTGATAAGTCTTCTGATAACTGCTTCCATCCCTACGCTGTGCCGGCGTGTCATGCGGCGATAAAGGACGTCGCCATCTTGGCTCTTTCTGAGCAGCAGGAAGGCGCAGATCATGCCCTCAGACAAAGATGCATCACGTAAATAATACTTGGGGTCTCGAGGAATGCATATCTTTTGGTTGACTAGGTATATATAGTACGAGGCATGGGCAGGAGGAAGGGATCGTCATTCCCCTATCATTCTCACTTGACCTCCATATCCACCAACTTTACTAGGTCATCGAGATGCCTTTCAGCACTTTTGCCATCGCTGGTGTCGGCAACATCGGTTCCTTCATAACTGAAGAGCTCCTCAAGCAAAAAGATGCTGGCAAGGCTACCGAGGTTGTTGTCTTGACACGATCCGTATGTCTTGCATCTGTATATCCTCAGTTAACGTACTGACCATTTACCGGCCCAGACTTCCACCAACGATGCTACCAAGGAGCTCGCCGCCAAGGGCGCAAAGATCGCTCCTGTCGACTACACATCGAAGGCATCACTCACCACGGCGCTCACGGGTGTCGAGGTCGTCATCTGTACCTTCTCCCACTTGTTTCTAGAGGGAGAACAGATTTTAGCAGAAGCAGCAAAGGCGGCCGGCGCGAAGCTTTTTGTTCCCTCAGAGTTTGGAAACCCCACGGAGAATGCGGAGCATGGGCCACTAGTGGCGAAGAAGAACTTCCAAGGCAAGCTGCGCGAGATCGGGCTCCCTTACGCCCTGTTCTTCACTGGTCCCTGGACCGACTTTTGTTTTGTTGGGCATGTCGTCATTTTCGACTGGTCTTTCGTGATAGACGGCTGACGATGATAGGACGTAGGTTCATGGGCTTGGACCTCACCAGCGGGAAAGTGATTGCTGGTGGTGATGGTAATGTTCCCATTTCCTGGACTTCTCGGCGCGATGTCGGCCGTTTCGTTGCCTATGCCTTGACCACTCTTCCATCGGAGAAGATTGCTGGACGGACTTTCCGCGTTGAAGGCGAGCGTGCGGTACGCCAATATCAGTTATTTTGACATGTCCATGCGGCTCACGATGAACACGAACAGTCCTTGAACGAGATCTACAAGGCTTATGAGGCCAAGACTGGGCAAAAATTGGAAGTCACCTACAAGTCTATCCCCGACCTGCAGACCGCATTCGCGAGCAACCCTCAAGATATTGCGAGCATATTACACTTCGCGTGGGCCCTGGGAGGCGGAGTGGTAGGAAAGGCAGAAGATGTTACGAACGGAGAGTTCCCCGCTTTCAATCCAGCCAAGGTTCTCGAAGTGTTGAAGGTTTAAACAATGTCAAGCCGTCTGTACAAGTGTAAAACATTCCAAGAATTTTGAAGTAAAAAATCTCAACCTGCGTTCTTTAGTAACCTTGGGGTGACGGATATAGTTATTCTTCAAAAGAAAATCAAAAACGGTTTGGTTGCCCAGAATCATGGATTATATCCAATTTGGTTGAGATGTTGCGTCGGCAGACCGCCTATACTCGGGTGAGGCTATATAGGGTACACATCATGCGCCGTGATTGGCTATCAGGGTCGAGGGAACACTCCCAGCACCTATCAGTCAAGCGGTGTTTAATAGGGGCCTACTTTCGAGCTAGAACGGCATTGCGCGGTTGACAACGCTGATAGATGTAAGCTGAAACATTCATCCGCAGAGCCTATATTGTGAGAACCTCGTTTCGAAGTGTCTCTGATCAAGACAATAAGGTAGTAATAAGGTATGCATGGGGTGCCGTCCTGAGGCCTGATGATCAGTTTGATGCATTTCAACGTTGATCCCACGCCCTGCAACACAATAAAAGCTCCCTGCCTCCCCGTCTCCACGCACCTTAACCTTTGAGCCCAACACAACTACATTGCTTGCTGCATTATGCACGGATACTACTTTGACAACCTCCTCGGCGACGAGCGCCTCCCGCACGACTCAGGACGGCCCGTGTCACTCGAGACTATCCAGGCGCTGAACATCCAGTACTGGCATGTGCCCGTCGACATCGAAGGCGGTTGGGAGAAACGCATCGAAGAGCTGTCCAAAGAGAACAACTTCAAGAACCAGGATACGATCAATGTCACGGAGGAGGGTCTTGGAGACGCCTATGCCGACATTTTGAAGGAGTTCTTCGACGAGTTGAGTGTTGATTGCAACCCCAGTCTCAGTGCGACTGGACTAAGGCGATGATAGGCACCTGCATGAAGATGACGAGATCCGGTATGTAGTAAAGGGAGCAGGGTATTACGATGTCCGGGGTACGCCGTGATGCTACTGTCTGCGGTTCCGAGGCTGACTTATTGATGATATGCGTCAGAGCATCCCACCGATGAATGGATCCGCATTCACATTGGTTCGGGGGACCTCATCGCTATCCCTAAGGGTATTTACCATCGCTTCATGCTTGATGAGTTGAACGAGATTGCCGGGCTGCGGTTGTGGAAGGTAAGCAGCTGTTCATGCACGAACAAAATATCAGAGCCTTTTCCGACGGATTGCATAGGACATTCCAAACTGGACACCGCTCCCGCGCACGAAGGACACAGACACGAATGCCTATCGCCTGAAGTACCTCGCTTCTCTGAAGAATTCAAGCACGTCGAGCTCAGAGAGCTGGGTCAGCTGGATCGGAAGCGTTATCGGTCGGTTTGTCTTGTGGAAGTAGGCGCGTAACGATTGCAATTACTGAGATGTGAGATTTCGTCTTCTGTTCTTTTTCGTCCCGCTTTGTTCGCTTTTGTACTTATTACCGCCTTTACGAGAGCGTGGCATTGCATCTTGTAATTGATTCGTTCTTTCCACTGGCTCTCGCTGCTCAAATATGGGACGGAAGCAAATAGTAAAGTCAACATCGTGCAGTGCAGGAAGGCCGGAGGCAACTCTATCGCGTACCATTAATCGATCTTCCTACTGGCGGATACTTTTTGAGCGAGAACATATGATCCATTATTATTCGATGATTGCACCAGAAGATTGAAGTAACAATAAGGAAAACAATAGGGCATGTTGAAGCCCTTGCCAAAACTTCGACGACTCTGCGTCTGTGACTATGTATATCGTGACAAAAGATGTGACAATGTGGCTGCCGTGGACCCGAGGAAGTCTTCGGCCGTTGCCGATAACTCAAAGTTTTTGTACTCACCGACGCCCACGACGACGCCGACGCCGCTCAAGCTATCCGGCTGATCTTCTTACTACCATCTTGACCACGATAACAACATGTCTCGATTCTTTAGACAAGCTGATGACTCCGACTCCGATACCGAGGAGTCTGAGGAAGAGCTCATGACTAGCGACGACGATGCCGCTCCTACGAAAGCTGCACCCGCCGCAAAACCAGCAATGTCTCGATTCTTGAAGACAGCAGCAGGATCGGAGTCCTCCAGCTCATCGTCGGAGGAAGACAGTGACGAGGACAGTGACGAGGACGAGAGTGACGAGGATGTGAAGAAGGTGATCAAGAGTGCTAAGGATAAGCGCTTGGACGAGATGGAGGCCACGGGAAAGACCATGGATAATGCTTTGAAGATTAACGATTGGGTCGCTATATCGAATGGTACGCTTGATTTATCATTTTTCTGTCCTTGATGTGTTTATTAGTTCTTCAGAGTTCGACAAACTTGTCCGCATGGTCCAGCGTCAACAAAATATGGCGCAGCCCGTACCACCCTTTTACATCCGCACTTTGACCTCGATGGAGTCGTCTTTGAATGCTGCCGTCGCAAACGAGAAGGAAGCTAAGAAGAAGATGAACGCTAGCAATGCTCGTGCTCTTACAGCTATGAAGCAGAAGGTGAAGAAAACCATCAAGGAGCACGAGAAAGAAATCAAGCAGTACCAAGCGGTATGAGAGTCAGACGGTTAGTTGTCATACGCAATTCCTGAATTCTGCGCAGGATCCAGAAGCGTTCGAGCGCAGCTATACCGCTGCCTCTGCGCCAGTACAAGAGATAGCTCCTCCCAAGGCCAAAAAGTCGAAAAGGCTTGACGAAGACGATCTTGACGACGATTTTACCCAGGTCGGCAAGGGCGGAAAAATCGTGCAATATACTGCTGAAGGGATCTTTAAAAATCTTGCCTCTGTTCAGGAGGCGCGCGGAAAGAAAGTGAGTTACGTGGATTTGTGAATTCAATGGCAGCCGACCTCTTGTAGAATACAGATCGTGCGGATCAAATCCGGATTTTGGAGAGTCTGCTGGGGGTTGCTGTTACTTCCTATCAGCGGATCCGTGTCCTTCTAGGCTTGATATCTGCTCGGTTCGACTACAACTCATCAGTCACATCATATATGCCTACCGAACTCTGGCTTTCGGCACAGCGCGAAATCGATTTGCTTGTTTCCATCGTCACCACAGAGCCATCATACTCTGTGCAGGAAATAACAGAGGACTACGACGAGCTTTTGGACCGCTCGCCTACTACAGAGAAGGACGGCGTCGTGCGAATCCGAGGGAGCATCATCAGCTTTGTCGACCGCTTGGATGACGAGTTCACCAAGAGCCTGCAGCATTTCGATCCTCACGGCACAGAATACGTCGACCGACTTAAGGACGAGAAGGGCCTATACTGTACAATCTGCCGGGCTCAAGCACTTTACGAATCTACACAACAGCTGGAGCCTCTTGCGCGTGTAATCATGCGGAGATTGGAACACATCTATTCGAAGGTATGCGCACCGGCCATTGTATCTCGTATTGGAAGCTCATAGCATTTAAAGCCTGACGCGGTGTTGAATGCTCTCGAGTCAGCGGTCGCTGCGTCGGATCTGAAACCAACCTTGATTCTCAGCTCTCAGACTAGCCCTGCCGCTCTCATCCACTCTCTCTGTGTACATCTATACCAATCCGGCAACACTATCCTCCGGACGCGTGCCATGCTCAGCCATATATATCACCATGCCCTGCAGAACGACTTCTACACCGCCCGCGACATGCTGCTCATGTCACATTTGCAAGAAACAATATATTCAGCTGATGTTGCCACTCAGATCTTGTACAACCGTGGTGTGGTGCAACTGGGCCTCTGTGCTTTCCGGTGCGGTTTGATCAAGGAGGCTCAGGCTACGTTGCAAGACATTTTCACCACACAGCGAGTAAAGGAGCTTTTGGCGCAGGGTGTACATCAACAGCGGTTCCAGACTTTGACACCCGAGCAGGAGAAGGCAGAGAAGCAGAGACAGCTGCCATTCCACATGCACATCAACACCGAACTCCTTGAGGCGGCGTTCTTGGTCTCGAGCATGCTTGTCGAGATCCCCATGCTCGCGAGCATCGAGTCTGAGGAGCAGAAGCGGAAGGTTATTTCGAAACCCTTCCGTCGCTTGTTGGACTTTGCAGACCGACAGATCTTCACCGGCCCTCCTGAAAGCACAAGAGATCACATCATGCAGGCCAGCAAGGCGCTACAGAACGGCCGGTGGGAGCTCTGCCGCGACCTGGTCCAAGGCATCAAAATTTGGGGTCTTATGCCTGAGGCTGATTCTGTCAAGGAAATGTTGGCCAAGTGAGTTGGTTTTGTTATTGTTTATAGCAGGCACTGATGTTTCGGCACAGGCGCATACAAGAGGAAGGTCTCCGTACTTATCTCTTCACCTACGCACCCCACTACAAGACCCTCTCACTTTCCCTCCTCTCCCGCACGTTCTCCCTTCCTTTGCGCACTGTCACGTCTATCGTTTCGAAAATGATTTGGAATGAGGAGCTTCCAGCATCTTTAGACCAAGCCGCTGGTGTAGTTGTCTTCAACCGTGTCGAGATTACACGGCCACAGCAGCTTGCACAGATGATCGCGGAGAAGGTCGGCAGCATGGTCGAGCAGAACGAGAAGACGCTAGACTTCAGATTGGGTGGGACCACAGGATGGGGAGACAGAGGCGACGGCGCAAAGGGCGACAAACGCGGCGAACAAACGCAAGGGGAGAGACGGGGCCGTGGTGAACGGAGAGGCGGTTCGGGCGCTCGTGGTACGTCGAAACGATTTTTTCTTGATCAGGAATATTTTACTGACCTTCAGGTGCAGGTGCTCGTGGTGGACGAGGTGGACGATTTGCTCAGGGACTGGGGAACCAGATGCCCGCTTCCCAGAGGGCACGATGATTGGATGATGCGTTTGGCCGATTGTTTCGTTGGAACTTTTGCTGCATTCTGGCGATTCATGTATTGCGCGGTTATTTTATACATGTTTTTTTTACTCTTCTTTGACCAATGCAGGTGAATGTTTGATCTTGATATGGTGCAGATATGATGGTCTTCAATCGTACAACCTTTGGTACCGCTTCAATCGTACAGGAGTGTGTTTTTGCTCATTCTTCGCTATCGTCGCTGCCGCTGCCTGACTCATTGCTCTCTCCCTCTGATTCGGAATCCTCTTCGGGTGCTGCAGTCCAGTCAGACACTTCGAGCTTCTCGTTCTTGTAAGTTTCTGAAGAGCCGTGATTCAGTATATATTCATGTCTGTCATTTTCCCAGTGAAAGAGAAATCGCTTACCGCCAGCGTCCACTTCATAGCCTGCCTGGGTTAGACAGCGCACAAGCTCAGCTTTTGCGCCAATTTTCGTGTCCTTCCCCAGAATGCATCCGTCGAGTTTAACCCTTTGTTCCATAATAAGAAAAAGAGCAAATGGTCAGCAGGTGACACCACACCACGCAAAACACCAACGGGCATACCCATCCTCGACAACGCAATGATCCAGCAAGATACATCCAACGATCTTAGCCATCTTTCCGATGACGCAATGATTTCCGATGACCGAGCGCTTGATACTGGTGCGCTCACCGACTCGCGTCGAGTCGCCGATCATCGAGTCACTTGAAATTTGCGACTTCGCGTCGATGAGAGTGCGGTTTTCTGGGTCTGTTGGCAGAGCATAAGGCGACTTCCCGAGGAACTGAAGATGTGGTACAAAGGATCGCTATGTCAGAAATGCATTGAGGACATAAAGTGGGGGGATGCGTACACGGCGATTGAGCTCGAGTAGTGTTAGAGGTCGTTCGCCCGCCCCATGAGCCCGGCTGAGATGCGATGGACGACAAGCCCAACGCGCATGCTCGCGGGTAATGCCTCGTCGTCGTCTGTATCCGTTGGCGAGGGAGGCATGGATAAGGAGATGGGTTTTTGAGAAGGGGAGTCGGATTGATTTGCGAGGCCCGACATATGCGAAACCCTGACGCGCGTTGCGCGTGGTTGGAGGGTAGAATGACGCAGAGACATCGCTTGCGAGACGTTATTAGAGATTGGGTATAGGACTGTATCATATGTTGAGATATTGACATAGGAGAGAATGAAAATGGGCTTTACCACGACTGTATTTGATGCTTCGTCCTTTGATAGTGAAGTTTACACAGCCATGGGACAAACTCTTCTCGGAAAGAGTCAAAGCCGGGCTTTTGAATGAGTACGTCGAGCACCGCGCGCCTGCAGACGTAGACATGCGAGTCTTGATAATGTGAGGATAGATTCGTCTTGGGGTATCTAGTAGGCTCGTCAAGAAGGTCAGAGGACAACGCGGATTCGAAGAGTACGTACTTTGATAGGAGAGCCATTCGAATCTCCAGCTCCTCCGAGTTTCGGTCAGCATCATCTAGCGTGTCTACATGCAAGAGGGTTCCGATATGATCTTCCCAGATGATGGGTGTCATCGAGTTTGAAGAGCCCCATTCCTCCGGTAAGGTGCTTTTATCAGGACGCGATCCTTCAAACCAGCAAGACGTCATTATAGAGCCATCCACGTTAGATTCTATTCGAAATTTGTTAAGAAGAGTAGTCAGAGGCAAAGACTCTGGCGGAACGAGGTCACACGGAAGAAGGATGAAATCTTTCTGAATGCGGCTGGAAAAGTGTCGGAGGATAGCGCACGTTCCGGGGGAGAATTCCTCGGACTCATCGAAAGTCTGTAGATCGACACGGAGCGACGGGTATGATGATGATGAAGTGTCGGAGTGAATGTGATGAGATATGGCCGACCGGTGAGTAGTTGGACAGATGAGCAGGACGTCTGCGAGAAAAATGAGAAGAGACAGAATATATACCCAGAAAAATACACACCAGTGATTCCAGCCTGTTCCAGCCAAGTTAATGGATAATCGATCATGGGCCGGTTGGCGATGGGGATGAGGGCTTTTGGACATGGTTCATCGCCGTGGTTGCTTGTGAGCGGGAGTAGCCTGTAAACATTAGTAAGCACATCTTGTAGGAAGCAAATTTGGTTGAGAGTGGACTTGCTCGTTTCCGAATCCCGCAAGCACGATAGCTAGAAATTCGCGAGAGGCGAGTTTTGTGGTAGATGGCTGGAAATCCATGGTTTTGTCCAAGGCCGCTTGAAGTGACTCGGGCACCTCTATAACTAGGGTTTGCAACAACTGATCTAGGGTTAGGGCTCTTCTAAGAAGTCATGCTCGAATCACAGCGGTTCAGTGGCGGTTCGATGTGTGTGCGCTGCCCTGAACGATGAACCAGCCCTCCGTGCATCAGCTCTACCAGCGCCTCGAGACTGTCGGAAAAGGCGCATACGGTTCCGTTCACAAGGGCAGGCATATTCCTACAGGAAACATCGTCGCTCTCAAAATCATCGACCTCGACACAGCAGACGATGATGTCGACGACATACAGCGCGAGGTGGCTCTTCTGACACAATTGCGTGACGCCCCAAACATCACAAAGTACTACGGGTGCCATCTGGATGGTCCGCGCGTATGGATCGTCATGGAGTTTGCCCAAGGAGGAAGTGTATTCAACTTAATGAAGGCCTCCCCAGACAACTGTCTCGAGGAAAAATATGTTGTCATCATCGTTCGCGAGGTCCTCCTCGCTCTCAGCTACCTCCATAAATCGTCCATCATTCACCGCGATATCAAGTCTGCCAATGTGCTGGTCACTTCCTCGGGCAAGGTCATGCTATGTGATTTTGGTGTTTCAGCTCTTCTCGCGACCACTTCTAGCAAACGGAGCACCCTTATCGGTACTCCATATTGGATGGCACCGGAGGTGGTTCAGCCTGTACCTGCATACGACACCAAGGCGGACATATGGAGCCTGGGCATCATGATATACGAGATGGTCAAAGGCAGCCCTCCACATTCGAACATGGTCGCCGCACGCGCCATTCAGCTTATTCCGAAAGTCAAACCACCCCGCCTTGCCGAAACGGAGGGGTCGAAGGACCTTCGAGACTTCATGACATTCTGCCTCACAGAATCTCCAAACGATGTACGTGATCTTTCGGACCCTCTCGCTGCTAATATTCATTATTTTCTCAGCGATTACCTCCAGAGGAGCTATTGAAGACGAAATGGATCAAAATGGCCGCCAAGATGCCTGTCTCCATACTCAAGGAACTTCTCTTGCGCTATGAGACTTGGGTGAAAACGGAAGGAGGCTCGTCAAGCCTTTCAGAGCCTCTTCCATGGGAGCAGGAAGAGTGAGTATTTCCATTGAGATCCGACGAATTACTTCTTAAAAATCTCCTGTAGCCTTGACGACGTTGACGATAACTCTTGGGAATTTGACACCGTCCGTGGGCGCTCCTCAATGCTTCAAATCGAAGACAATGACAATCTAGCTAGCTTCGCTACTGTTCGTCCGTCACCTGCCAAATTCCCGACATCTCTTCGTGTCCTCTTTGACAACGACGTCTCAAACACCTCTGATCCATTTCGAATACCTGGGTTCGGTAACGGTGGGGGTGGCCCCTCTGCCAGTCCATCCATATCCACCCCACCGTTGGCGCTTCCAAATACTATATCCTCTCCACCTGCTCGTGATAGAGGGGCAATCAAACGAGCAATGACGACTGACGGCATTCTGGATGATGTACCCGCATTGAACAAGGCAACGTTCGCCTTTCCCCCTCCCGCCACCCCTCGTGCACGATCGCGGATGGGTACAAATGCATCCAATCCCGTCGAGGGAGGGATTTCTGACCCTTTGGAGTCAAACAGAGAAAAGTCTTCCGCCCCGACATCTCGACGGGGCCGTCATGTTGGCGATTCATCCTTGACTGATTTCAACTTTCCAGCTACAGGTTCAAACGCTACCAAGGCCGGTCAAACATTTCGTGATATTCGTTCGAGCCGTGGTCCAGCAGACATTGAGATCCCCCCCAATCTTCCGAAACATCTCTCGAACTCGGGCCCTCTCCGCTTCCACCTGTTTCCGACTCGAATTTTACTACAGCATCATCTTCCTTAACCACCACCGACAGCCGTGCCTCTTCTCGGAATCGCTCCCAGAGCGGCGTCCCAAACTCTCGCTCGCTGCATCCTCCAGCAACAGATGATAAAAGAGTCAATGAATTTCACTTTCCTGCAATTCCTTCACCCTCGCCTCCTGGTTCTGGGTATAGCTCTGGGCGGGATGAACATAGTTCGACCCTCCCCCCCACATCGAAGACCCACGACAGAACATCCCCCACACACGCTAGTGTGTCGAGCTTGACGACATCTCCACAAAGCGTTCATCACCCCACGCATTCGTTGGATGTCCCGCTATCCGTCGGGCTTCCGCGTAGAATGCCCCCTCCAGGATCACTGCCTCCGCTGAACTCGATTGTTCGCTCGCGCTCAGCGACGCCGTCTGATGGCCATATCGCTGATTATAATATCTCTCCCCACCCCGGTAGATCAGTCCCACCTTCGCGCAAACCAAGTCTTAGCCGGCTGGCGTCGGTGGCTGTTATGGAGACTGTGCAGCCGCCGATGACGCCACCCACGAAACCGTTCGCGACTCCTGTGCGGAAGAGAAGTGGAAGTTCTACTAGTGGTATGAGTGACATCACGGGTCTGCCTGGATTGAAAGACGTATTGAAGGTACGTATCACGTTTTCTCACTTTTCGATGCACTTCTCTCTTCACGCGTGGCAAAGCGCCCTTCGTCTTTGCTGATTCGCTCATCCCCCAGATACCGTCTCTCAGCTCAGAACATCACCTTGGAATGTCTGCAGATCTTCTACCACCATCACCTTCCGCCGTCGTCACCAACATCCGCCTGTACAATCACACTGCGAGCAATCTAAGCACATTCACAACGCCGTCCGATCCGACACCAACCTTAACATCATCGCCCTTACCGAACGTCGACAACAGTGAATCGACAACAGCTCGTGGTTTGCCAACAATTACAACTCGCTCACCTCCGCATTCTTCCCATCCGACAGATATCTATTTTCCACCATCCGCAGTGCCCTCATCTTCTCCCAAACGTTCCGACATACATCGACGGAATGGATCGCTAGCTACAGACTCCTCAATGTCAAATTCATTGCGAGGTCCAACGGTGCGCTCGCTAGATTTTGTGGCGCTCATGTCATCCCACGACGAGACGCACGCGGAGCTGGCGAGGATCGTTGACGATCTGGCGTCCTGGCTCAGTGTTACCGAACAAGGTCTGACACGTATGCTAGAGAACGCGAGCGAGGACCGCATCGAGGAGGAGCAGGAAGAACTCGCGGGCACTGATATAGAAACGACGGACATGACATCTGGCCGAAGTTCTCCAGCATTGGCTCTGGACTACTGACTCGGACCGCACGTAACGGGATATTCTTCCGCCTGAAATTTGACTGCAGGTGCGCGCAAGTGTAACAATCATCATCTAATCATACATCCTTCCACGATCCCACCTGCATGTCTCCATTAGCATCTCATCCACATCCACATCCACATGTATTCTATGTCACGAGATTCTCATGCTCGAATCCGATCTACGGCTCTAAATGTAGTTGTGTGCCACCAGATAGTCAGCGATTATCCGCACGGCCTCGGCGACTCCGCAGTCGTCTGTTTTGATGTGGATTTCTGGGTTCTCAGGGGCTTCATAAGGCGCGGAGATACCTGTGAATTCTGAGCGTATCACATTCTGTCAGCAATCGCCCTCATCGAGTGGGGCACGCGATCCAAGTGCACACCTTTGATCTCTCCTGCGCGAGCCTTTTTGTAAAGTCCTTTCGGATCTCTCTGCTCGACAGTGCTGAGCGACGCGTCAACAAAAACCTCGACGAAGCCCAAGCCCGCTTTATCGTGGATCTCGCGTGCGACGAGGCGATCGACGCGGTACGGCGATATGAACGCGGTGAGGGTGATGCACGACGCGTCTGTGAATAGTTTAGATACCTATGGAATTACAGGATGAGCGCCTTGTTCTGAAAGACCATTTTACAAACGATGCCAATGCCCACTCACCTCGCCGATTCGCCGAATATTCTCGTTACGCGATTTTTCGTCAAATCCCAGATCTTTGTTCAACCCAAACCGAACATTGTCGCCGTCAAGGCGGTAAGTGAACTTGTGCAAGTGCAGAAGGTGCTGCTCGAGAGCGCAGGCGATGGTGGACTTAAAGTAGGCCAATTCGTGGTGAAGATCAGTTCACCTCAAATCGTGAAGAAAAGTGTCGGAGTCAGCATACCTTGCCGCTCGCACTTAGTCCGGTCAGCCAAATAGTAACGCCCTTCTGTTTGAGAAGGTCGACGCGTTCTGCAACGTCCACAGAGCCTGCCGGAGTGGCAATCTGTTAGATAATTTGTCTGGAAGGCAAAGTCCGGACAAACCAGGATGAAAGGTGATGTTCGTAGACATGGGTGATGAGAGGGGAATATTGATGTACGGTAATACAGGGTGATGGTAATATTTATACAATTGGAGGTGGACACTGAAGCTGAAGCGCTGGAGGAGCGAAATCAAGGTCTTTCGGTGAAGCACACGTGCACGGCCCCTAAGCTCCCCTAAGTAGTCTCCGTGGCTGACCAACACAGAAGATTGCACTCGTAGCCCCTAAGTGACCTGTCTATCTCTGTCTATGTCGTCCAATCCCTCCGCCGTAACCTTCGCCAGCGAGGCCACCGTTGTCTCCGAGCACGGCCCGACGTGTACGAGAGGACGTCCTATTATAACGGTATCACTGGGGACGGCGACCACCCGGAACTCGTTTACCGCTCGGACTTTCTCACTACACCCTTTCCCAAGCCCGTCGGCAGACACGCCCACATCCCCGTCAAGTCGCTCCGCGGAGTCTTCGACACCCCGCTCAATGGTGTCTGGGATACTGTCGGTCCCCGATCTGTGACCTGATCAAGGCTCACGAGATCCACTGGTCGTCCGTCGACCCTGCCCGCTTCTTCACCCACGGGCCGCCGGGAGAGGAGGCGAAGGGGAGTCTCGGTCCCGTCGTCATCTGGGTCGGCGTCTTTCCCGGTTCTACCTCCCCCGATACCGCCCACGATGTCTCCCAAGAGATCCTTAAGCTCCTGCTGAAGAACGGAGTCGAAGATGCTGTTGTGGAATGGCGCGAGGCGGTCCCGCAGAGGCTGGCAGGCCCCCCCTTATGCGCCATGTCGGCAGCGGCAACGCCACCCATCGTGTCCGTCACTTCCTCACTGCTCTTCTCGGTGTTCCCCTTGCGACCGAAGAGATGGAGGAGGAGGATGCCCAGGGCACTCTTACCCTCTGGTTCCACGAAAACAAAGACAAGGACGGCAACCCCAGCAACAAGGTTTATGGCGTCAGCAATTGTCACGTCCTGCGCAAGCACACCAACGTCGATTACGAGCACAGAGGCGGCGCACCCATGGACTACGTTCGCGTTTGCGGAATGCGTCGGTTCCAGCGCGGCCTCGACGATATCACAAAGGCCATTGCTGATCACGGCATTCTCGCTGACCTTTGGGCCCGAGATATCGTCAAACTGCAGGCGAAGGAGGGGCAGGACCAGGAGGACGCGAGAGAGATACGGCGGATTCGAAGCAAATTAGACGACGAGAACGAAGCTATCGCCGATCTCGAGGCCCTCTACGATCAAGTCATGAAAGAATGGTCAAACATCAAGCTCCATCGCAACATTGGACACGTCCAATATGCTGAAGCCATCACGGTCGACGAAGGCGGCACCCGATATACCTCGGACTGGGCTGCGTTCTTGGCTGCTCAGGCGAAGGTCAAGGATCAGTTTGAGGGCAACGTCGTTGATCTCGGTGCGTTTCGACTTATCTTTCTCGCATTTACCTCGTCGATCGAAAACAACTTTATCCAGGGTCCAAGTATTCACCTCAAGACCTTACAGATATATTTTATCCTCTCGGTAATGGTCCAACCACGTTCAAGTTTCCCGAGGGGAGGAAGCTCCGGATCGAGGGCTGCGCCTCGAAAGAGGACTTCGCCAACCCTGCCGAATTCGACAGCGAACGCCAGCGCTGCCTTATCGTCGGCAAAGACGGCAACGCTACCGACCTCACCGTCGGACGTTCGCCGGCCTAGTTTCGTTTACTCGGAACGAAGTTGGCATCGAGTCCGTCGAGCTCGGTATCTACAACTCGGGCAACAAGACTGTCGAAGTCTTCTCCGCTAAAGGAGACTCGGGCTCCCTCGTCTGGCACATGATGAACGGTAAAGCTCGCATCGTTGGACAACTCCACTCTGGACACAACAAGGGCGGCTCAACCAGCAACCATGTACGTACTGCACCCCTGGGTGGTACCTCCTGAAGCAGGTCAAGAAGAGATTCAAGTACGCCGACTTCTACCGTACGACCTGGTCAGCTTAAGAGTAGCATTTACGGCTGTAAAGGTTTGTCTCTTTCTTCCGCCTCATACTTCCGTACACATGGCTGACGAACGTCGAAGCCAGCGTCTTCTTCTGCGGCCCTTAACCTCCACTATGTCCCCTTTCTTTAGTTCTCACTTGTCGACTGCGAATCATCCACCATCCCACATCCCTGACTGCGTTTCTTCCCCATTCCAACCTGTGCCGGAGAAGTATCTAGTGAGGAACAGATAAGTGCACGGCCCTGCAAGAACCGCCGTGGGGACTTTACAGGGGAAGAAACCGAGGGGGGGCCTTCCCAAGGTTGTTGCGAAACGATCAACTAGGCATGCGACAGCGGGGGCAAATGCAACTATCATATAGAGCTGGACTAACCGAGTCTTGCTGTAATCTCATTACCATACGGCGCATACTACTCGACTACGTAGCCTTGTAGTGTCTCTGATAAAATACCATGCCTGGTAATGACCATTTACTCTGGTGTGATCTATAATTTATTACCATTGATTGCGTATCTATCTAATTATTAATGATTTTGTGGGATATGGCCAGGGATGGAGACGAGGGAAGAGAATGGCCAGGGATGGAGATGAGTGAGGAG
Organism: Heterobasidion occidentale; assembly: GCA_039111635.1. Taxonomy (NCBI): domain Eukaryota; kingdom Fungi; phylum Basidiomycota; class Agaricomycetes; order Russulales; family Bondarzewiaceae; genus Heterobasidion; species Heterobasidion occidentale. The sequence continues at coordinate 1,448,334 of JBCAQO010000006.1, forward strand.
ACGAGCAGAATATGACCATCCCGGCCAGAATGACAAGATGTACCATAACGAGCGATGTTACCATAAAAGAGATAACTCATCAATGCATCGCGCGTTGTGGGTATGATGAGGTTCATTGGCCATTTCATCGGTCGGCATGCGTGATAATTCGTGGCCATAGCTAGTCGGACACTTTTGCTGATGACAATCTTTGCATCAAGATTTCCTCACCCCTAGCTCGGGGTTAGGTCCTGTGCATGGTTGCGTCAAAATTGCAAACATCCTAGTCTTCTCAGCAGACTGGTAAATAGTCGATAACGAATCGATTGGGTGGGTCTCTAGTGGGTCTCTACAAACATCCTATAGCAATTGGATGCAGCGATTACCTCACACTGGCCAAACGACGTTCGTTTTGAAATTTCATTACATTCTCATAATCTACCGCGAAGATACAACTATAGCCTGACGTCATCCGATCATAAGTAAAGTGTTCACAAGCGCAGTGTGAAGTCAGAAATCTAGTCGTGCGATGCATTTCAGTCAGTTGCTTAGCTATGAGAGGAATGAAAGTAGAGACTGTACAGAAGTAATGGTATGATGCAGCGGACAGCGGAAGATCTTATCATGTCATTGGTTGTTATCAACCGTGAGCAGTGCCCTCCGCTGCTCCACCGGTGCCTGTTTGGGGGTGCTTTCCATCATCACGTTGAATCCGAATTCCTCTGCAGACCCAATGGTACTGATGTCGCCCATCATATGGGTCGGCCAGGTGGGAGGGGACCAGCATTCGGTGATGTCACCAAAGTCTGGGCCGGAGCGAGCATAAGATTGTGGTGGTGACAAGGGTGAATGTGGGGTGAACATGAAGCCCTGTTGGATTGAAGACACGAGGCTGGAGATCGGTGTTCCCCGCATAAGTACGCTAGGATCCGATGAGAAGATACCCTTTACGGGAGTTTTCCGCTGGGTAGGCGTCTGATCGGTTTGTGGTGACGCGGGAGGCGTGGCAGTCAATGGTTCAGACTGTGCGGATGCTTTAGGAGACGGTGGAGCTGCAGCAAGTGGAGATGCAAGCGACAGGACAGGCAGCAGGTCTTGCGAGGGAGCATTCGGAAGGATTTCTTCGTGCACTGTTGCACGGGGGTAGAAGAGAGATCGCCGGTGGGAGGAGCACTTTCTTCAGAACCAACGGGAAGTGGCGCTGAGACAGGTGTTGTCGGGTGCGAGACATTGTCGCTGACTGCTATGACCTGTATACCCTTCTCTACTTCTTTGTGGCTAGCCGACACCACTCGCTTGCTCGCAATCTTGGACTTGACCGAGGAAACTGCCAAAGCCTTCGTCGCGCTGGCAATTCTTTTTGTTCTCGTCTTCGGATCCATAACAGACGGCTTCCGGGCCGCCACAGTTGCTTTCATGCGAGCTAGCTGGGAAATCGTTGGCTTCGTGACTCCACCGCTACGTGTAGAAGCAGTCGGTGCTTTATAAGATGAGGTAGAAGACGCCAGAGCGGTGCTGCTTGATTGAGATCGAGAAAGCGCTGAAGTGCCACGAGGTTCCACACTAGATACAGACTTGGATAGCTTGGGGATAGGAGGTTTCTTTGCAACGAGTCTATGAAACGAAAGTCAGCTTGATTTATGAGTGAGACTCCAAAACGCAGGCGTACTTCGCAGTGGACGCGGTAGCACCTCCTTTCTGTATGTCTGCAACTGGTTTTCGTGTGTTCGGTGCTTGCAGCGGTTTGTCCGTTATGGGGTTTCGTGAGTCCGGCATCAATTTGCGTGGCTGGGCTTGGACTGGCTGTGTTTGTGGAGGAGGAAGCGGCACTCTTCTTGCACCACCTGTGGGACGTTCCTTCACTGGCGGCCCTGGCACCACAAGCTCTTGTGCAGGTCTGATAGGCCCACTAGTGGTCTTATGGCGTGTAAGTAGTTCTGCGGAACTCGTAGCTCTCGAAGGACCCGATAATGCGCTTTCGGATTCGGTACGTTGAGGCTGTGCGCCTGTAGACGGTCCTGCAGCTGGCGCAGGTTGTGAGGTAGATAGTTGAGCATTGGCAGGCCTAGCTGTCCCCCGATCCGGAGGTCTTGACGGAATTTGATGCGCTGATTGCGAGCGTTTCATGGCATTAGATGAAGGAAGTGCGGGCGGGGGCATTGCCCGTCGCTCAGCCGTATGCTTCTCTGCTGCAATCCTGCGAACTTCGTTGCGGGAATCCGCGCGACGAGAGAATGTGGGTCTATTTGTTGCAGAGCTGGTGGATTGTGTATCGGACGTTTGCGAGACGGCTGACGATGTCGACGTGGTGCGTGTACGAGTCGAAGTGTGACCTGTCCGAGACGGAGGTTCTACGTGCTTGGCTATCATGGCAAGAGATGAGGCGGGTCGCACAGATGTTGAAGCAGATCTCGATCGCATCGACTGGGATGATTCTGGACGAGGAAGTGTCGGCACCGTCGTCAGAGGCTTCGGCTTGATGTCAAGATATTTCCTTGCTGTGGGGGAAAGTGGGGCAGCAAAGCTGAAAACAGGTGGCAAACTTGAGAAAGCCAGAAACCGCCAGACGACGGATTCACTGACCTGTCCACCCGATCCGGAAGGAGGATCTTATATGCACCAAACACCTGTTTGCTCACTTTTCGAACATCACCACTAGCGTCTTGGGCGGTGATCTTGATGGCAGTCTCTATCTCACGAGCACGAGACTCCTTCTCCAGGTCTGGGGGGTTAAAGCAGTTAAGGCAAGCTAGCATGCCCTCAATGGCAATCAACCTCAGAGAGACTGACTTATCCTTGAGCGGCTCGATCAGAAATGAGAGGATAGCGGGAAGCTGTGTCTGCTCGATGATGGTGGTTATACCAGTTTTGGCGCGGGTTATGAACACTTTGTTGGGGCGAGCACAGAGAGATAGGAGAGTGGGGAAGTAGAGGGGGAGTAATGGCTCAAACGCCTTCCCTAGTCCCATGGCTGCAGCACAGATAAACTGAATAGATGCAGCAGAGAGACGGGTACGTTCTGAAGAAGCTGCGGTTGTGATTGCTCGCGAAAGAGGACGGAGAGCCGACGTGAAGGCAGCGGGGAACTCGCAGGCACCACCATTCGCAAGAGCAGAGAGTTTCAAAAGAGCAGTCGCAATACGCTCCCAGCTTTCCTCGGTCTCCAGCCTCAATAAGTCGGTTTGTATATCATCGACTTCATGTTTGAGATCCCACTCGGAATCACACTATAGGAATTTAGCAGTTGAATACAAGAAAAAGGGCCATCCTCGTACCTTTATAATTTGTGGAATTTTCGGAGGCATAAAAGGTTGGAAAGGACTCCAGCGGAATGTGTTTATGCAGTAGATGACCAAGGCGGTTGGTTCAACTCGAGGAGCTAGCCGCCACACGACCAACACGCGTAAGACAAAAATGTCACGTGGACGTGTCACGAAGGTAGCCACACGTGACTTTCCTTTCCTGACTCGAGTCGAGAATGCGAGCAGCTTTCCGCTCAGTGCTGCATCTCGCCCATCGCTCTCCTTGCAGACGCTTATCGACCATGGCCAACACGGTAGGCCCATCAGATCAGAAATCGTGGACGGCATCCAGGATCCGTCAAGAGTTTTTCGATTATTTCAAGGCCAAGGAACACACTTTTGTGCCTTCATCGTCTACGATCCCGTACGAGGACCCAACGCTTTTATTCGCCAATGCTGGCATGAACCAAGTAAACACATGTGGGGTGCTTTAATATATTTTCACTGATGCATCGCGCTCTCAGTACAAGCCGATCTTCCTCGGCACGGTGGATCCTCATTCCGATCTTTCAAAGTTAAAGCGTGCATATAATAGTCAAAAGTGCATCAGGGCAGGAGGGAAGCACAATGGTCAGTATATCATCATATTCGTTAAGGGACACATCTACACCCATGTAATGCGCAGATCTGGACGACGTCGGCAAGGACTCGTATCATCACACCTTCTTCGAGATGTTAGGCAACTGGTCGTTTGGGAATTACTTTAAGGTGATCTCAGCACTCTCTCCGATCGCCTTGCAAGTGCGAGCTGATCTTGCCCCTTATCAGAAAGAAGCGGTTCATTATTCTTGGGAGCTCTTAACCGAAGTCTATCAACTTCCAAAGGACAGACTGTATGTCACCTATTTTGAGGGTGACGCCAAGAATGGCCTTGAGCCGGATCTTGAAGTTCGCGAATACTGGATAAAGCAGGGTGTTCTCGAAGACCATATCCTTCCTGGAAACGCGAAAGATAACTTTTGGGGTATGTAGTCTTTTGGCACACCCGATGCGAGCCCTTACCATATCCTTCGTAGAAATGGGTAGCACAGGTCCCTGCGGACCATGCAGGTTACTTCATTTGTTTACTTCGCTGTCCAGCCTCTCATCAATGCTCCTCTATCAGTGAGATCCACTATGACCGGATCGGCGGTCGCAACGCAGCGCATCTCGTGAATCAAGATGATCCTGACGTACTTGAAATTTGGAACAACGTTTTCATCCAATTCAACAGGGAAGACGATGGCTCTTTAAGGCCCCTACCTGCCAAGCACGTTGATACAGGCTTGGGCTATGAACGTCTCGTGTCAGTCATCCAGGACAAGAGATCAAACTACGACACCGATGTTTTCTCTCCTATCTTCGCCAAGATTCAGGAGCTTACGGGCGTTCGTGAATACCGAGGGACGTTTGGAACCGAGGATGCCGACGGCATCGATACCGCCTACCGCGTTGTCGCAGATCATGTCCGTACACTGACCTTTGCTCTGAGCGATGGAGGTGTTCCGAACAATGTTGGGCGAGGATATGTGCTCCGGCGAATCCTTCGCAGAGGCTCGCGATACGCTCGCAAGAAATTGGGTGTCACGATTGGTTCCTTCTTCTCATCTTTGATGCCTGTCGTCGTCGAGCAATTGGTGAGCTCTATCGTTTTCATACCGTCATATGTTGAGCCTTGACTATTTTTAGGGAGACGTGTTTCCTGAGCTCACGAAAAAGGTGGACGACCTGAAAGAGATTTTGGATGAAGAAGAGGAATCGTTCTCGCGTACCCTAGATCGAGGCGAAAAACTATTCGAGCAGTATGCTGCGAATGCTCGGGAACGAGGCTCGACGCAACTTAATGGAAAGGACGTCTGGCGCTTGTATGACACATACGGATTCCCCGTCGATCTTACTCGTATCATGGCCGAAGAGCTTGGCTTGACAGTGAACGAAGAGGAGTTCATCGAGGCACAAGCTCAGTCCAAAGAAGCTAGCAAAGCGTCTCTGAAGAAGGGTACGAAGGACGTAGTTCGCCTCGATGTGCATGACATAGCAGCATTGGAGAAGAATGCCGATGTGCCCAAAACCGACGATTCGCCCAAATTCTGTGCGTACGGTTCTTGTCTTAACCTTGAACCGCTGATTTTTATCTGCTGTATTGATCAGCAACTGGCAACACCGATGCTACCATCAAGGCCATCTACTACAACAAGTCATTCGTCAATTCGACGTCTGGCTTACCATCTGACTCTACGTTCGGAGTAATCCTCGATCGAACCAGCTTCTACGCGGAGGCAGGTGGACAGGAGTATGACACCGGAAACATCGTCATCGACGGCGTCGCAGACTTTGAAGTGACCAATGTCCAGGTTTTCAACGGTTATGTCCTCCACATCGGGCATCTGAAATACGGTCAGCTGGACGTCGGAAATGCTGTGCTTTCTTCATACGACGAGGCAAGTCATTCGTTACAACGTTTTGTACATTCAAGTAACGCCCTTCTTCTTCGTTCTACATTCTACAGTTACGCCGGTGGCCTCTACGCAACAATCATACTGCCACACACATTCTGAACTTCTGCTTGCGTGAAGTCCTTGGTGACCACATTGACCAGAAAGGTTCTCTCGTTGCCCCGACGAAGCTGCGGTTTGACTTCTCTCACAAGGCGCAGATCGCCCTTCCGGAACTCGCCAAAATCGAATCTATGAGCAACGACTGGATCAAGAAGAACGTCAAGGTGTTCAGCCAGGAGCTGGATCTCAAGACTGCTCAAAAGATCCCTGGTCTGCGTGCGGTTTTCGGCGAGTCATACCCAGACCCCGTGCGCGTGGTCACTCTCGAGTACGATGTGGCCGAAATGGCTCAGGACATCGAGAACCCGAAGTGGCGCGGTACGAGCGTCGAGTTCTGTGGCGGAACGTAAGTCTGTTCGAGCCATATACGCGATTCGTTCTGACTGTCTCTAGGCATGTGGCACGTACTGGAGATATCAAGCAGTTCGTCCTCATCGAGGAGTCAGGCATCGCGAAGGGCATTCGTCGAATCGTTGCTGTTACCGGTCACGAGGCGCACGATGTGGTCAGACAGGCGGAGACTTTCAAGTCCAGGCTGCAGCAGGTTGAGCAGTCCTCTGGAAAGGCCAAGGATGCCGGTCTGAAGGAGCTCAGTGTGGTATGTCTGCGCCTAACGAATCGGTGTGGCGTCGCTCATCTATACTTCAAGGAAATCGGTCAAGCCGACATTTCTATTCTCGTCAAGTCAGAATTGAAGGACCGTTTGACCACTCTCCGCAAAGCGTTTGACAAGGAAGTGAAGGAGAAGGAAGCTGCCGCGAGCAAAGCCGTACGTCACTGTCCTCACCGCCCACGTTTCTGTCGCATGAACATCTCCATTAGGCGGTCGACGGCGTCATTCGGTACTTTGAAGAAAAGCCCAACGCAACAGGCTACTTCGCTGTCCTTGATGTGCAAGGAAACGCCAAGGTCATTAGTTTCGTGTCTCTTCTCTTCATCACGCGTTCCTCACACACCGCGATCACAGATCCTCCAAGCCGTCGTTCTTCAAGCCAAAAAACTTGGAAAAGCGGTTTACGTGTTCAGTGTCGACACTGACGCACAGAAGGTCGCCCACGTCAACCATGTACCCGAGGCATTCCGGTCGAAGGGAGTGGATGCCCGCACTTGGGCTTCCAAGGTCACGGAGGTACTCGGCGGAAAGGTCAGTGCATGAATCGCTTCTTCGATTACCCCTTCGCTCACGAAATGCGACGAGTAGGCTGGTGGCAAGGAAGAGGGTGCTCAAGGCGTCGGCTCTAACCTCAACAAGGTGCAAGATGCGCTGACTGCCGCGGAGCAATATTTCAACGAGATCAAGCCATAGTAGTTCGTGTAGGTTTTGCTTTGTATGATCGCTTTGAGGTTTTCGAATGTAGCGTAGTGTTGTTTTTGGGGCATCTATATACACAACTATTCTAGACTCAAATAATGGGTGCATTTGTTTACGACTGCATATGATAGAGTGAGTAGTGACTGCATTGATCGGGTCCATGGACCTAGGTTGGTGCGTGAGAATATCGAAGTCCGAGCGCTCGGCTGCAACGCACGGACATCAGTACTGAGGTCGACAACTGCGCCGAACGACAACTTTCCAGCAAGGTGAGCCCTTTCATGACAAAATGGCGCATCCAGGCTCGTGGATGGGACGTTTGGACTCGCTGGGTGGCATTTTGAACGAGCTAAAAGGGGTACTTTGGGATGGATGGGGAAAATGATTGCTGGATGCGCCGTACGTATGCAGTCACGGTGTGCTAACAGATCCAACGCACAGACTCGCCCACCTTCCCTTCCTCCGCCATGTCGCTTGTTCTCCCCGAGGCCCACCAACAATTCCAGGTGCGCATCTACGCGTCTCAGTCCGCTTGAAACAGGTGTCAATCCGGTGCGATCTGCAGCACATTCTCCGTCTGCTCAACACCAATGTCGACGGTAAACGCAAAATCATGTACGCCCTGACGGAGATCAAGGGTGTCGGTCGCCGTTACTCCAACTTGGTCTGCAAGAAGGCCGATGTCGATCTCAACAAGCGGTACGCCGAACTCCGTCTCGTATACGCTTTATCTTTTCCCAGAGGTCCTCAACCCCCTCTTCCCACAAATCTACAGTGCCGGCGAGTTGAACTCCGATGAGCTCGAGCGGCTCGTGACCATCATCCAAAACCCCACGCAGTTCAAGATCCCAACATGGTTCCTGAACAGGCAGCGGGATATCGTTGACGGCAAGAACTCTCAGATTCTGTCCAACGGTGTTGACTCGAAGCTCCGTGACGATCTCGAGCGGTTGAAGAAGATCCGGGCTCATCGTGGTCTGCGGCACTCGTGGGGCCTCCGCGTCAGGGGTCAGCACACGAAGACCACCGGTGAGCAGGTTGCTTTTTTAGCACACGGTTGTTTGCTGAGGGCATCTGCCACATATCAGGCCGTCGCGGGAAGACCGTCGGTGTGTCGAAAAAGCGCGGTTAGACGCCTGCTTTGTTGGACGGAGGATCGGTGGATGGTCCTCAGATATGTTGTGTTTTTATCGTCTCGAGTTCTCCTGTCGCAATTTCACTGCCGTATGCTCCGTATGCCCCCACGCTGAAATACAACATCATGCATCGCGGACCCGTCGGATCGGTGTGAGGACTTTGCTGCCCTTTGAAACGCAGCGCCCATGTACATAGAATACTTGTGTGCGTCCGATGACGCTCCGGAAGTGGCAGGCCCGAGCACGTGGCGAGGCATTGCCGCTTGTTCTGGAATGTTCACCAGGCTGCTCGGGCAAAGCCCCAGGCGACAATTATAAGGAACGGCGAGACGCTTGCCCACAGCGAAAGTGCACGCTCTGCTCCCACACATCTACTCTGCTACTCATCACCAGCCACCACCAGCAACGATGACAACCTGGGCGCAGCCTGCACATCACCCGTGGTTCAAAATGAACTCGCTCAAGCGAAAACAGTCCCCCGACGACATCGACGACGCGCTGCCGATCGCGTCGACGTCGGCGCCCGCGCGGCGGGACCACAAGCGGCGCAGGTGCACGGGGCTCGAGCGCGGCCTCGCGGGGCTCACGCTCAGCATGCCCTCCTCCTCCGCCGCCGCCGCCGCCGTGCACACGCCCGCGTCGACGCCTTCGCCTTCCCCCGAGTCGGCGTTTGCGCAGTACTCGAACCACCCGCCATACGCGTCCGAGTATCTCGCCTACCAGCAGCCCGCGCCCGCGCCCGCGCTCGCACCTGGCCCGTCGTTCGTATACCCGGCGCCGAGCGCTGCTCCTGCGTTCGCTGCGCGCGGGGGAGAGGGCTACGCGCCCGTGCAGGGACGAAACGTGTACGGATCGGCGCGCGCGCCTGTGTCTGTGCCCGCCGCTGCCACGCGCGCGCCGGTGGAGGTCCTGCGCCCGAGCGCGGTCGAGTCGCCACCGGATGAGGAGGAGGTGGAGGTGGGGCGGGCGGAGGCCGCGGACGTGAAGATGGGCGTGTCGTCGTGGTACGAGCCTGAGCGCGATCGTGAGTGTTTCCGTCCTACCGGTCCCTGTGGGGATCGCTGGTGTTCGTTTGGGAGCGCGGAGGCTGACTGGGCTGGTGGCGGCGTTGCGCGCGCAGGTATCGTCGTGACCGACCTCGACGCGGCGTCTGACGAGGAGGAGGGCGACGACAGAGAGGGCGGTAAACGCCACGGCGGGGAGGGCGGAGAGGAGGTGATCTCGATCGTGTCGCCCGCGGTGCTGGAGCGCCTGCGCGAGACGGGCGCGGGGGGCGCGCGGTTTGGCGCGCGGGCGCCGGTGGCGGAGGCGTTTTGGCGGGAGCGGGGCGCGTGGGCGGACGCGGGGAAGGCGGTGGTACTGTTTCGCGGCGGGGTGAGCGCGGGGGGGGGGCGGGGGCGCGGTGTGGAATGGGGGACGCGGGGGCGGGGGAGGAGGTGGATGGGGGCGGGATTGTGGAGGATGTGGAGGAGGATGCGGCGGTGGGGGCGGGGTGGACGCTGTCCCAGGATGGGGGTGTGGCGGGGTACTATGCGGACGTGGACGTGGACGTGGACATGGACGCGATGGACGTGGAACTGTGATTCGTCGGGGCCTCTCGCTGTGGATCCGTGGACGGTGGGCTGGATGTGGGCTGGATGTCTGTTCCGTGCTCTGTGCTTTTATGCTCTTTTTTTATTACTTCGTTGCATCGTCGTCGCTGCTGCCTCGTACGCGTCTACTTACACACCTCACAGTCTCTCTCCACGCATACTCGAGCATAATGATGATACCTACGCACGCACGCACGCGCACAGGAATTCTATTTCGTTTCGTCATCTTCACAGCGAGACGGCGAGAGACGCGCATCGGAAGCGAGCAAGTCACGCTTTTAAGTTATCGTAAGTACAAAGCGGCGCAGAGGCGCACAGGGACGGGTAGGCTAACAGGGTAGGCTAACAAGCTGGGCCAATAGGCTGATCGAGGTCGGACTCGGTTCGTAAGGGGGGGGCTCGTAACGCGTACTACACGACACGGCGGTCTAGAGGGATGGTGGGATGGCGGGGCGATTAGTCTGTACGGCTCCTCGGCGAGCGAGCGAGAGACGGAGGAGAAGAGACGGAGACGGAGAACGGAGAACGGAGACAGAGAACGGGAAGGGATGCACACGAGGACAGGCTGGACTGGACTGGATGGGATGCATGATATGAGGGCGGACACGGCGCGCACCGGAGAACGGGAGATGGGGAGCGCTTTTAGCGCGTATTCGTAACGGAAGCTTTTCTCGAAACCGCCGCCGCAAAAAAAAGAAAGAAAGAAATCAAGCAGGCAGACGAGCAAAACAAAACGGCCAACAATCAACGACTAAACCGACGAGCAGGAGACGAGGACCGGGGCGCCCTCACGCGTCACGTCCTGCCGCCGCCCCCGCCCGCGTCGTTCGCGCCGTCGCCCGCGCCCGCTTGGCCACCACCGGCTGCTGCGGCGGCGGCGGCGTTGCTCGCGGCGTACAGCCCCTCTTCGCGGTTGAGCCGCGAGTGGTGGTGGCGCGCGTGCGCGTGGGGGTGCGGGACGTGGTGCATCTGCATCGCGGAGAACGGCGAGCGCAGGATGCCCGCGGCGGCTGCGGCTGCGGCTGCGGCCGCAGCCGCCGTCGCGGCGGACGAGGACGAGGACGGGCTCTGGCTCTGGTTCTGGCTCTGGTTCTGGGCGGCTTGCGCGGCTTGGGCTTGGGCGTGGGCCTGCATCTGCGCGTTGTGTGCGGCCGTGAGGGCCTGTTGGTGCTGTTGTTGGTGCTGCTGCTGCTGCTGCTGTTGGTGGAGATGATTTTGCTGCTGCTGCTGCTGCTGCTGCTGCTGGGCGTACGTGGACGGGGGCGGGCCGCCGCCGCCGCCGCCGGACGCGGCGTGCCGCGCGTGCGGGTGCGCGTGGGTGTGCATGCCGTGGTGCTGGGGCTCCGGGACGTAGAGCGCGTGGGCGTGCGCGCCCGGTGCCGGGCCGCCGCCGCCGGGGGCCGCCCTGGTGCGGGTGCGGGTGCGGGTGCGAGTGCGAGTGCGAGAGGGTGTGGTAGGGCATGTTGACGCCGACGCCCATGAGCGCGGGGGGCTGCGGGCTGCGGCTGCGGCGGGGGCGCGGGCGGGGGCTGGTGGACGGTGAGCAGGAAGGGCTGCTGGATGTGCTGCTGCTGCGGGTGGTACTGCTGCTGCTGGTGGTGGTGCGAGAGCGGGGGGGCCGGGTGGACGGGGTGGAGCTGGTGGGAGGGGTGGCGCGGGGGCTCGATGCGGACGGGGGACAGGAGCGGGCGGGGGTCGGGGTCGACGAGCATGCCGGGGCTGTCGTCGGCCGCGTCGTCGTCCGCGTCGTCGAGGTCGTCGTCGTCGTCGTCGTCCACGAGGCGCAGGGTATGCGCCGCGGAGCCGTTGGCGGGCGCCGCGGCGGAGCTGGGCCCGGGGGCGGGGGCGGGGCCGTCGGTGGCGAGTTTTTGGGCTGCGATTTCGTCGGCGGTGAGGAAGCGCCCGCCAGGGCCGCGGGGGCGGCGCATGGCGTGTTTGTGGCGGGACTCGTGGAGGTAGGGCTGTGGGGGATGGATTTTTTTTTTAGTTTAGTGAGGGATTCTATTTTTTGGGGGGGGGCGGACCTTGCGCTGGCGCGAGAGCCTGTGTACCTCCTCGAGGCGGGCGCGTGCGACGCGGCGCTTTAGGATGCGGTAGTACTGCTTTGCGTTGACGTAGAGGGGCTCGTCGTCGATGGGGACGTCGTCTGTCGATGGGCGGCGGTGTGCGGCGGCGGCGGCGGCGGAGGAGGAGGGGGGGTCGGGTGTGAGTGCGGGTGCGGGTGCGGGTGCGGGTGCGTGTGCGGGTGCGGGTGCGGGTGCGGTGCGGGTGGGGCATCTGGGTGGGGTGCGGGTGCGGGGAGGGGGACGGGGTTGCGCTGGTAGAAGTTGTAGAGGTGTGAGGAGGGGTGCTGCTGTGCGAAGAAGGGGGGGTGAGTGTGTGTGCTGAGCGGCGCGTAGGACGGGAACAGCTGATCGACGACGTCGTCCATGATTGGCTCCGTCCCCTCCATCCCTCGCAGCGTCCTCCACCAGCCACAGCCTACCGTACACGTGACCCCGCCGCTCTCCCACGCCGCACACATCCCACCGACCGACCACCACCACCACCACACGACACCATGGACGCAAAGCTGTAAGCCCCTGCAGCCGCTGTCGCGCCCCGCCCCCTCTGACCACCCTCCCCACACAGCAAAGCCCTCAAGGTCGTCGACCTCAGAGACATCCTCGCAAAGGCTGCCGTCCCCGTCCCCGCAAAAGCCACCAAGCCCGACCTCATCGCCAAGGTCCTCGCCAGCCCCACCGCCCTCGCCCTCTACGCTCAAAAATACTCCCCCACCCCCCACCCACCGCCGCCCGCCTCCAAGCCCGCGCACCCGCACTCGACGCCGCTCGCAGCCGCCCCCTCGCCTGCGCCCGCCCCCCCGCTCCCCGTGCGCAACGACGACTTGGTCCGTCCCGGTCTGTTCCTCCCGCCTCTCTCCGCTCACTTCTCTCCCCACCGACCCAGCTCGCGCCCCCAGAAGAGTGCGTCCCCCGTCCCCGTCCCGCTCTCTCGTCCCTTCCTCTAACCCATCCCAGAGTCGACTGGAACGTCGACGACACCACCCCCTCCATCGACGACGCCCCCGCGTCCCCGCCCAAGCCCAAAGCCCCCGCGCCCCACCTCGTGAGTCGCTCCTACGCTCCCCTCTTCTCCCTCGCGCTCACACCCCCTGCAGCCCAAAGCCGCGGCGGCACCGTCAGAAGCTGCCCCTGCGCCCGCGCCCGAACCCGCCGCAGACGACGACGCGGAGCTCGCCAAGCGCAAGGCCCGCGCAGCGCGCTTCAACATCCCACTCGTCCAGCCTGCGCCCCCGCCCGCCGCCGCCGCCGCCTTGACCCGCTCGCGCAGGGCCCCACCCGCCGCCGCCTCCGCCGCCTTGCCGGACGTGCGTGCTCCCCCTCCCCTCCCCTGTGCTTGTCCCCCCGCCGCGCCACTGACGATCCCAGCAGGACCCCCACAAGCTCAAGTCCCGCGCAGAGCGCTTCGGCATCCCCGCCGCTCCCGCCCCCGCCCTCGCCCCCGCCAACGGGGCTGCCTCTGCCGCTGCTGCCGGTGCGCCGCGCGGGCGCGCACGCATGCGCGGCACGAAGCGCGCGGCGCCGCCCGCGGAGGAGGTCGATGCGGAGGAGGCCGAGCGCAGGCGGAAGCGCGCGGAAAGGTTCGGAGGGGGCGTCGCCGCGGTGAGTGCGCGGTCGGGGTGAGCGGCATGCGGGGCGCGGCGTCGTCGTGTGCTGGCGTAAAGGCGCGAGGCACGAGGCTGCACGCGCGGCGCCTGTTGCGCCGCAGCGACGCGGAACGCTTTTGTTTTTCTGTTCTTGTTTGTTATCTACGCGTCTGCTCTTCTGTCGCGCGCGCGGCGCGCGCGTGCGCGGCGTTCGTAATGCATTGTTTTTTCTCCCGCTCTCTGTGTCTCTCGCGGTGCACGCGGCGGTCGTGAATGACTGCAGGTCTTTTATGCGCTCCCTGTCTCGGTTTTCTCGCTGGCTCTCGCGTTCGCTGAACAGACCGCACGCACGCACGCCCCGCGCAGCCCGATGCGCACCACGACGACGGTGTGCGACGACGCGGAGCTCGCACGGCGCAGGGCGCGCGCCGTGCGGTTGAACGCCCCGCCTACCGCCGTCGCTGCGCGGCCAGAGCGCGGCGCGCTGGCGGTCGTGGGGGAGGTTGTGGAGATCGACGCGGGGGAGGCGACGCGGCGAAGGAGGCGCGTGGGGCGGTTCGGAGGGGGCGCGGTGCCCCATGGCGGGTGCGGTGGGTGCGATCGACGGACTGAGGGTCGTGCGGGCGTCGCGGCACTACACTGGAAAGCCTTGACTTGGGGAAGTTGGTAGTTGGAACTTGGCCTGTACAGTCGGGCGCGAACGCGAGCCCGAGGCTCCTGCGCGGTGTGTGCTCGTCTACTCGTGCCGTGTCGAGGCGGGACGCTTTTTTTTTGCGCATATTCAACGTATGAGTGTCTGGTACAGTGCTCCTCCTCGGTCAGAGGTCAGAGTATACTGTGAACGGCCGGCAGCTGATGGCAGGTTCTTGGTTTCGTGCTCGAGTGGCCCGTGCACAGTGCAGCGTGCGCGAGGCCGGTGTCCCCGAGCGCTGAGCGGGGCGGTGAAGCGGTGATGTGGGCGGTGCGGCTGCGCCGTTCTAGGCGAATGAGTATTGTATGTGCGCGTGCGTGCGTATGGATAATATATATGAGTGTACGGTATGTATGTGGACGCGCTCGTTGGGGACGAGACTCAGAAATAGCAGGTGCTGTGCTGTTACTGCTGTACCGTACCCGGCGCGGTATCTACAGCGCGCGAGGATGCCTGTTTGGGACGGGCTGCGTTGATTGACGGGGGATGGAAGCGGGGCGAGGTTGATGGTGGGTGGGCAGACTGCACGCAGCGCAGGATGGAGGACATGAGTTGGATTGCAGAATGCTCTACGTACAGCTGTAGTCGAGAGCCCGCGTGCCGGCGGCGGGAGCGGGGCAGCGGCGGGGCGCAGACTGGGCGCGGGCGTTCGATCGCGCTCACGCTCGGGCAACGAGGTGATCTCCGCGAATCATTCACCGCAGCCTGGCATGCACGGCGTGCACCGCCCCCATGTCTCACCCGCGCCTACAAAAACGCGCCTGCAGGCTGCCCGCACGCGTCTTGTTGACTACAGACGCCCTTTTCTCTGCCGACGCCTGAGCCGGACAAGAACTGAACCCTCGGGGCTCGATTAGGCGCTGCCCTCCCACCCTCACGTAGGCTTATTGTTGTCCGCCCTCCGCCCACGAGCGCCTCTTGTCCTTGTTCAACACACCCTTCTGCACCGAGCCCGCGAGCGCGCGGCTAACCGCATACCAACTCAACTACGAGACACGAACGAACGAACGAACGAACGAAACGAAGAATACGAAGGTCGAAGCGATGGCGAGCGAGAAACGAAAGGGGGCGGGGGCGGGGGCGCTGCGCGCGGTCCGGCGCTGGGTGTTCGAGCGGCACCGGTTCTGCTGCTGCCTGCCCGTGCGCGTGGGCGTGATCGTGATGTCGCTCGCGAACCTGCTCGTGTCGGGCCTGCTGTCGGTCGTCTGCTGGTGGGAGGTCGCCGGTGCGTCGTCTTGGCTCTCGGGTCTTGGGAGTGGGGCGATGGCTGATGCGGGTGGCGGCGCGCAGCGAATCGGACGCTGGACGCGGGGGAGCGCGGGGCGTTCGTGGGCGCGGGGCTCGTCGAGTCGCTGCTTGCGCTGCTCTCTATCCTTGGGTGAGCGCCACACACATACTCCCTCTCGCTTCCGCCCATCTCATCGCACCACACCACACCGCGCCCGCGCGCGCAGCTTCGTCGGCGCGGTGGTGCGCAAGCAGAGCTTCGTGACGGCGTACTGCTACGCGCTGTACGCGCACTTCGTCGTCAACCTCGCCGTCGCGTCGTACTTCCTGTACGTGATCCTGCACGCGGAGCACGCGGCGGCGGTGCGCGCGTGCCAAGATGCGATCGAGGACGCGGGCGCGCAGGGCCAGTGCTTGGGCCTGCTGCGCTTCGCGGCGGGGATCTATGGCGGGCTTGCGGGGGGGCTGCTCGCGCTGGAACTCTGTGCGTCTGGGCTGTTGCGTTTTCTTTCTGTTTTTTTGCTGGCTGACGTGCGGGCGGGCAGACGGCGCGTTCATGGCGACGCGGTACGTGCACCAGGTGAAGCACGAGAAGCGGAAGCGGAGGGCGCGCGCGGAGGGGGGGCTGCAGCTGCACGAGCGCGGGGCGAGCGACGGGGTGGGGCTGATGGGCGGGTACGTGCGGTATACGGACGAGAACGGCGAGTCGTGGTACGATCGGGTGGGGACGCCGCTGAGGGGCGAGGCGGAGGAGGACGCGCGCGCGCACCGTGGGGGGCTCGCGGACGGGTATTATGCGGCGGAGGGGGGGTATTACGGTGGGGGAGGGGGGACGCCGCGGAGGGAGGGTTTCAGTGGGGCGGAGGAGTATGCGAGCGCGTATAGAGATCGGGACGGGGTTGGGGCGGAGCACGAACACGAGCACGAGCACGCGCACGAGCAGGACGGCCTGGATGACGTTCCGAGCGTTGTGCCGGAGAAGATGAGGTCCAGGTTGAGAGAGGACGCGAGCAGCGACGAGGAGGAGGGGCCGGCGGAGCCGCTTCTGTCTGCGCCGAGTTCCGAGGCGCACCCGCCTGCGTATCGCCGCGACGACGGCGGGGGGCCGCGATGAGCTAGCTGAACGGGGCGCTGTTTCTTGTTGTCACGCTATTTATCTCAATTTCGCTACGGGTGTGTGTTGCATAGAATATGAACTGTGGTGTCCTGCATAAGTGCAAGTGCAAGTGCGACTAGGTGCTGTGCGCCGGAAGAGGCGCGTGGGTGTGTACACAGGGTCAAACAAGACGGCGGCACGCGGGCGCTGAGCTGTGGCCGACCGCTATCCTACATGTCATGCGCATTCGGTACCATGCCCAGCGGACGCACATCATCGACTCGGTGAGCAGCCCCGTCCGTCCTTCGCAACCGCGAGCCCGCCGTCGTCCATCGCTGATCTCCTCGATGGCTCGCTTTCGCACACCACCCCCACCCCACCCCACCCGCACTCCGCATATCCCCGCGTACTCCCAATAATCATGGCACACCGCGCCAGCTCGAGGTCCTGCTCTTCCAGCTGCACGTCCTCTCGTTCCTCCAGGCGCCGTCCCTGCTGGGCCTCGTCACGCGCTGCGCGTCCCAGCTCCAGCTGTCCAAGCCGCGCGACGCCGACCCGAAGCGCACGCTGCGCTTCTGGTTCTTCCTCATCCTGCTCTTCAACTTTGGCAGCCTCTGGACGCACGCGGCGCAGGGCGCGCCCGAGGGCAGGGGCGTCGTGCTGGACTTCATCGGCATGGGTGCGTGCGCTCCCACGTCTCGCTGATGATTGAATATTGAATGCTGAATGTGTGTGTGTGTGTGCGCACGCGCGCGAACAGCGTATAGGCCGAGCAGAGTGCAGCTCATATTTTTGGATTGCGTCATCGTCTTTCTCTCCCTGCTCATCACGACCCTCGCATACGAGACGTCCTACACCCTCGCGTCCCATCCTCCAGCGCCCTCCCTGCGACAAACACCGATCTTCCCGCCGCCGCCACTGGCATCGCCATCGACCCGCTGCAGCCCCTCCCGGCCCACCCGCGCCCCGCGACGCCGCCAGACCCCGCGCTCGCCCCGTGCGCCGCGGCATCGTCGTCCCGGACCGCCGCCGGCACGGGCGCAGAGGCCCTCGTCGTCGACGTGCGCCTCGCCGCCGTGACGCGGCACCTCCGCGATCCGCCGCCGCCGCCGCCCCCGGAGCGCGCGGCCGGCGGGGCGCTGCTGCCGCTGCCGAACACGGCGGGGTGGCCGCTGTCGGAGAGCCTAAGGATGCTGATGCGCGCGAGGAATGCGGGGGCGCGGGGGGCGGCGGCGGCGGCGGCGCCGAGTGGGGAGCAGGGAGGGCAGGGGCAGGAGGAGAGGCAGGAGGGGGGGCAGGGGCAGGGGCTGGAGGGGGCGGGCGGCGGGTCGCGGAGGTTGCCGGGGAGCATTGATCCGGATGATGGGGGATGAGGGAGCTTGAGGAGCATGGAAGGTGTTTTTTTGGGTCTGAGGTAGTTTGTACACGGTATTTACGACACGACTGGACTGTTTTCTTGTATGGAATGCGTGAGGAGCGCGCGCGCGATACTCTGCTCTGTAGATGTCGAGGTTTACCACTTGCGTTTCATCTATAGCAAGTGCGGGGTGAGCGCGCGGTCGTTGAGAGATAGAGGGAGAGAGAGCACGCACGGCGGTGCGGAGACAGGCGCCGAACTTGTCGAATTCTGCTTTGCAGCTGTCCTTGCGGACGTCGGTGTAGGTGGCGACGATGCACTTGCCGTAGGCGGAGGCCTGTGCGGCGCAGGTGGACGTGGAGTGGAGGGCGAGGCGCTTGAGGGGCGTGGACGCGGAGGCGGAGGCGGCGGGGCTGGCCTGCATGGTGTTCGACTGCTGGAGAGGAGGAAGACTCGGACGCGCCGGGGCTGGGAAGGGGGATTCGCATCACGTGGGGCCCCGGACACAGTCTCCGCGTCCGTTGCAGCCTCAGCAGGCTTTCTGCCCTGTGCATGCACCTCTCGCCCCCACTAACACACCGCTAACACATTCACGGCGACCCACACGCCCTCACACACCCGTTTCCCACTCGACGCTGCCCGTCCACAGTGCCCACACAGGCACCACCTTCGACGGAGCTCTGCTCTGCAGCCCCAATCATTTGACCCCGTTCTCTTCTCGAAGCGATGCTCGACCCCGTCTTTCTCGTCACTTCCATTCTCATCGTCGTAGCGACCCTCCTGTTCCTCTTCTTCTGGAACCGCTTCGTCGGCTTCCTCCTCAGCGTCATCCTCCGCATCGCCTACTGGAACGAGGGCGGCGCCAGTATATGGATCGAGCTCGGTACGTCGCGCGTGTCTTTGTACCTGTGCGCGACGGCATGCTGGGTAATTCCTGGGCTAAACGAGGCGACGCGCGGCAGGCTCTTTGCACCTGTCCTTGCGCGCGGGCAGGCTGCTCTTCAAGGACGTGCGCTACCACTCGAGCAGCCAGACCCTCAAGATCGTCAAGGGCCAGATCAGCTGGCGCTACTGGATCCGCGCGCCCACGCTCGCCGAAGACCTGCACCCGCACGCAGGCGGCGAAGGCGTCGACGGTACGTCCCCGTCGCTCTGGCCCCACCTGACTTCGCGCCTCAATCTCGATGTTCGCGGCGTGCGCTAGGCAGGAGTAGCGCGTCCATGACGAACTGCCGCATACACACGTCCGTCGAGGGGCTCGAGTGGTTCATCTACAACCGCAGCGCGGCGTTCGACGCCATCGTGGAGCAGATGGCGAACAAGGAGCCGCCACCGCGCCGCTCGCGCAGTTACAGCGCGGGCTCGCAGGACAGGCCGCTCCACCCGCCCTCCGCCGGCACCGAAAGTACGCGCCTCCCTCCCTCCGCCCCGCTCCCGATCGCGCGCGCTCACTCTCTGCAGCGGACCCCTTGTATCCACCGCTCGCGCGCACGCAGACGATCCCGCTCAAGCTCAAGACCCCGCGGTTCGTGCGCCGCGCGCTCGCGCGCCTCCGCGGGCAGCTGCCGAACCTCGACCCCAAGTCGCTCCTGCCCGTCAGCTTCGAGGGCACCAAGGGCGCGATCCTGTGCGGGAACGCGTCGACCCCGTCCGTCCTCGTGGCCGAGTTCCAGCGCGCCGAGGGCATCTTCGGCATCGTGCCCGTGCGTGCGGTTCCCCGCGTTCTGTTGTTTTTGGGTCATCGAACCCGGCGTCGCTGACGTCGGCGCACGCTTTGCAGGCGAGGTCGGAGCACGATCTGTACAAGCAGATTCTGAACATCAGGGCGGAGAAGGCGTCCATCAGGTTTGCGGAGAACGATGGGTACAAGAGTCCGATGGTCGCGACGGGCGCGAGCCTGCACGACGAGATCGCCAAGACGCAGTGAGCTTTCCGTTCGACGACGTCGCGACGTCGGCACTGAACTCTGTCTGGCGCGCGCAGGCCGCTCTCCCATCGCCTCTCCCAGCTTCTGTCGTTCTCCGCGTTCGCGAAGCTGTGGCGCCACGCGAAGCTGAGGGCCTTCGTGCACGCGGCCGTCGACGCGCCCAAGGCGAGGGGCGCCGGGGCGGCCATCCACGCGGGGAGCTTCCGCACGCGGCGGAAGCTGGCGCCGCCCCAGGCGAGCGACGCCGTCGACGCGTCGGCGGGCGCGGGCGCGGACGCGGACGTGCAGTACGCCGTCCAGCGCCAGATCTGCGAGGCGCCCGTGCTCGAGCTGTCGTACTACGCCGACGCGGTGGGCTTGGTGCCCGAGGACCGCGGCGCGCGCGAGGCGGCGCACGAGGGCTGCGATATCGGCAATGGGGATGCGCCGCCTGAGTGGGGGCTCGACCTTGTCGTGCACGGTGGGTTCTTGCGGTACGGGCCGTGGGCGGATCGGCAGCGGTGCGTGTCGCGCGAGCGGTTTTGTTCGCGGGGCTGAGCGCGGTCGTTTTGTTGTTTCTTGCGTGTGTAGGGCGGAGCTGCAGCGGGCGTTCTTTCCGGCGGCGTATCAGGACGCGAAGCAGGCGGCTTTTTTGAAGGCCGGCGAGAATCGGGTGTGGACGACGTTGCGCGTGTTCGTGGAGCTGCGCGGCGGGACGACGCTGTACATCCCGTTCCGGGAGGCGTCCAAGGTGCGTGGCGTCGGCGTCGGCGTCTTTATCCCCGCTTGCGCTTGCGTTGACTGTGTGTGGCAGAACTGGCAATGGGACGGCAAGGTCAAGTGTGCGAGGCCGAAGGAGCGCGAGGCCGCGTACATCAACGTCAAGGCCGGGGACGACTCGACGATCAGCTATCTGATGCCGATGGTCGCGGGCCCTGAGGGGTACGACCCGCTGCTGGAGGTCCACCTGGACACGGTGGTCGTCTCGACGAGCTTGAACGACATCCGGCTGTTGCGGGCGGAGTCCTGTCGCGTGAGCGCGTCTCACTTTCAAAGTGCTGCTGATAGGGCGCTGATGGTGTGAGGTCAGGTGCAAGGGAACATGCATTCTCCGCTCAGTGGAACGCGGATCGGCAGTGGAGGTTCGGGGTGTCGCTGCGCCAGCCTGTGCTGTACCTGCTCCGGGACCACATCAACATGCTGACGGACCTGAGCAAGGACTGGACGTCGGGGCCTCCGAGCAACTATTTTACGTGGGTCCCGATGCGGTACGCCGTAGACCTTGACCTGCGGAACTACGAGATCAACACGTATGTGAACGATCAGAACATCATCGACAAGCCGCTCATCAGGGACGAGAACGGTGGGCACCCGGACCGTCTTGGGTTCCTTCGACGTGGTCTTATTTTTATTCACGTTTGCAGCGCTGTTGACCCTCCGCGGGTCTGTGCTGCGGAACGAGAACCTCATACCCGCGGACAGGTTTCGCCCGCCGTTCACGACGATCACGTTCGCGATCGACGCGCCGGACGTCGACGTCAGCCTCACGCTGCCGCGCTGGAACACGCACCGGGTGCACGCGACGGAGCCCATCACGAAGCTGGGCCGCATCGGGCTCCTGCGCCTCGCGGCGTCGTACCACTACTTCGCGGACGTGCGGCCGGACAGCGTCGAGCAGCTGAAGCTGGACTTTACCGTGAGCCCGCGAGCCTCTGCGATCGATCGGGGAGAGGACGGACAGTGACGTGCTCTCCCTCGCTTGTTTTGTTGCAGGCGAAGGACGTCGTGTTCAAGTGCCTGGGGTGGTCGATACGCCATTTCATGATCCTAAGGGACAACTACTTCGGGTCGTTCACGCACTTCTCGACGTTGAACGAGTATCTGGAGAAGCGGCGGTCGGGGATCGCGGTCGGGGACCCCATCGAGCTGAAATACCGTCCGGGCAAGGTGGCGACTCTCTTCATTTTTTTATTTTTCAAAGCGCAATTTGAACTGACTTGGCATTTTTTTTTGGCAGTCGAACATGCTTCAGGTGGAGCTGCAGCTCAGCGTCGACAGGTTCCTCATCGTTCTGCCCGCCGGTATCCCGGGCTATGAGACGTACAACCCCTTGCCCGGCCAGGACCCGAAAGACGTTTGCCTCGGCGCCTGCGCCATGGTCTCCGTCCCGGATCTCCAGCTGCAGCTCAGGACGCACGATTATTACATGGGTGAGCGCGCCGCCCCTGGAGGTCGAGGCGGCCGGGTTAACTGTTTTGGGTGGGTGACCAGAGATGGCTTTGAACGTCGGCACGGTGTTCGGGAGCGTTCGCACGGACTGCACGGAGCGGAGGTTGTTTGAGCAGCCGTGGGCTCGTCTCGCCAAGGAGGCGTTCATTGTCGACGGTGCGCGTTGTGTTGCATCGTGGTTTTCCCGTGGTGATACTGAATGAGCTGTGTGTGCGTGCAGGGCTCGACATCGTCGCCAATAGGCTGTTTGGACCTCAGCCGCGCACGTCGACGTACGTGTGTGTCTGGGAGATCAACGTTGGGGATATCCGGGGGATGCTCTCCATGCAGGAGGTCAAGATCCTGCAGGCGGTCTTCGATGCGTTCGGGATCAACTACAGCGACGTGATCAACTCCCCTGCCGCCGAGTATGCCGTGCCCGTGGACCCCGATGGTGAGCGTCTCTATGGTCCTCGCGCGACGAGCCGCTCACGAAACGGCCGACGACAGTCACGTTTTGAAGCTGACGCTGGAGAGCGTGGACCTCGTCGTCAGCACGGGCGACGCCGCCGTCGAGGCGAGCGTCCCGAAGGGGCTCTGCCTGGAGCGGAACGACCTCGCGGGGAACCACTACCGGAAGGTGACGAGCGTGCGACTGCCCGAGGCGCAGGTGCGGTGCTTGCACAGGTACGTCCCGCGGGAGAGGTGGATGGAGGTCGCGGCGGTGTCGCTGGACGCGAATGCGGACGTTTATTCGTGCCCGCCGGGGTGGCGCGAGTCGGCGCAGGCGCAGCGGGCGTTTGTGGCGGAGCAGGACGTGTTGACTGGGCGCACGGAGCTGTTGTATCCTACCCAGGCCAAGCAAGGCCGACGGCCGCGTCACGCAGGCCACAGCGTCTATACGAGCGCGCTGCAGCTGCCTCGTCCGAAACGGTTTGCGAAGCCGGACGGCCACTCGAAGGGCAGGCTGCCGGTGCCAGATTCTGCGAGCCAGCACCCATCGGACCTCACGAAGCCGACGCCGTTCTCGCACCGGCAGTTCACATCGGATTCGGAGGGCGAGGACACGTATACGGAGACGGACCGGGATCTTCGACTCGCGTGAGCTTATTCGCGGCGTTCGGTTTCGGGTCTGTGGTGGTGGGCTGATCCTTGCGCGACGGGTCCGTTTTAGGCACACGCGCCCGTCCTCACTCATGCCCACGGTGCATACGGACGACGAGAGCATGTCCGGTGCCGACGAGTCGGACGATGCGGATCTGACCATGGACAGTCGATCGGAGAGCGACGAATCGGACGATGATGGTACGTTTTTGGCGCCGATGCTTTTCGCGAATCCGCTCATCGATGCGCTTGAAGACGAAGAGGCGGCCAGAAATCCTGAACTGAGGAAGTACGTGAAGTTGACGCGGCATTATGTTCTCCAAGCCAGGGGACCCTCGGCCTGGGCCGAATCCCCTTTTACACTGATCAAGGTAAGTTGGGAAATGGAACAGGTCACGACGTAGCTTGTTCTGATCGCCTCCGTGAAGGACTACGGAGCTTCGCATATTTTCCAAGAGATTCCTGAAGAAACCAGTACGGAGCGCTTCGTTCAATGGCAGGCTGACACGGATACCCCCGAAAAGTGCGACACGACCATCCTTCGACTGGTATCTCATTCGTTGGACGTATGGCTTACGCCCTTGGTTCCTGCGGTGGCACTGCAATTTTTGGAAGAAAATTCTCGGCATGTGCGTATCCTTCCGTTACCTCGTCGTCGAGGTCCTGAAACGCTTCCAGTCCAAGAGCCCGGAACTCCGCATGGACTCGATCATGGCGGACCATATACGCGCGCTCGCTTCCGGGTCAACGTCAGTGCGGAGGACGCAAGAGAAAACGGTCATCGACGCGGAGCTATCCAAGATCCACATGCGCGTTCTACAGGTGACGCCTGTGTTCGAAGCGGAGGTTGATATCGTGCGAACTGTCGACGATGTTCGTCCGCCAATCAGCCAGGAGTTGACTATCGCAGATATATCGATCGCTCGATGGACGCTGCAAGGTCAGAAAATCCAAAACGACAAGCGGTCAGAGACTTCCGTGAAAACAGCCACTGAATACAGCAGTATGACCCTCGGCGTTGGTGACCAAACGACCCTCAGGAGAGGTATACTCGAACAGACACTCGGCCCCGTCTGCAGCCTATCTTTGACTAACCTGGAAGCTATCTATACGCCAAAAAGTGCTGGTTGTTCGTGGCGTGACCTTGTGTCGACCATGGAGCACACCGGTCCTCAACGTATTCTGAGAAGCCTTTTGCCTTATCGAGGGCCCATATCTGAAGTTTTGGAGACACACAAACGACTGAAGGGTCTACACCTACATGAAGCCCAGTTACGTGTTTATCAAGTACTCAAGTGGTCTAGCGATCGCTCAGTCGTTGACCCATTGTCAACGATCCAGCCCCTGTACCTCATTCAATCCGGTCTGCCACACGAACTTCGGGTAGAGCCAACGTTTAAGGTTCTCTTCTACTTGCGCAACGCCCTTAGATTTTTGGAGCTTGTCGAGCGTGAGGCAATCCGCGATCTACGCCCCGACCATCACGCTCCCGTGGCTTTGAGCGAAGTGGTCGAGCTTTTGCACGGCCAACTGACGAGTCTGGCCGCTGATGTAGATGGCGACGGACCAGGGATCTCCTCTCTGAAAATGTTCGTCAGGTTGTTCCCGACAGAGGTGATCCGTGATGTCCCTCCAGCCAGCAGTTCAACTCTCGAGGTCGTTCATGTGGCGTTCCAGTCCATCAAGTTCTCCCTTCTAGACCCCTCCCAGGCGCCCCCTTGCGATGCGACAATTGGGCCACTGGAGTTCGTTGCCAGCTTGCGGAAGGCTTCACTGTTGCCACCGAGCCCACACAAATCCACTCGAGATCCAGTTCCAAGTCGAGATAAATCGCGGGTCAAATTGAACCACCTGATGGCTTCGTTGACGCTGGACAGCGTTGAAGTGTTCGTTCTTCCCCATATCCTGCACTTCGCCCAGCGTATCATCCGCATACGGAAATACATTGACGACCACGGTTTGTACAAAAAGAGTCAGGCAGCGCCGACGCCGAGTTCCAAACTCGCGCGCAATTGTCAAGACGTCGTTTATAGCGATATATCCGTATCTTTCAAGCGCTTCAGACTACAGGTCGCAGCGGAGAACCTTATCGTTGTCCTCGGGTCGTCAGGCCTGACGATCTTTTCCTCTGCCTATCTTCGCAAGGCCCAAGGGCGCTGGGATATTTCAGCGAACTCATCTCTTTTCCTAGATTCTGCTTCTATCAAAGCGCGTTCTTCGCCTGAGGGGCAAAATCCGACTGCTCGGGATGCTCTAGCCTCTGCTGTAGTGAATGGGGTGAAGGTCAATGCCGTGGGTCGTCAAGAGCCTTTTTTGAGCTCGACGATACGCGCGACCCTCTCGGTGCATGATGTTCGTTTATCAGTGCCTCGAAGCGCCATTCGTTTGATCCGATTTATCGAGGAGTGGCGAGCGGACTACTTGCCCGGGATCGAGTCCATGGTCCATGCATTGTTGTTGGAGGCGCGGAAGAAGCCAAAGACTGCGCGTACCACGCGCACTACTCCCAAAAAGCTCCCTACAATCCAATTTCAGGCTTCCCTTTCCACGTTAGGCGTTTCGCTGCACATCATGCCTGGAACTTGGTTGTCCTGGGAGATCTTCAATATCGTGACGTACATTCGGTTTACCCTCACCAGCACTCGCAAATTGTCCCGATTTTTCGGCTTGCGATTGGCGTCTCAGCGCATCAGCATATCTTCCGTCCAGAGTGCGGAGACCGAGCCACCTACCGAGCGTGTCAAACTGGACCTTCCTTGGTTAGCAGTCACAGGCCAGTTTGAAGAAGACGGTGTTCACGCAGTGGCGTCTGTGGGACTATTCCACGTCACAGTGAAGCCTTCATATTGGGACACCCTCCTATCCGTGCAGCAGAAGTTTGGACAGGATTTCAACGATCTGATCCTGATCATTGGAGATGCGCGTCGCAAACGACCCACGTCGCCGTTGGCGAAGGACTCGCAGTCATCCGTGTCGACGATTCATACAATTTCACTCAAGATGAAAGGTTTCCGTCTGGGCCTGGAAGGGCATTCTTCTACAGCTTTTCTTGAGTGCCAGGACATAAGTGGGGGCATGAGTGGCGATGATGGAAGACTGTGGCATTTCACTGTGACCGGGTTGGCCCTATCGTTGGCGTCTCGCCTGGACAATTATGCCGAGCGTTCGACTTTCACCAGAACCCATCGCTCAGCGTTCGTGATCATTGATTTCAAGGTTCGAGTGGGCCACATGCAAGGCAATGAAAAGGCTTGCGAAATTGTGGTTTCAAAGATTCATGCCGTCATGCAACCCAGTTCCGTTGGCGAGATCGGGGATTTCATGGATCATCTACAGGTGCGGACCACAAGTTATGCAGTGCATCCCTCTTCTCAACCAGATCATTGTGACAGGCCGAAGTACTCCTTAGACAGGAAGAGCGTGCCCGTGAGCTGGCTGACTTCAAAGAGAAAACGAGAAGTATCATGAGGACCTTTGAGGTCAAGGCGGAAACAGGCCCAGATGGTCCCTCATCTTGGATCGCGGATTATGCCATGACGCTGATCGCTAAGAACATCGGGGCAGCATTCCCTCTTGCACTCGAGCGAGGCCTCGAATTGCCACAACGGCGCACAACTGATCATGCTGCGGTCCGCGCGTTCTTGTTTTCTATCAGATCTTTAGCTTTTGGGGCCGAACGAAGTGGCAAGGGTCAAGCTACAATGAATGACTTTTCCTTCCAATTTGTCGACCGGCAAGTCTTCGGCTCTGAGTGTTGATTTTGGTTACTGACATCTAAGTAGGTTCCGGCAATCTGTTCCTGGGGATTTCTCTGGGCAGAGCCATGAGACCCGCAATCGCTTGATCTATCCTGAGATGACTGCACAGATACGCACCGAACGCTCCATGAATTCACGTCGCATCCGCATTGGGGCTCACGTTAGCGGCTTCATCCTAGACCTGGATTCAACCATTGCCGATAACATTTTCTCGCTCGTTGATGTCTACCGTCAAGGGAAGGAGCGCATCGAAAGGCTGACTTCTAATATTCTTCGCACAACGACCAATCAAGAAGTTCTCCCCAAGACAATATCGAGCGCATCCCAACAGTACAAAAGTCTTCCCACATCCAATGTGCTGCTTTCATTGGTCTTTCTCAGCGGTAAAGTTCGCATGTACAGCGGATCCAACGCCAAGTCTTCAAGGTCGAGATCCTTCCACGATCACACCGGCGGTCGTCTCCAGGATTTTGGTGCTGATATGTTCAATCTCCCGATTGTCACGGTATGGGGAGAATATCGTGCAACGCCAGCGTTACAAAAATTGTCTGGTGCCAAAGAGGCCGACTCGTCATCTCTAATGATCAAGACCACTATCCATTCTAGCGAGAACACCCTTCGGCCTTCGCTCTTGCCCTTCCTGTCTGAACTGATCAACGATATCGAGTCTCGCATGCGAAGGGCCAGCCCAGTCAATGCAACGTCAGCTTCTGTCTTCTCACGAGATTCGCCATCCAATACTCCGAGTCACCTACGTCCTTCGGGACCCACACAGTCTTCATCTAGCATGCAAGTAACTTTCGCCCTTCGGATTGACCAATCGCAATTGCAATTGACCTGCCAACCCGATGTCAATGTCATTGCAGGTGTTCACTGGGATAGTGGTGGTTTTGTGCTCAACATCTCTTCGGAAGCTCATCAGGTGTCTTTGATGGGCAATGTAGGTGGCCTGACTATCGGACTCAAACACGGTTTTCTCAGTGAGGATTGTGTTCGCATGGATGCTCGCAATTTGGGATTCTCCATGACCTTTTCCAAAGCGGATCAAAGATTAGGGAAGACAGTCAGCACGGTTTCCCTTGTGGTAGACACAGAGGTCGCAGGGGTAGTTCGCTTCTCCCGCCTTCAGGACGTCCTGTGCTTCAAAGCTGTATGGTTGGACCGTATTCCCGTATATAGCGGACAGGCGACGGCGACTGCTCATCCGTCATCGAAGGTCACCCACTCAAATAGTCAGGGTGCACCGTCTCTAAAACAAGAGTTGAAGACAGCCCTTCTCCTCAGAGTGCGTCGCATCGATGTCGACGTGGACCTTGGACAATCCATCAGCTCCATCGCTTTGAAGTTGGAAGATGTCTCCGTTCGCAGTAAATTGCAGGAGACGTCATCCGAACTGTCATTGGCTGTAGGAGACCTCAGCATGCTTGCTAAGGGGAATGTTTCCGGTAAAGCACATATACCTGATTTTTCGTTCGGGACAATCAGGCGAGCAGATATCGGGCGGATCGATGTCCCCTCAACTACCAAGATGTTGGAGCTATCCCTGACCACTGGCACATTGGACCTTGTACTAGAGTCTGATTACCAGAAGATACTTCAGGTTTGGTGAGTAAGGCTCTTGGATTCTCATACATCTCCTGAAGCCTTTATCTCTAGGGCTGAACCTTTCGAAATATCTGTATTCGATGATTGGTCTCAGATATCGACAGAAATCCCTGCAGCGGATCGACGCCTCCAATTGTCTTTCGTCGTTTCTGGAAGAGACCTTGTGGTTGCTGCCACCGTGGGAACGGTCCCCAAATTGGTTTCCTATGCCGCAAAATTCAAAGCTAATTTGCAGGCGCAACGTGAAGGGGCGACCAAAGAGTCGCGCGCATACAGCATCGCCCAATCTCCTAAACCTGACAATCCCCTTTCAGCTGTCGCCAACGCCATGCTGGTGTCTGCACGTACTCGGTTGAAGGAAGCAGAAAACAGCCTTTCCTACGCCATTATACAACAAATGGAGTTCCATCTCAACTCTCTTCGCCTAGCGGGCTTTCCTCGCACCATGTTCGACGTCGAGATGGCTCACTTCGTCGTCCGCGACGTCAATGCGCGTCTGAAACGAGTCGTGGAGACCGAAGACTTGCCGGCCAAGCGAGAGCTTGAATTATCATTTTCTTCCATCACGACATCACGATTCAGTCAGCTCAATCACGCAGTGCTTTCAAACGAGGTTGCCACGGATCTTAGGGCCTGGCTTGACGCAGTGTTGAAGAAAGTTGCGGAGGCCATTATCTTCGATTTGCCATCCATGCACATCTTTATGCGGACCGACGAAGTCGACAAGGAGAGCGCGAAGATCATCATGTACGATTTCATCAGCAAGTTCGACCGAAAGAAAGGCCTCAAGGATCAGGAGGATATCTTCATCACGCTCAACGTCTCGTTGTATTCTTGGCTCACCCTTCTGCGCAAGAACTTGACGAGGGAGATGGATCAAGTGCAGGGCAATACGGATTGGAGACCGGGATTATCATCTGCAACTCCTTCGCCTATGGCTTCGCGCAAAAAGACAACAGAAACTCCACCGGATTTCTTGCTGAGAGATGACACGGTTTCTCGCCCAAGTACCCCGCCCTTGACCGTGCGCCCTCTCGTGCTTCCCTCCCCTGTGAAGGTCGCCACGAAGTCGGTATCGCCTGTGGATCAATCCGAGATCCACGAAGGAAGCAATGATGTCAATACTTTGGGTCCTGCAATCGTACTGAATGCCGCTCACTCCAAGTCAGGAACAATGAGCAAGAGCGCATCCCCGCTTCCTGTATCCCAAACAACCAGTCTCACGCCTCAGCCGGGCCTTTCATCCACCCTGACGCCTACTCCAGGGCCAAGTGGCAAACGCTCCGTGATTGTGTATAAGGCACGGGACAGACAGATCGAGCGACTGAACATGCGGCAGCTGGGCGAGGCCACTCCGGATGTGATGCATCCGTTCTTCATGAAAAAAGCTGGATTCAGCTTGGAGGACTCGCTGCCGCAGTATGTGCACGAATATGCTACGATGCCGATCGATGAGATTACGCGGGTATTGCTGAAGCTCTATAGCAAGCAGCTCAACGCGCCTGAGTGAAATCGGATGTATTCTTCTTATTTTATATTATTTTTGTTTCGTACATCGGGATATTTTGGATAATAGC
Source organism: Heterobasidion occidentale (assembly GCA_039111635.1). NCBI lineage: Eukaryota > Fungi > Basidiomycota > Agaricomycetes > Russulales > Bondarzewiaceae > Heterobasidion > Heterobasidion occidentale. Next base: position 1,478,370 of record JBCAQO010000006.1, read on the forward strand.
CACAGACTAATTGCTATAATGTAGAATCGAACGATAGGATCGAAACCATTCATGTTCTAATAAACGCTCAACACAGCGTCCTTCAGTTCTCAGCGCTCTCCACTCAACTATGTTTTAGACCATGCTCTCTTCCGGTAAAGTCCCATGAGCGAATAGCGACAGGGTATATACATGTGCCTCTCCGTATTGCGCAAGCACTCGTCTGTACAAACGGTGGTCGCATCGGCAAGAATCACTTCCCTGACGTACCCGCGCCAACGCCAACGTTGAAAACGCTCAGTAGCGCGAAGCACCCGTATAGCAGTCCAACCGGATATGCAACAAGCAGCCTTTGGTCTGACATTCGAAGGACTGCGACGAAAATACCGGACGCGGCATATGTGCACCATGCGATTGAGACAAGAGACAGAGCATAGCCAACCAGGCCGCTGAATATATCATTACACAGATTGAAGTTAGAGTTTCGGCTGTTTGAGTGAGAATTTTGATAGAACTCACTCTAATGTGACTAGCACACTCAACGCACCTACACCTACCATGGGAAGGAGACAATAGCCTAGCACGGAAGCTACGCGGTATGCGTCGATGGCCTTCTCGGACATGAGGTTGAGAAGGAGGTACATGGACATGGAACCTAGAAGGCCGACGCCATAAATGTATCCAAACTGTGGTTTTCCTGACTAGGGCCAACGGTTAGTATGTAACAGTGATCAAGGCATGATTTAGCAGAATCGACTGGTGGAGGCATACACTCGAAGTGGTAGGGTTTGATGCATGTAATGAAGACTTACGAATAGCAGGGATATACCGAAGCAGAAGCAGAATAGAAGTGGGCCCGCAAGGTCCGCATCGTCCATGATGTGTTCATCTATGCGTCTCAGAGGATTGAGCACAGTCATTGACTTGGCGCTGATGTGTGAGAAGTTAATTCCGAGCTCTATGAGTTCGTCAGCCTCTACGTACGTGACATGATGCAGCCAAACGCACCTTCGAGTAAAGGGGGCTCGCCCTCAAATCCACCGGTTCCAAAAGCTGTCCACCATCCTCCCACGGGCTGTATGTTGCCGCCATACACATTTCCGACGCTTTGCGGTGCTATGGAACCTTGTGGACCGACATTGCCCTCAAGGCTTGAGCGTGAACCGGGATAAAATGAGCTTTGATCGTAGAATTGCAGCGGGGCGTTTTGAGCGGGCGCCTTGGGGTAATAAGGGTTCTGTGAGGATGAGGGACCGTAAGGATTGTTGTTGTCCTGCCACATGAATGGATGTAAGTTGTCGACGTGGAGATGCACAGGCGCGTTCAGCGCTACTGCACGAGACCCGCTTTGTTGTCGAATGTTGACATCGCCTCTTGACTTCCTCCCATGGTCAGTCTCTAACAAACCTTCCCCCGAAGCTTGATCTGACGCATTTTTCTTTGGATCACAGCCTCAGGTAAACAATCGCAACCCTTTACATTGTTCACGCGGGTTTCTGAACATCGTTTTAGAACGAGTATATCGAAGAGCACATCAAGCGCCATGGACGGCGGTTAGATCATTTTGAACGCAAGTGCGTACTCCCCACAATTTTCTTTTTCTCCTGTCTTTGACCTCCAATATGTTAGGCGCAAACGCGAAGCCCGTGCCGTTCATCAGCAGTCCGCTGTCGCTCAAAAAGCCTTTGGTATCAAGGGAAAACTTCTGCATGCCAGACGCCATGCCGAAAAAGTGCAACTCAAAAAAACTCTCAAAGCTCACGACGAGCGTAACATCAAACAGGCAGACTCATCGACAGTTCCCGATGGTGCTCTTCCCACATATCTCCTCGACCGCGAGGGACAGAAGGATGCAAAAGCGCTTTCTACTGCCATCAAGCAGAAGCGGAAAGACAAGGCCGCCAAGTACGCCGTCCCACTGCCCAAGGTTCGCGGCATTGCCGAGGACGAGATGTTTAAGGTTATGCGGACGGGGAAGAGCAAGAGCAAACAGTGGAAGCGGATGGTAACGAAAGCAACTTTCGTCGGAGAGGGGTTCACACGCAAACCTGTGAAGATGGAGCGATTTATCCGGCCGATGGCCTTGCGGTTCAAGAAGGCGAATGTGACACATCGTATGTTCTTGTCCCTGCGTTGTAGCTTGACTGGCCAAATCAATGCGCGTTTTCAGCCGACCTGAAAGCAACGTTCCAACTCCAAATCCTCGGTGTCAAGAAGAACCCTCAGTCGCCGATGTATACCCAGCTTGGTGTTCTTACAAAAGGAACAGTGATAGAGGTCAACGTCTCCGAATTGGGTATGGTGACTGCTGGAGGCAAGGTTGTGTTCGGCAAGTACGCGCAGATCACGAACAATCCAGAAAACGACGGTTGCATCAATGCTGTTCTGCGTAAGCTCTTCATCTTTGAGCTCATATCGGCATATCACTTACCATATATGTCACAGTCGTTTAGCCCTTCCCACTCGTATCATATGCATTTTATCTTGTATTTCTAGTTGCTCTTGTTGTGGACTAAAAATGTGACCCTAACCCCAAATCGTGTGTTGCCCAACCGTGAATGCGTGACAGTGACGTGGGGTTTATTGTGTTCACCATGTCGACTCATTCCCCTTCGCCTCGTCCTTCCTCAACAGAGCCCTCGTCTCGTCATGCTAGCACTCCAGTCGAGAAACAACGCTCTCAGCTTGAGCGTTTGCTCAAAGATCCTTCGAAACCTGCCTATATCCCCGCACCACCAAAGGAGAAAACAATACGCCCGGCCCGGGAGATGATGAAGAACGTTCAAGGGTCTAGTGCTGGTGCGGGCAGTGGAGAATTTCACGTGTACAAAGCAGGGCGACGAAGAGAGTATGAGCGGTTGAAGGCAATGGAGGATCAAGCGAGAAAGGCATGTTGTTGATCTGCGAGCCCGGTAGCCACCCCTTCTAATACGATCTACTTGTGCACCTTCAGGGACAAGAGGAATCAGAGTTTGAGGCGAGGAAACGCCAACGAGAAGAGGAGGCAGACGCCAAAACTGCGAAGAATCGGGCAAAACGACAAAAGAAGAAGGAGCGAGCGAAAGGGAAGGGTCCAGAGAAAGACGGAGCAGAGGACGCTGGAAGTAGTGCTATAGGCCCAGCACAGGCAACGATTTCGGGCGCCCCATTGAAAAAGAGGCGGCTGGTGAACGGAAAGGAGCTGGTGTTCAAGCGGCCAGGCGAGGAGAGCGAGGATGATGAAGACGTTGGACCAGAGCCGGTGTCGAAGGACGAGCTTGGACCTTATGAGAGCGAGAATGCGCCTGCGCCTATCGCGGTAGATGTGCCCAGGATTATCATTCACGAAGATGGCTGAAGGTGTACTTCTCTTTTGAATTCTCTGACAGCTTTTTGGGATATGTAAGCGATTCAAGTCTCTTAATATGTTACGGGCAGCAACTTATGTTCATGTTAGCACTAGATGTAATTTTACCATTGCCTAATGCATCGTTCTTGCATACCCTCCGTATCCCTCACTCATGTGCCTCCATCCGTAATGTCGCCGTCATTTTTGCACTCCCCTCAAGATCGCTGAATTGAAACTTCTGGTCCACTGCGTCGCCCTGGTACCTGCAAATTGGTAAGTCGGGTTGTTCTGGACTGTTCACCTGCCCTGCCACTTGAAAGGACAAGTACCTCATGGCATAGATCTCGTTGATTCGTAACTTCCAAGGTTTTTCCGACCATCCTTGTGTTATGCCAAGCCTCTGCTGTTCAAGCCACGATCCCTCCTGATCCCTCGAGACTTGGCCTTCGCACGCGGTCATTCAGAGTCTCCGACGCTGACGTGAACAGACTTCGTTCTGTTAGATTCAGCGTCCGAAGTCTGCGCAGCTCTCTATGATTGAGTTCCCAACTGGATTCAGGAAGGTACGTCTGTTCTCGGGTTTCGGGTGTAGAGCGTTTGGGTCACACGCAGAACTTCGAGAAGGAATTCCTACTTCTCGTAGAAACGACACGGAGCCAATGTCATTGGCTCTGTGCCATTCCGGTCAAGCCTGCCCTCCGATAACACATGACGAAGGTAAGTTCGAAGACCAAGCGTTAACTCTCTTACAAGACTGTTCATCACACTGTACAGCTATACAGGTGTCAGGTAAGATCAGGTGTGTTGACCACCGTTAACGGTCATATTACATCGTTATCGATAGCAGAAGCCAAGCGCTGTGAGCGGGTGGAAATTTCCTCGAAAAGCACTAGGGTGCGTCAGTCATAATCACTTTGAAGCAATCTGCGCCCCATCTGCCGCATAGGCATTACACCTGAACTTCTACTGTATAAGCTCAACCATGGAGAGTAAGGAAATTAACCGAAACCAGGTTAATCATCCGACAAGCTACAAACTCTCTGGCAAACAGGTGTTGATGACGAGAGCATCGCTTGAAGAGTGGAAGGAACGAAGGCTAGGCAACTAGAGATGTGGGTCTGATGTTGGATAATACTGGAGATGGGTGCATCTGTTACCGGAGTGAGCTAGGAGTATGAGCCCGGTAAAAGATGTCTGAGATATGTTGATGTCTCCTCCGACGGGATCGGATTCAAGAACTCATACCAGCTGCAGACTTCAATTTCAAGAAGAGTTTCGTAACGTGGCCGTAATCTCTTGGCTTGAGTGGGGCGGTCAACATGTATCTTGTACCAGACAAAGACAATGAAGGCAACAAATTCATATGCGCATCTGAAATAGTTTGATTCAAGTTGGCTGGGCGTGCAATTAAGGAAGCCGTTAGAAACCGAAATAATCAATCAGAAGATGCTCCGGCCATATGACCTCCAGAGAACCAAGCGTAGCGATTGCTGCCAATGGAGAATTTCATTGGTGGGACCGCTGGTATTTGAGATTATTAGTCCCGTGTGTATGCTTCTGTTCGGGAACAGCTCGCTCGTCCACGCCGCCACGGCTCTCAAGACATGTTGGTTTAGAATGACCCCTTTATCCACATTTGGTATGTGGAGCAGGTCATTTCATGAAAGGCCGAATGAAGAGATTGACCCAGGCAAAGCCCAAATGGCTATGAGCGCTGGGACAGACGATACCGCCGATGTATATTGCGAGTATGTCAGGGAAGCAGGCTACAAAACGACTGTAACAGGCAATTTAAGCTCTTATAGACTCTTGAGGAGCTCATTGTTCGAATGGTCTATGCGTCATGCGTGAGGTGAAGATTCTACCAGTCCCCTCCACGACAGTATTTGTCAACTCATGAAACCTACATCATGAACTAAAACATATTGGATTTCCTCCACAAACAGCAATTTTTCCATAACGGTCTCTTCAATTCCGAGACCAAATTTGGGCAACCTCGTGGATTACCTTCGTCGAATGCCAAGCCTCCGGCATGAATGGATGGATGTCAAATGTTGAGGTTGTACTAACTGTCGTGGCATGAACTTTCTACTCTTCCTTCTACAAATAAACCCAAACTGAGGGTCAGCCGGTCAGAGTCCGGTCAGATCGTCACCTCCGCAGATCACATGATCTGGAGACTCATGCCTCTTCGCAAGCGACTCTCAGCGCTTGTTAGAGTGAGCAATGCAAGAGCCTCATCATCTCTAAGAAGCGTCCTATATGATGACCGTGCTGTAATCGTTCTCAACAAACCGTCTGGCCTGGTCGCTCAAAATAGCTCGAAGCTCACGCCGGTATGTGCTTAACGCTCTGCCCCTTGTCCCATACGGTAAATGGACTTGCTCCTTTATGAAGCTGGACGGAAGCCGCCAGACAAAAACACCTTACGACACTCTCCTCAGTCGTAACTCCATTCATTCAGATTGTGGTTGCGCAGTATCTAATGTTTAATGATCCTTTTAGATTTGCAACACGAATACGATCTTAGTACGCCCCCGTATCCTGTTCATCGGCTCGACAAGGTACCAGTTTATTACCGAATGTCACAACCATAGTTCATGCCCACACCATGTGTCAGAAAACTACAGGGGCCTTAGTCTTAGCAAAAACGGCACATGCTGCCCGTGAATTATCGCGACAGTTCAAATCTCGCGCCGTGATTAAGGATTACCTGGCCCTTGTTCGTGGAGGTGAAGACATGTTCACCAAGAAGGAAGGCGTGATCACAGACCCCATCCAAATTGATTGTGATGGACGTGTGTCGGTGCGCGCTGCACAAGATGGGAAACCAGCACTAACTACTTGGGAACTCCTTGGATCATCTGTGCGTCAGACTGTGGCCACTCCTGTTCTCCATGAGACGGACTCACCACCATAATTTCATGGATTCGATAGCCTCGAGTCCCCCTTTCCTTGCTGAGAATGCAGCTTCACACAGGGCTGAAGCATCAACTTCGTGTGCACACCGCATCAGTGCTAAAGGGTAAGGAGTTTTTCACCGCTGCCCGTGCAAATGATTGGGGCGATACTAATTGTTTGACGGTTCTTACCATTGGAAGCCCCCATCCTGGGAGACACGCTTCATGGGGCCGAGGCGGTTGCCCCGAAAGTTTCATTGTTGGTGCCGGAAGGCTGCATGTTCCTGCATGCGTCATCTGTATCTTTCTTTGTATGTTTTCATTCTTCCTCTTCTCTTCTTCTACCAGGCATGCTGACTTCAGAGTGCTTCGTGTGATTGTAGCGATATCGACGAGAAGGACCGAGTAAGCGATTCCGGTTGAAAGTTGTGGCACCGTTACCTATCAATTTCATCCATGTCTGTCGTGATGTGGGCATTGAACTTGAGGAGGCTATAATTCAAGGAGGTGTTTACATGGACGATGTAAGGGTGGAGAGTGGAGAGGTGCTTGGCATACAAAGGAAGTGCGTAATAGAATGATAGAATATGAATAGTGTTCATGGTTTAACGTATGACAAACGTTTGACATTCCTGTTGCAAAGTCTTACTTGCGACCTCCACATCCCTTTGAGGGGTTTCAAGACAATGCGTAAACCCTTCGAAGGTTTCAGCACTTCATGTCTGGTCTGATCTTTGGTTGATGTCGATTTGCTTTCTGAAATGATTCAAGTCCCACCTTAATTTCAAGAAATTGCAGTCACCTCTGTCCAGAGTATCAACCAATCGAGGGCAGTCTGCGCGACTGCACTGTGACAAGGATCCCATAGACCACACAGAAAACAAAATAAGACTGGCGATTGTAGGATGGCAATGTCATATAAAAATAGCCGTACCCTAACTACAACAAGTCGGCATCGTGTGATGATTCGTCTTATACCCCTGGACTTGTGCCCTTATCAGGCGGCGTACCATTGTTAATACCAGGTGGCGCACGATCCCCTCGTGCAGACTGTGGTGGGATTAGGTATGGTGCAGCAACCGGAGTCGCTGTCGGTGGAACGGTCGGCGTGGTCGATATGGATGACGTAGGACTGGCGGTAGAAGTTGTGGAGCCCCGCATAATTGAATTGAGTACTAGTGCTAGCCCACTCATTTGCGCTGCCTGAAGCAATGACACGTTGATTTCAAGATTGAGCTGTGTGCCGTTTGCAGAGGAACCGCGTAGTATAGCCGGTGGTGGTTGACCAGCTGGCACCTGTGACAAAGAATTGGCGGGAACGGGGATGATGCCTAGAGCATGAAGGGTCGGAAGTGAGGACACAGGAAGCTGAACAGGGATAGCGCCAGTTATTTGTGGGAGCGGCGCTGCTGGAGCCGGAGTGGGTGGTGAGTGGGCGGGTGTATACGCTGGAGACGGCGCTACTGGCGTTGAATAATTTGCGGTGGAAAGTGCATATGTCGAAGTAGATGCCATTGGTATTTGAGGTGCTACCGCATAGGGTGGCGCGTAGGGGTACTGATAGGCACGGTAGTGATGCCCGTAAACGGGGGTGGAGGTGGTGGGCTGATGTGTAGCATATGTTGGTCGTGCTGCTAAAGTAGCAAGGCGCTTTTCACGCTCAATCTTATCAAGCTCAGCGCGAGCATTCCGTAGCTGGGAGGTCAAGGAACTGGTTTCTTTGCGATCTGCGTCAAGAACGGCTTGGGCGAGAAGGTATCCTTGATCGTCGGGCACATTGCGCTGATTCATTCCATCAGGCACGAATGTAAAGTAAAATTAGCGGAAGAGCAAACCTGGCTAGACCTGGTACGTGCACGTCTCAATCGGTCATGCAATGCTTTCTTTCTTTTGAAGCATTCTAAGGCAAATTTCGTCTCTGAAATACGGTGAGATTGGGCAGTACTGTCATCGGCAACAGCGACGTACCTGCGATCTCTTGTCGTAAAAGATCTTTCTCAGTGGCCTTGGACTTCCCCTTGCCAAGATCTTCTCTTGGATGCTGGAAGATGTGATAGGGTAGCAATTTATCAACAGCATCTTCTGCGCTTTGGAAAGGTGCGTCCACGTCAGGGAATAAAGCCCCAATGTGGTCGGAGGTCAGGCTCTGAGCAATTCTGAAGAATGATGAGTGCGAGGGACGGATACAGGTGATTGTTCAATCACCTATCTGACACTTGGGTGGCAATTAGTTCCTCCTCACTAGTCAATTGAAGGCGGCCAAGTTGTTTACGAGAGGTATATCTGGGGACGAAGAGGGACGTTTCGTTGTTCGGATCGACGTCCACAGACTGTGGCCGCGTTGACGATGATGGTTGAAGAACAGCGGTTGCAGCTGTAATAGCAGACAGAGACGAAGTCGTGTTTTTTGATACATAGTTGGTTTGAGAAACAGTGAAAGATGAAGCACAGGATAAGTCGACAAGGTTCGACATCTCTCGTCGTTTGGTGTGCTTTGGCAATGCACTCCCTCGTGACCGCGTGAATGCTCGCGCTCACATTTGGTGTTTAGGGCAGGGTTGACTTGACTTCGTATTCTCGCTTACTGTCCCGACTTTACAACCTTGCCATCAACAGCTGGAAGGTTGTATCCATAATTCAGTCCAGACGCTACTACCGCTCACGAAATGGTAGAGTTTCTTACCTGGTGTCGCTCTTGGAAGAGCGCTCCTAGGCCTGATGTCTAATGTCTTGCTCTGAACTATGCTAGGAACCACTCGCCCAGGCCAAAACCAAACATTACTCTTTCGTCTGCTGGGTCTGGCTGCAGGCATCTCTCCGTCTCCCATCTTCTCTCCACCTATACAGGTGCACCTCACCTTTCAGAGTGATCAAAAATGGCCTTAGAACCTTCGCCGTCATCTCGCGATCTTCGGCACTCGCTCGAGCCTCCGGCTACCTATGGCTCCTCTCGGTCGTACAGAATCGCTGACAATGGTAGCCGCACGCTGCTGGGTGGCGAGGCTCCTGATTTAAAACGTATATCCGTGGATAGTTCTGAAGAGACCTCCAACGGACGATCCGGAGATAGGGTCTCTTTCTCCTCATATCGCCACCCATTTGATATCAAGCCTCCTCTACCTGCTCACGACCGCGCAGAGAGTTATGGTTTTTCCAGATTCCCCACAGAGATGCGTCATCGACGTGTCTGGGATGAAGAGGATGGTGGGCAAATTTCGGAGCGATTAGCTCACAGGTCATCTGTCAGCAGCTACTTCAGCGACGGGCGACTGTCTCAGATTGGGCCACAGCTAGATGGGATGGTTGCTTCAGAGCTACACGATATTTCGATCGACATACCGTCGCCTTCTATGGATCGGCCCGAATGGATTGAATCAGACGTTGAAACGTCTGAAGGAGGTGAGACTAGCGACGACGATGACGAGATCGAACGAGGCGACAAATCCTCTAGGGTAACGCAGTTGAGGGCCGCACACCGCACCGAACGTATATTTTCTTCCACAAGACCTGCCATCTGTCCTCTCACTGATACACTGTCTCCACAGCTGTGACCGAGCGTCGTAAACTTGTATTGAACTTTGCTCGTGCTCTGATGGCCTTTGGTGCACCCTCGCACAGAATCCATTCTCAATTGGTTGCTGCATGCCGCGTCCTCGCAGTCGACGATTCAGATTTCATTCTCATCTATGGGGTTACTCTTGTCTTCTTCACCGACGTAGATAATGACTCGTCCGAGGATCATATCGTCAAGTGTACGGGACGACTCGAGCTCTGCAACTTGCATGAGGTCCACACTATCTACCGCCATATCATCCACGAAGAAGAAAGTACCAATCAGGCCAACGAACGATTGACAAACCTCTTAGAGGCCCCACCAATCTACAGTGTGTGGCAGCGATGTATCCTGGCATTTGGTCTCTCAGGGTTTATCTGTCCACTCGCATTCGGTGGCTCGTTCTTGGACACATGGGTCGCTGGAGCCGCTGGAGCGATTTTGTGCATCCTACAGCTTACCGTCTTTCCAAAAGGAGTACTCATGGGCAACATCCTCGAGTAAGCAGCATTTACTGTCCTGAAGATGCGATACTTATCGGTGTCCGTCAGAGTTGCCATCACCTTTTGGATCTCTTTCGTAGCCCGTGCTCTGAGTGGCATCAAGGGTGATTTATTCTGCTACTCCGCAATTGCGTCTTCCGCTATTGTGGGCGTATTACCCGGCTATCTTATATGTGAGCTGCACTATCCTATTCTTCACTTGCTGTTACTTAAGATGACTCACAGTGAACAGCTCCCTTGATTTGGCTTATAAGAACATGATGTGCGGTTCAATCAGGCTGGTCTATGCTCTCGTATACACGCTCTTTCTGGGCTTTGGGCTTCGCATAGGATCCGATTTCTATCTCCTTCTTGACCCTTCCGAGCGACGCCATTTGTCCATGCTGGCCGGCGAGATCGATGGCAAACTGGTTATCAATGGTACATTCTTCTCAGACAACTCTACCCGTTTCGACAATACGTCTCCGCTATTTGGCACTTGGACATTTTTCAATAGCACGTCATCGAACCAAGATCACATTTTCAAAGGCTGTGAACGCCCACCTGGGTCCGTGTGGTACCTTCAAGTGTTTCCATGGTGGACGCAACTTTTCATGGTTCCCATTTTTGCTATATGCAGCTCTATGGCGAACTTGCAGCCGTGGAAGAGCAAAGAAATGGTCGTCATGGTCGTCATCGCTTGCGTCGCTTGGACTGCAAACGAGGTTGTGGGTAGGTATATCAAGGCACGATCCGATTACGTCTCGTTCGTCGCAGCGATGGTAGTTGGACTGATAGGTAACATCTATTCCCGGAGGATGGGGGGTACGGCATTCACATCTATGGTCACTGGCGTATTGTTTCTCGTACCCGTGAGTTTTATCTTCCCCAGAGGCGATGCCTGTCTTACGCTTTCTATTGTTACTTACTTCTTTACTTCAACAGTCAGGTCTATCGCAGAACGGAGGCATCACGGGTGGAAGCAGCGTCGCGGTAGGAGGCGGAATGCTATCAATTGCAATTGGAACTACCGTGGGGCTGATGATGAGCCAAGCCGTTGTATACGCTTTCGGCCGGAAGAAAAGCGGGGGCATGTTCACGTTTTAGTCTTGATTTGAGGAGTCAATACCACGACTCGTGTGCAGAATCATATTGGAGCTACACTCATCGCCTCAGAGTCCATTGACTCCTCCCCCGGATCTACTGCATCCCGCTCCCGTGCTTTGACTTCTAGCGCAACTCTCACCTTCTTCAAAAGATCAGACGCCCTATCAGCCTCCTCCGAGTTACTCGCGGCGACCTTTTCAAGATACTCTCGAGCTAGTTCCAGATCTCCTCCTCCTTTCTCAAAGTGATAGCGCGCGACGAATACAAGGGATTTGGCATATTCGCCTATCGCTTTCACTTTTCAGAGAAGAAGAATTAGCGGCCTATCTATAGGGGTAGAAGGCCGTAATGCTTACAGGTGCTCTTACACACGTCTATCACTCGCCGATGATATGCCGCCGCTTCAACATACTCCTCCAGGTCTTCATGAAGCTTGGCAAGTTTGAGATTGATAGTGACTTCATTGACATCTGCGCCCAGCAAGGCACGCTTGAAGCAATCAATCGCTTCACGTAGCCTGACAGAGAAGATGAGTGCGGATTATGGGTGGGGTAGATGATGAACTCACCGGCCCATCTCCTCGTAACTAGCACCTTGCGCTTGCCACAGTCGGACATCGTATGGCCTAAGCAAATGTGAGGTAAGGCGCGGAAGAAATTAGGAATCGGAACTCTTACCGAAGAGAAGTTGCGTGCTGATAGTAGTACAGTGCGTATTGATGCATGTTTAGTAATTCATACGCTTGTCCAAGACCGTACCACGCTCGGTAATCTTTCCGATTCACATCTGAAAAGGTTTCGAGAAACATTGATACAGGTGCCACGCAAATGTCAACGACAATGCGACGCACCCACAGCCCGGCGGTAGGCTTCGATGGCCGCATGCGAGTTTTTCATCTCCACGTACTCATGCCCCATCAATGTCCACGCAGACAGATAAGTCCGGTCGAGCTGTGTCGCTCGACGAAAATACTTGACAGCCTTTTCGTGTTCTGCGCGCAAAGAATAGTGATTGCCTACGATAGAAATGCGTCAGCGACCGAGCTCATCGAATGAAGGGCACATGACGCACCAACGAGGCAGCACACTTCGGGTCGATCTTTGTCCAGCAGGAGAAAATCGTGTGCCAAATTTGCCAATTTGAGCCTATTTTCTGTGACGTAGAGAATATTGGAGTATATGTCGATGTCATCTATTCTGTAAGGAACCACAGCAAGGATCTTTTGGAACTGGAGCTCCGCTTGCCCAAAATCTGGTCGTGATCATTAGAAGAAACGAGGTCATATACTCTATAATGAACGGACCGTGAAGGTGATAAAGGACACATGCACGGAGGCTCATGATCCACAAGCTATGAGGGAAGTAATCTGTGCCGAGTAGTCGCTCGCATAATCCGAGTTCGTTTTCTGAAGACTGGTGAAGTGCGTTCATCGTTCGAACTTGAAAGAGTTGAACAAGTGGATGTGTCGGAGGTCGTGGCATCAAAGGTAAGAGCGCGGATAGCTAATTCGCCCTTCAGCTGACGACCGCGCTTCACACTTGTGTGCGTTACCTCTTCACCATCGTGGATGAGATTACTCAAGAGTGTCCAGGCTGACCAATTCCACGAATATCGCTGAAGAGAAAGGAGCGTGCACTCAATGGCCTCTTCTCGCCTATCCAATCGATATAGCAGAAGACCACGCCTGTCATGTTTTTGTCAAGGGAGATTTCGCCAGATACGAAGGCAATCCATAACTCACAGAAACAATATCCACGGATCTGCTTCGTTTGAAAGCTTTGTTGCGTCTTCAAGCATTACAAAAATAGATGCATTTACGGGCACCGCAGCCTGTTGACGACCACCTGTGCTCGCGTCGATCCAGATGGACTACATATATGGAGATTGCAACACACCATCCAGTTTATTCCAGTCTCGGAGCGCCCTTTTCTCACTGGCCTTCAGCGTTCAGAAGTTATTTTATGAAACATATGAAAAAATACCGAACGTACCAAGAAACGGCTGTAGATCGTCAGGAATTGACCACGTGCGCTGGAGCACGACGACAGAACGTGAGCGGCACGAGTAAACTCTCTCGCATCGAAGTAGGCTTTGCCCATGGATAACGTGTCCTCTTCTATGGACTCGATCCTTATCTCTCGTATCCGTACCCCAATGTCATCGACATCTGAAGCTAATGGCGCATGAGGGTGTCGATGAACCGGAGGTGGTGGTAGAGAAGATGATGATGACGCTAAAGCATCAAGTGGGGGAGAGGAACTGCTAGGAGATATAGAGCGACGAGGTGAACGCAGCCGTGCCGGTGTAGACGTGGAAAAGGCGTCCTTAACATTTGCCACTGGATGCCTCTTTGACGGCTCTATGGATGATAGAAGTTCGGCAGCCCTGTTCTGTAATTATAAAGAGTAGATACCTCTAAGATATGAATCGAACGTACCATTTGGATGCCTGGTGAAGTCCCCTGTCGGCACAATCTTTGACGGCCTGTCGAAGACGCTCAACCATCTCGCCGTCTGCAATCGTGACTGCGGCGGCCATGATGCCCGGATCCGCTAAGCCCGGATTTTCACGCGAGGTTGTAGCGGTCAGAACACGAAGTGGGTCGTAACTTGAAACTTCGAGCGGAAGATGAGAACGCCGCGCTCGAAAGGCTGGAGGACCGACCGTGTGCCGTAGTTCCAAGGAGTTCTCGCGTGACTGACCGACGCGTCTGCGTGTGACACTACGTGACTCGGCGTGAACAGCTTCCGCGTCACATCCTCGTTTCGTCGGAGAGCTTGGCTGCTGTCCTTGGCATATTCTACGAACAACAACTCAAGCTTCATATTTGTCGAGCATCGACTCGACGTTTTTCTGATCTACCATCGGGGCACATCAGCGCGTTCCTTTTCTTTCGTAAGTCCATCGGCGTTTTATTCCTACGACCACCGCTCACCCTGACACCTTTTTCAGCCAAGCTATGTCCTCCGTCTTATGGGCGATGACCTTGGCTGTGATCCTTCTCCTTCTCTCCAGGGTATACTTCTTGCGTCGTGAGCGCAATCCACCGCGCTTCAGGCGGTCAGGGACATGTAGCTTAGCAGTCTTTCTTGGTTCCGGTACATCCCCGTATTCATGCCCCTTTTCACACACCAATGGCTTATGTCGCTCTTCAGGCGGCCATACGATGGAGGCCTTATCGTTGGTCAAGTCCCTCGATTTTACCCGTTATACTCCTCGGACGTACATTGTGAGTGAAGGCGATGCTCTAAGCATCCAGAAGGCAAGGGCTCTGGAGCGGCTCAAAACTCCCCGAGTAACCACACATCCCGTCTGTTGGAGTCTTTACAGTCCATTCTCATTAACTCACATTCGCATTGATAGAACGAAATTGTCACAATTGGCGAATACAGGGTCATCACTATTCCCCGAGCACGCCATGTGCATCAGAAACTTTTCCAGACACCTCCAACGGCATTATCATCTCTTCTTGTCTCCATCTACCACGTCACTGTCGCTCCGTTTTTTGCCGCCCCGATATCTGAGGTACTGCTTCTCAACGGTCCGGGCACCTGCTTCGTCTTGTGCATCGCCACCTACCTCAATCGAGTATGTGCCTTTATGCTATTGAGAACAACAAATTCCTCCAATCCAATCATGTTTTTAGTTGCTAGGTCTCCCTTCTCCGAAACTGATTTACGTCGAGTCATTTGCTCGAGTAAAAACATTGTCTCTTTCAGGCAGACTGCTGCGCTCGATGGTTGATAGGTAGGCTTGCATCCCGTCACTCTTTCGGTAAATCCTGATTCTACGCACGTGGTGCCAAGCTTTGTTGTTCAATGGCCAGACCTCTTGAAGGAGGGGGGACGGGGAGTATATCACGGTTGGCTAGTCTGATCGGGCCGACCGGTGTCAATCTTCACAGGGCGGCTTCTGCATCGTCCTAACACAGCTCAACACCTCCCTACCGAGCGTGCAGACTAGATTCACCGTTTTCGTCCGCCAGTCCTAGACCCTGATCCTCTGCCTCGGAATTGGATTTTCCCCTTACCTTCTCCGGAGCGTTTGTTAGGCTTGGCGCAGAAATTCTAGATACCCCAGCTCCCCAACCCGAACTCGTATCACGGAGAGCTCAGACGGCGTCTAGGTGCATCAAACAAGCCTGATATGCCGGAGCTTGTGACAAGTCTGAGCAATCACGGTATGTGTCTGTGCATGCCGTACGGGTGGTGGAACAATGCATTATTTTTTATGTCTGTACTATCGAGACGCTACGACTCGAACTTCATAGTTTAGGAGCTGCTGAGCGTAAGCGCTTCGACAACAATGCTGCGATCGTCGGATTGGAAAACATCATTGGTCTGTACAACAAGAAGCTTTCGACATTAACGAGCTACAAGCCGCCACAATAGGTAATGAACACTACTTCCTCGTCCACCTATCTTCTCCGTTGCTTCCGCCCCTTCTTGGCGGACTTGCACTGCGCCCTCGGCCACCTTCACGTTTGGTTGGCTCCCACCCTCCTGCACCGCCTTGAGTCTTCTGAGGATTCAGCTTCCTCTCCACACGCTGACCGTGGTGGAGCGCGGACACGAGGTCCTTTGACGCCAGACGTAAATGCATAAAGTTACAGAAACCGCCCCTGTTACATTCGCCGTTCTCGTTTTGGCGACAGCAAGCCTCGCGAAAGTCGGTGACAGGTGACAGCTCAGCATAAAGGGGGCGTCCTAAACCAAGAATGCGGTACGGCACTGATTGGTGGGATATTGGGTGGTCAGAACGAAAAAAAAACGTACCTGCATA
The DNA here is from genome assembly GCA_039111635.1 of Heterobasidion occidentale. Classification (NCBI taxonomy): domain Eukaryota; kingdom Fungi; phylum Basidiomycota; class Agaricomycetes; order Russulales; family Bondarzewiaceae; genus Heterobasidion; species Heterobasidion occidentale. The sequence goes on from JBCAQO010000006.1 coordinate 1,494,501, forward strand.
CCACCGATCATTCAAGTTATCTACAGCTGCTTGCGCTTCAGTCTCCCACTCGTATCGCGCATAGACGTTTCCGATCAGGTGGTCTCCTACGTTATCGCAGACCTTTGTCCGCGGCGAGTGTGTTCAGCAAGGTCAGTGTCAACATGCATCGAAGAAGCGACACACTCACATGCAGCTCCAAAAGATGCCCAAACTTCGACAGCTCGCAGTACAAATCCTCGTACACTGCATCAAAGCCATCCTGAAGGTCTTTCTCGGTCAACTTGCACACGGGATCGTGTGCAGGGTTATGGTAAACGTTTGGGAGAAGGATGGTTTGAGAGAATGGGGGTTTGATGTGTTTCCGTGAGCAGCGGTCACCGTGGCGGCATGCCCCAATCTGAAACGAAATTGTATAAGGATGAAGACCATGATGGACAAACTCTGCACGCACTTTATAGTAGAATGAGCAATTCACGCGGTCCTGCTCTGTTCCGAAGATGTTTGCCTAAGAATATTATCAGCCACCGTCTAATTGAGAGTTAAATTCATTCGAAAGAGCTTACAAGATGGGAAGCCATTGTGTGTAATCGTCGTCGATGTCGTCGTTGTTGGCGGTAAAGACTGATGAAGGAGCGCGTGCTGAGTCAGCTACTTAACGCGGAGCCTGAAATCGCTCCTATCGAGAAGGTTCATGATTGTTCGCAAGTTACGCTACCGATTGTCGAATACTCCTCCCCTAGTCAGAAAGCCAATTGTCTAGATGCATGTGCTCGAAAAAGCTCTGTATATATACTGTGCGCAGCTCGACATGGGTTAATGTTTCTGTGAGGATCGTATTGCTATCGAATGCACCGCGGCGACAAGGTCCACACAATATTTTCGGTCTCACGCCAAATTTGGATGATTTCCTATGATACCAGGTATCAGATTGTCCGCCGCTTTGACCTTTTGTATTGACCTCCAGATCATGGCGTATCTCAATGACGATTATGGCTGTTGCGTCCACCGAACTCGCCCCACCCACTTGGCACTCCAATTTGCCGGCCAGAGCAATATCAACAAGGAATATTCGGTATCCGCCATATCTCCCCCTTATTTTTATTGCAGAAGTTCCGAATGAATGCCGGAGAAGTCAATCTGGGCTCAGTACTTCAAGAAGTAGACGATGATTCGAAAACAAAGCACCGATTTTGTCTCTCTTTTTAAATCATGTGCGCGGTTTACCCAAATACAGTCACATTTTCAAAACCATGAAGGGTGGCATGCCTTCAGAAATGCGAGGATGACTCGCCAAGCCGATGTGCGTCTCACCCTTCCCTCTGATTCCGAAGCATTGCCTGGCTGAGCTTGGCCTTCCACAACAGTCTGCGCCGCAGGTTCGTGGGTATGAATGGCTTTCAAAAGCGGATCTTCTCATCTTGAACGTATTGATATCTCTCCGAGAGAGAATTGAGGTAATCGGACCGCCCTCCCTCTGTGCGTCGTCGGGAATAACTTAGATCACCGCACTACGCCCGTATGTATTGCAGAATCAGGCGCGTGTTCCTGTGAAGCCTGACAAGCGTTTCTTGGAAATTCGTGACCCAGGAAGCAATTATGGGGTGTGATCTCATTGCTGTCTCGACTAATCAGTTCTTTCTTTTATCCATTGCTGACTCCCATCTTGGCACTGAAGGACGAGTGAACACTGTCTTGCAATCATTCTACAGCATCACTGCAGGCAGAGTGAGTGCGGATTTGCTCTCCCGCTCCAAAGTTTTCTATTTTTGGTAACTATGAAAACCTCCTAGCCCCCTTGCTCAACCGCGTCATCTGGTGTGTTTTTGTATTCGCTTGATGCTCCGAGGTATTACATAACTATGCGGAGCTGTAGTTCAGGCATCTGCAGGCGATCTCTTGTGATCTTTTCCGCACGCTCCCGCGGTCGACATGCCTAAGCACTACGCTGCCAAGCCAATCTTCCACAGTCGCTGGGAAACGAAAAGGCACCGGGATCAGTGAAGCCAAATTGTCGGACCAATTGAGATTCATCGAGAATGTGGTCACGAAATCGTAATCAGCGCTTGACAAATAGGTTTCAAAGCTTCGGCTCGGGGGAACAAGACTAACCCTTGGGGTCCCGAAAGCACAATAAGTTACATACATCTGTTAGGGTGACATGACATGAGTGGTACATGAGCGAGACAAGCGATCTGCGAGATGTTTTGGAAAACAAGTGACAGGCTGCTATCATTCATCCGGAGATCGGCGGGAAAGTTAGAAATTTACTCTTCTCACGAGGGTTCTATGGAACGCATCGACCAGTCATGTTGTCGATGCGGTTCCCAAGACATGAATGAATCATTATAAGATGTGGGATGATTCATAGATGCGTTGCTGCAAGCAGCCGTGCGATGAAGAGTAGTCGGAGATATTGTTAGCAGATGGGAGGGAATGGAAGTCCATGCGTGATCCGCAAGTGCGACATTTGAGGGGGATGCTTGTGGTTGAAATTGGCGACTCGGGGCTGATGGTCTTCTGGGTCCCGGACCACTCGACGCGCCATCCAAGTCCGTTGGTGTGTCGACATTCCCTAAAGTCAGGCTAAAACATCATGAGCTGAAGTTCCTGTCAAATGTAGAGATCGGCTTACTTTGTGAATGCGTCAAGCTCTGTGATCCGTTGTTGAAGTATACACGCGGATCCATGGGTATGCGCCGGATGGCGGACAAGTGTCTCCGCGGCCTTGCGGAGGCGCAACGATAATTCGAGGACAACATTGTATATGGCCACATGCGCTAAGCAGCCACATTGACTGGTCTCGCTTCCATAGTAGTATCGTGAAGAGCTAGTATGCCGGGTCTGGATATCTCCGACATCTCGTGCCGTATCGTCCAGTAATTTCGCGAAGGATTGATCTTCGAAGCCGGTTAACTCATGAAAACAGGAGAACAGAGAGGCGAAGGAAGATTCGTCGTTAATTAATGGAGGAGGAGAGAGCATGCTGGATATGATGGGGTCTAAAGACGGTGTGAGAGGTGCACCACTACTTGACGGCGAGTATGCATCGGAGCCGGAAGGGTACGATGAAAAATACCGGTCAGATTCAACTTCAGGCGATGCGGACGGTGATGGAGAGTGATGAATCAGACATTCCATATCCAACTTAGAGGCTTGGGCGAGCAAGGAGGTGGAGCATGTCAAGGTCGTGCTGCTAACGGGCTTCGAGTAATCTATAGATGATTGTTCCGAGGACAGTGGGGAAGTGGGGGTAGAATCAGGCCGTGAAACAACATCAGCCGAGGGGTTGGGTGTAATTGGCGCCCATCTAGGATGAGGCTTGTTCTTCAACTATGACGAAGGTGTTTATTAGATGACATTCGTCATGACATAGCTCGAAGAACATACCTCGCGAATGACGCTTTCGAGTTCGGCTACTCGTTTTTGTAGTCGGGCTTTGTCGTCTGCTGTCTCGTTCCTGTGGGTGTCGATCCATTAGATCTAGTCCGGCTATTAGTAATGACCGATAATTACACTTGGCTTGGGTCGTCAACCTCATATACGCAGAGGCCAGTCTAGACAAGCAGGGAAAGGGGTCTAGACTGTCTGAGCAAAAGCCGGAGATCGTGAGCAGACTCACAAGCCCTAGTTGGGTACAACGGCCGCAAGGGCGTTTCCGATCACACTAGAAAAAAAGTCTCAGCGATATATTTACGCGGCAATATTTCATGATATCCTTACCATGCGTTTAGAATGGTGGCACTGAACGCACGACTGAGTGGTCCTATTACGGCGGCGCTTTCTATGGTCATCATTGGTTCCAGTCGCGGGTTCTTGGGTACTAGCACCACGCTTCTTCGAGGAGCACCTTGTCTGTGCTGTAGACATTGCGATACAAACAGGGGCACTTGAGAGATATGGTTGGACGATGTAGGTCCAGGAGAGTAAGTGGGCGAATGGTGAATATCCATGGCTTATGTATGTGCGCTACGTTCGCTCTGAGAAGGACCATGACGGACTTCTCAACATAACAGGGTAACAAAGTGAGCCATGAGATAACGTGAGAAATCAGGGGGCGCTTGCTTCCGCGGCACACTTTACTCAGTTGACCTTGGCAGCTTCGGAGACATCATGCTTGGCACAACGAATCCGGCCGTCTTGGAAGGTCCGAGAAGTCCACGCCAAGACGTCCCCGATTTGATCAATGTTGAGAGCCGGGTCTCAATCGCGGCCCACATGGTGGGAGAGTTTTCAAGGCGTCGTGGCGTGGCTTATACACCACTATCACTGCTTGGCTTGGGCCAGAGATACTGGGATATTTTCAGTTATACTCAATGGACAGGGGATGTCTAAGAGCCTGGGTGTGCGCCCAATGAGTTCATCGGAATGGATTACGCGCTCAGCATGTCAAATTCTCACCGACACCAAGAATGCTCTCAACGGACAGATCGCCGTGGAGGCTCATTGAGCGCAGCATCATAGTGATTCTTACGTCCGCGTAGCAAAACAGTTTGCTGTGATGAAGGTTGACAGCCGCGAGTTTTTGAATCAAAATTTTCTGTTTATCTACCGGTGTCAATGTTATCCAGAAAGAGAAGAATCATGTTGGTGTCAAGGTTCGGAATGGTCGGTATCAAGGAGACCGCGGGCGGGCAAGAATGGGTAAGAAAGACCCTCATCTGATCATGCCCCAGCATTGGTCCATCATGTGCGCGTGGTGACATCTTCTTTCTAATCAGCTACCTGCTAGCAGGTAAAATAGGAACGTACAGCACTCACAGAGGATACTGATACACAGATCTGGCTGAAATAATGCCACGAAGGAAGCGACGTTACTGCTAGGCGTAGGTTCATCTGTGATCTTGAGAGTAGGATCCACAATGTACTTTGGAGAGCTGTCAGAATCTCACGAAATGTCCAGCCTTCCGATAAGCTACGCCCAATGTCGAAGCGTTTGCATCAACGTCTGGTTTACTGTGGGGACTAATTCAGGTAACTACAGTTGTCACTGTTGAATGCTCAGCTGTGTTGCGAGTCTGAGCTTATGTGCATCAATCACTCATAATTTCAAGGAAATCAATCAGATTAAATGAGGACTGCAGGTAGAACGCGACACACCTTTCATTGACGAACGGGATTTTGATTAATGATCACAGTGGCCCGTGCGCAGTTTCTGTCTTTCAAGGATGGACTATAGTTGTGACAGCTGTGATTGTAGTCTGCAGCATTTCATAAAATATATACAAGAATATAGCAATGGACCCAGACCTGATTTACGAGAAAGCACCGAATGAACCAAACAACAACGTAATCCACCATCCCCGGTAGAGAGCGCGCCATCCTTCCTCAATCAGAATTCTCTTTCCACAGTCAACAAGGCCGAGGTATGGATCCATTTCACTTCTCAGTCTAGAAAATAGTGACGGGTCAATGTGATCACGAGTTTCAAAACAAGAGCGTGTGCGCACCCAATTACGTCTTCCTCTGCGCCATAGTAGTCTGCTACATCATCGACATCCTCTTCTTCTTCTTGAGAAACTGAATTATATTCTGCAGATGCGTGGTTGCGCTGGACGGCCAATCGGGTGGCAATAACCTCCAGAGGGCATAATATAATGGTGCTCATAAGCACAAAGACAAGATAGACGAGGAGTTTAGTGGTCGAAATGTCTTCGGGACGAGGCGGCTCTGGACCCGACAAGGCGGGTAGGAGCAAGTGTCTCAACGTGCGAAGGCCGAGAACAACATAAACGATATGCAAAATCTCAGCAGGGAGAAGGCCGGGGGTAAGATAGAGGATCCACGGTCGGCGACGCTCGGTCGGTGTGAGTAGAACTCGCAGGGAGTAGAAAGGCCTGAGGTAAGGCAAGCGATGTGGAGTAGTGACTGCCCTGAGAGAGCGGATGAAAAATGAGGGTCGGACAAATCCAGCGAAGCAGCAAAACTGACCGATAGGTGATTATGACAACAGGCAGGGATATGAACATTAGGAATGCGGAGTAAGCGACAACGCCCAATGGACTTGTGTTCGGTGCGTTGTAAACACCGTGATTGCGAGGGCTCGATGGAGATGCATCGAGGAACAGCACCGAGAATAGCATGAGAGCTACATTGGACAAAAGTGTAGGCACTGAGGAGCAATACGTGAGTGACAGATGGGGATTGCGGAAGACTAGGAATGAAACACACTCAATCCCTTGTACAGTCCTGCCCAACCCTTCCGCCCATGTCAGCCAAGAAATGCATGGAAGCAATGTCATTCCCATCTCACCTCTAGCCTTCTCACTCTACCCATCATGGTAAAGAAGCCTGTGACGACCGGACCAGTATGCGGTTGAACACCATCTTCAGGGTCCAATTGCAGCCCCTTAGGATTGTAATTCGCCCTCAAACGCACGAGTGTTCCCGTTAGAGGTACCGATATCAGGAGAAATAGAGACAGAAAGACACAGAATAGTAGGAAAGCTATGATACTGAAGCCGGCGAGGAGGGGCATGGTGGTAGGAAAGGCTGGGTTAGTTTGCTGTACTGCGGAAGGGGAGACGATCTATTTCGGCAGTGGGCGTGGGAAGATTGTACCTCAGCTGAATGGTATCAGTCGTGCAACCTGTGGCCACGTTCTTCTTCTTCTTCCTCCTTACTCCCATCAGTCGACACCACGCCAGTGTGAAGCGCAAACGTTGCGTTGTCCATTCGAGAGTAACCTGTATCTGCCATTCCTTCGTGCATTCTTTACGTTCTATTCGGCATCAAGTGGATCATGAATTCCTCTTCTGACAGCGCAATCCGTTGGTGGTTTCACACATGTCACCTCCTCGACAGACCAGCGTCCTGCATCGTTGTCTTCAGGATGGCATCATTGATCTATTTTACTATCCTAGAACTGCTACTACAGCGACCGATTTGGTCGAGTTCGAATTTTCTGTCCACTCGCCAATCAGTGCGATACTCTGCGTTATCTTGATCCGCCTCAGTGTGTGACACCTTTTGTGCACGATCGGTGTCATTCACAGCTCTCTATTTTCCTCGGCATGCCTTTGTCTCAATGTCGGGACGCTCATATTTTCTTCCTCTTGGAACCACCCTTTCATCTCGTTACAAATTTCTGGAGGGATGACCGCATCGTGCCTTCTTACTTATTTGTCCTATTTTTGTTTATATTCGTCGTGGCTTTTATTTTCGCAGGCGCCGTGATCTTTCTTACAAAGAACATGCTAGTGCATGATTCGTCATTTCTGCCAGCATTCGACAGGTATTGCATCTAGGAATTGACCACATTTCCCTGCGATCCAGTTTCTATTGGTTGATAAATTGCCATTACCGCTGGCTAAATCTCGTCGACTTTTCTTGTGCAAGATTCGATGGGATGAACATCATCCCGTCGAAGTGGATGTCATTGAGGTCCACTTCTCACTACTACTGCTTACTCCCAACGATTCGTAGGCTTTTTTTTACTATCCCTGATAATGCTGATGACGATGACGATGGGATTTTATGGATAGCATCTTCTGAAGTGACAGGTATTGCCCATGATCCCCTCAATCCCTGTTGTATTGTGTTTTCGGTGTGCGTTTGCCACAAACTTTCTTATTGTCCTCTGAGGACTAACTAGTGTCTATAGAGGTCACATTCGACCACGAGAATTGAATCCTGTAGTATGCGTAGTGCGCGGTACGATGGGGCGTCCTTCAACAAGCTTGCTTTATTCTCGGGAGATGTGGATATGATTCAAGTGTCAACATCCACGCACAGCTTGACGTGCTCAATGTTAGGTCCCTAGGGGAAAGGTTTCGTGGAAGGTATCCTCGTCGCATCTACGAATCTTTGATGCGTTGGTGTAGTTTGGGCTCGCGGACCATTGCACATTGCAAGAAGAGCCTTAGTTAAGTGCGTGTACATGTTCTCCTCCCTCGTGCCAAGCCTGAGTATGCACATTAGGATCTGTTCTCGAGTACACCATATCGACGTCAAGCTCGCAACCCAAGTCTATGAGCGAGCACTGCCCGCCGGTCAGGCGCCTCAAGCTTTGAGGTTGCACTAGGTGGTACCGTATGTTGAGGGTTGTTTACCTCTATCCTTTCCATAGCCCTTGTCTACAGCCTCTTCATGTAATAGAACGAATTCTCGAGAATATAACCCGTTGTCCAGCCACAGTGTTTGACTCTCCGACGGCCTGTGGCCCTAAGTGTATTCAACTGCCTCGCCGTCTTCGATTGCGCATCATCCCCATCCCCATCACTGTCAACTTTGTCGCCGACCTCTATACCCTTCACCTGCTCTCTTCTTTCCTTTGAAAATGTCTTTTGGGCAAGACTCTGCTGCAAACAGGGTCCGTATCTAGTATAATCCAATCTTGAAAATATACTTAATGCTAGATGTGGCAGAAAATAGCGCTAGAACAACTGAAGTTCAAGAAGGTCCAACGAGCAGCAGCCAGCACTACAAGCTCAATCACACCGTCTCCCTCGCTCCCTTCAGGGCGGTCCAGAGCTGGATCAAATGCTCCGCCATCGCAATCGCGCGACGCAACGATGTCGTCGCGGTGGTTTGCGACCCCTGCATCGCCAAATGCAACTATTCTTGTACCGAATTCAAGTCCTTCACCTTCCTTGAGCTCATCCTACCACGCTCACCACCAACCACGTCCGGATCTTTCCAATGACGTGGCCCACATCCCCGGCCTGTATTTCAATCCCTGGACGCAGAGCAGCAGACAGGCAACCGATAGCCTTTCCACCCCAAGTGGGTTCGTGGCGGCTTCAGCCTACAATCACGCGACTTCTTCGCGTTCTACAATTGGTATCGTTCGCGGGCGTGGGGAGACAGAAAATTCCGAGGAATCTGAGCCACCGCGAAAGCGACTCAACCATGGCTCACCATCGTTGGACTCGTTCCATATACCCTCATCCCCTGATGTCCAACCTTTGGGTCAGAGACGCAATCGAGCTCCCGAAGTGGTGCCTGACCGTCGTTCAGGAGTACAGTCATTATCGTCAGATGAATCAATGCTAGAGTCCCATGAGCTCCCCACCTTGTCGTCACGTATTGCACGTGGGACGCGACCCGACGCGCACGTCCGTCACGTATCCGGAAACTCTACTTCTGAAACAGACGCTCCTCAATTTCGCATGTTTCGCATGACGTTCCCGGAGTACGAAGAGATGAAAGTACGCGCTGCTTGGAAGCAGGCTGGTGGGGAGGAAAAGGCTGCGATAGCTTTGTTGCGCGACCCAGACTTCAATCCGAACCCACCCTCTGCTTCTTCGTCAACCACCACACCCCCAATGACAGGCCGTGTCAAGGAACTTGTTGATGGAACAAAAGCAGAGCGCGCTCTTGTAAAACAGAAGGGGAAGAAATCCTTGATCTACGCGGGACGACCAGAGCTTGATGCCGAGCCTGTTTCACGAAAAAATACGCCTCCTCCATCTAAACGCACATCTTCGTTGCCTCTGTCACCAGCTAGTCCTCAATCACCAGATATTGCTCCTCGGACTAGGCGCTTGAAGAGGAAGATTATCGAGTCCGACGAGGAGTCTGAAGCGGAACTATCAAGTGCCGATGAGAGACGCCAGAAACGCCGCGCACAAGATTCCTCCCCAGATGAACGTCGTGCCCTCAACTTCTTCAATACTACTGGTTCGGAAGGGCTGCAGGAGTTGACAGGCGCGTTCATAATGTTTTCTTAGCGATACATCACATCTAACAGCACCTTATGCAGGCTGCACTGTTGCCCAAGCTGACTCCATCATCGCGTTTCGCCCTTTCTCCTCCGTGGAAGATGTCAAAAATAAACTCGGGCAGGGTAAGAAGAAGGCTGGACCAGCGGGGTTAAGTGCTCGCCTCTTCGACGATTGTGTCCGCATATTCCATGGCTACGGGACTGTTGACAACGTCCTCGAGGAATGTGAAAGAATCGGGGCAAAGCTGAAGGCAGCCATAGCGAAATGGACTGTGGGCGCTGTCAAGGGCAAGGAAAAAGAAGGCTCTTCCAGGGTCTCCCCCGATTTATTTGTTGCCTTGCCAGAAGATTCCTATGAAGAGGGGGCACTCAATCTTCGAACACTGGGCGCTTTGAACAATCGCACATCCAAGGACTTCCTCTTGGAGCAGCCTCGTGCCCTCTCTGTGGATACAAAGCTCAAAGATTATCAACTTACGGGGCTCAACTGGCTTCGTCTCTTGTACAACAGCGGGTATAGTTGCATTTTAGCCGACGAAATGGGTGCATATCTCGTTCTTTTATCGTTCATAGAACAAGGTGGCTCATCCTTTGCAGGTTTGGGCAAGACCGTCCAGGTCATCAGTTTCCTCGCACATCTCAAGGACCAAGGGACCAAGGGACCTCATCTCATCGTCGTTCCGTATGTCCTTGGCCATCCTACGAGGATGTTTTCTCACGTACACCCGCTTCCTAGATCGTCGACGCTGGAGAATTGGGTCCGGGAGTTCAAACGCTTTGCACCCTCAATATCCGTCCAAACATACTATGGCAGTAAAAATGATAGGCAAGGCTTGAGAGACTATCTCAACAACTCCCAAAGGAAAGTGAAAGAGAAAGGCTGGGAAGTTCTCATCACCACGTACAACCTTGCGACTGGAGACGACAAGGACCGCAAGTTTTTCAGGCATACGGAATGGGATGTATGTGCTTCAGTTTTTCGATGTAGTGCTTCGATTAATTCTTTCATTGTGTTAGACGTGTATATTTGATGAAGGGCATATCCTCAAGAATTTTGATTCCCAGCGCTATCGAGCCTTGATGAAGAATCGGTCGAAGTGGCGGCTCTTGTTGACAGGAACTCCTTTACAAAACAACCTTCAAGAATTAGTGGTACGTCTATGAACGTACCCGCATCGTAGACCTTGTCGAATCCCATTGACCGACACTGGAATAGTCGTTGATGAATTTCATTCTTCCTGACCTACTCGCAGCCTCGCTGGATTCATTGCGCGATGTGTTCAAGACCAAGGGGGATTCTAAAATCACGTTGCTTGCTCGAGAGCGTGTCTCTCGGGCCAAGAGAATGTTGACACCGTTCGTGATGCGTCGACGCAAAGATCAGGTATGATCATTCCTCTAGATGGCTGTGGCTGTGATTTAGTGCTTACTGGCTTCCAGGTATTGAAAGATCTTCCGCAAAAGTTCGAAAGGATAGAATGGTGTGAGATGACCACATTGCAGCGTTCGATCTATGACGACGCTCTCCAACGGTCACGGAAAACTATTTTCGACCTGGAAACTCCGACGCCCGGTACGGAGACTCCTCCGACAACCAACGGGCGGAGCAAGGCGGTGAAGAAGATCAAAACCAACCCAAGGCCCAAGGACAAGCTATACCTAGAGAACAGCTCGAACGTCCTAATGGACCTTCGGAAGGCTGCATCGCATCCAATGCTATTCAGGACTATATTTACCGATCAGACCTTGGACGCCATAACCAAACTGTTGCTGAAGGAGCCAGAGTTCCAAAAGAGAGGGGCGACGGCACAGTTCGTGAAGGAAGATATGGAAGTAATGACGGATGCGGAACTGCAAGATTATCTCGCAACGTACAGAGTGAGTCCTGTTTTCGTGTAACTTTAATTGCGGAATCTCATCTCACAATGTCAGTCCACACGAAAATTCCTCCAGAAGGAGGACTGTTTTATCCAAGCTGGCAAAGTTCAAGTGTTGCTCAAACTTCTGGACCAATACCGAGCTGAGAAACGGCGCATTTTGATATTCTCTCAGGTACTTCGGCCCTTCTCTTTGGTGCAACAGGGTTTCTCTGACTCGTCGCTGCAGTTTGTTCAGATTCTGGATATCTTACAAGCTGTCTTCAAGCACAAGAAGATCAAGTACCTTGTATTGACCGGTTCTACCGCTGTCGATGTTCGACAATCGCTAGTGGACGAGTTCAACGAGAACGAGGAGATCACTGTCTTCTTGCTGTCAACCAAGGCTGGTGGAATGGGAATCAATTTAACAGCTGCCAGTGTCGTCGTCATGTATGCTTCGCTTCAAGTTGTGTGATCCGACAATACTAACATCTGCATGCAATTTAGATTCGACCAGGACTTCAATCCTCATAATGACAAGCAAGCGCAAGATCGCGCCTATCGAATAGGGCAGAAACGAGACGTTGATATCGTCAAACTGATCACTCGCGGAACCATAGAGGAAGATATGTTGCGCCTCGGCCAGACGAAGTTGGCATTAGATGAGGCCGTCGCTGGTGAGGCCGCCGGCGGAGACAGCGGAGAGAACATGGAAAGGGAGATGAAAACGTCATTGATGAGTGCGTTGAGGAAACAGTTGGCGAACAAGAACATGGACGAGGGGACAAAGGACGGCAGCGATCTAATAGAGTGAGGGACTCATCGCTGGGACGCTGTTCCTCGATCTGCGCACGCTTAGCCTCTGCAGCATGTACCTAATCTAATTTTTGTCGAAGTCATCTCATATGTATAGCTACGGGACCCAGCAACGCATCGTTGTCGAATTCGATTCCTATGGAAATACGGACAGGCCTCTAACGAGTCGGTCCACACTGGCACGGAAGTACTCGTTGTCGATCCCTCGCTCTCTGGAGTCCATGGGTACGAGAGGGTTGCGCACGACGTACTCAAGAAACGGACCGGTGTGTATGGATCGTAAAACAAACCGAAGGGACTCGGCGCCAGGGTCACTAAGCATGACGAACTTGTACCCTGAGAGCGTTTCGTACAGATGGAGTTTGTAGGCGGAAGTCCAGTAGCTGACGAACTGCTCGTCCCTGCAACCGTGACGGTGGTGCGAGTCAGAAGATGCAGGCTATGTAGTCCAGGTGCAGTCCTACGCACCTTCCCGATATCCTCTTTATCATATTTCGGAGAGACAGTATAACCCCGTACACGAGCTTGGCTTCCTCGTCGAAGGGAAGGCCGGTGGATGCAGTCGGGGCAGAAGGCACTCCAGTTGATTGTGTGAGGAGGAGAGGAGAGGGTGTTTGTGTATCATTTACAGCCACCAGGACGCCAGATGTAGACACGAGCGTATTTCGTGGACTGGAGAACGGGGTATTACTTCCCGAGTTCGTTTCTGAAGATGTAGAGACGGGGGAGAGGATGCGCGAGACGCCCGGGAGGAGACCGCCCTCGGCAGCTGCCCGTGGGCGTTTGGTGCGATGCCAGTCCTGATAGTAGACACAATTGCAGTGCCTTCGGGGTGCGTGGATAAGCTGGTGTGATGAGAACAGTGTAGGTGCAGGTTCACCGGTCGTAGATGTACAAGCTGAAGATAGTCATTGCGAGGCTGAGAGTGGCAAGCTGGCGAAATGGGCTCGTCAGTGGCCAGAGACGATGAAGAAATCAGAAATACCTAGACTCGAGATGAGAGATCAGTAGTGCGTGAGTCTGCTCAACCATGAACCCCAGTCAAAAGTCCGTCGAGGCAGATCGAGGCAGAAATAGGCAGAAATAGGCAGAAATAGGCAGAAATAGGCAGAAATAGGCATACACAGGCAGATCAATTCATAGATATTAAAATAGATCATTAATACTGGAAACACTGCGAGAAACATGAAATTGTATATTTATTCAGCTCTCTTTCACAAACACTGGAAATGCAAAAGTCATGAAACACAATACTTTGTCGACATTTGTCATGACACATCTAGATTGCTTGTTTCAAATCTTTCTGTCTAAGTCGCTCTTTTGAATGAAAATAAGATTTTTGGATATATTTGTGCAACTCAATTGCATGCATAGCATGGGTATAGTAACGTGAAGTACAAGATAAGTACATAAGAAAGACGGTATGCGCGCGGGCGGTGCGGGCAACCGAACACGCGAAAGGTAGGTGATCCGGAGGCAGAGGCGCAGTCGGCGGGGCGCGCGTGCGCGATGCGGGCGGCAGCAGGCGTGGGCGAACGCAGTCCGGAGGCACAGGCGGTAGGCGGAGGTGTGCGCCGTGCCAGCAGCAGCAGCAGGCGTGGGCGGAGAGAGGTGAGAGGTCCGGAGACAGGGGCGTGCGTGTGCGCGGTGCGGGCAGCAGAAGCAGCGAGGGCGACCAGATGCAGGGGTGGTGGGCGGTCTGGAGACGGAGGTGGCGGCAGAGGTAAAGATGGCGGCGGCGGCGTGCGTGTGCACGGTGCAGACAGCAGAGGCGGCGAGCGCGTGGTCAGTGCGGGCGGCAGTAAGAGTGGGTTGCGGGCGGTGGGTGCGTGGGTGGTGGGTGCGCGGGCGGTGGGTGCGTGGGCGCGTGGGCGATGGGCTGCGTGAGCTAGGCGGGCGACCGGTCGAAGGGGTGGTTGCGGTCTGGAGGCAGAGGCAGAGGCGGCGGCGGTAGCGGCGTGCATGCGTGTGCGCAGTGCGGGAGACAGTAAAGGGGCGATGGGCTGCGTGGGCTGGGCGGGCGACCGGACGCAGGGGTGGTGGATTGTCTGGAGACGGAGGCGGAGGCAGAGGCGAGGGCAAAGGGGGCGGCGGCGGCGTGTGTGTCCGCAGTGCAGGCGGCAGAGGCGGCGAGCGCTTGGGCGGTGCGGACAACGGCAAGAGTAGGTATTGAGCGGTGGGCGCGTGGGCAGTGGGCTGCGTGGGCTGGGCAGGCGACCAGTCGCAAGAGTGGTGGAGTGATGGTGGGCGATCTGGAGGAAGAGGTGGAAACGGAGGTGAGGGCGGCGGCAGCGGCATGTGTGTGTGCGATGCGGGCGACAGCGGGGTGGGCGGTACGCTACGTGCGTGTGTGCAGTGCGTCTGAAGCTGTCTCGTCGTCGTTGGATGCAGTGAGCTGGCAGTGGCTGGCTATTTGGTCTTGTTTGACCGCCACCTCGCCACGTCACTACTCATTTCTTGTCGTCGTTTCCTGACTCCCTACTTGTAGCAACCCAGCCAGCGACACAGGACGTACACCATCCCCGGCAGCCCGCAGCACCGATCTATGCGTACCCGTCCAAGTCATGGATGCGACCGTTCCTGTAAGCATATATCAGTAACTCCGGCACTGATAATTTCTTTTATTCTAATGCAGACTGACACTGCGTGCCGATCCCTGTTTGTGCAGCAGATGTGATAGCATCGTTTCCATTGCCCGCACAGGTATGCATCCTCATGACTGGTCCTGTCACCCACCTTGTCTTTGTGAGAACTCGTCATCCTATCCGCACTCCCCTAGTCTGCTCACGCTTCGTCGCTTAGCTGCGGGAATACCACCTACTCTCCTCCGAGCCGTCCGCGCACAAGTTGCTCGTTGACGGAGACCAGGGCTGCCCTATGTCTGTCGGCAATCGGCTGCGTGCATTCTCACCCTAGGCATCAAGATCCAGCACAGGGGCAACACAATCTTGGCTCAAGAACTGGGACGCGACGCCGTCTCGCGCTATGAGAGCGCGCTGACGAGCCAGCCCGTTGACGACGGATACATGCAACGCGTGCGAGATGTACTCGTCGTTGGAGAGGTCAGTGGGCCACATTTGCATGTGCCTCGTTCTGACTGTTCGGAGGCTCGCGCGCACAGGGCCATTCCTCCTGGGGTATATCACTCCTCATTAACCGCATCCGGCTAGGGGGGTAGGTAGACGGGTGCAGGAGACGTAGACGCGCCTGTATTGGTACGTGTCATCATGCACGTCAGACCTGCATGGCTTCATCACGCCCATATACCCCGCCCACGGCACCCACCATGTCGTGCCTCCACATATCGTCCGTCGACTCAACCAGTTGCTCAAGATGCTTAGATCACCACAACCATCCCTACCGCCTTGCCTCTGCCGCCACCACCTCAACCTGCGCGCCGCCCACACCTTCCATCTTCGTCATATGGCACTCGCGTGCGCGCTCCCTTACGCAGCATCCGCGCGCCGTCCGCATCACTGACCACTAACACATCGCAGCTGCCCCCACCTCCAAACTCCCTCCGCCTACTCCTACCACCATCAGGGCATCTGCCCGCCACCCGCCCCTCCCACCACCACCTCCACACGCCCCACCACCTTGTCATTTCCGCACGCCCCCCACTTCTCTCCATCTGATCACCTTTCGCCCGCCTACACCTCCCTCCCCCATACAGGGTCCGCTCACCGCTCGCACTTCACGCCATGCCACTCAGGTTGCTCTCCGCACTGTCAGAGTACGACGATCCCAGTCGTTATATCTCCAACTAGTAAGTGAATCAAGATTTCACTTCTTT